>OX243812.1:55023398-55328398 GCA_945859605.1 Lumbricus rubellus
TACTTAATTTTGTGCAGTTGTGAAAGGTTGCATGACAGCGAGATTCCAATCAAGTAGGCCATAATCGATAGAAAAATACTATTTGCAAGGGCGCCTGCCGGAGGGTTAACAGCCAATGGTCACTGTTCCAGCTTTTAACAAGATGTTGATAATTAATGCAAGGCAGAAAATTAAGAGCATGTTTATTTCTACAGAGATTTATAAACATAGGTTTCTGGCTTTCACTGTGTGCATCATTCGTATCATTAGTGCTTTAATGCGAAGAAATATGTTAAAAACCCAAAAGTGGTAGTTAAAAAAATAAATTTCCACTTTCCAGGGGGGGGGCAAGTGCCCCCCCTTGCCCCTATGTGCGGGCGCCCATGATTATTGTATAGGACTCAAAATTTGGTCGAGCCACGAATCTTTTTGCACGCTTTCCACTCATTACCAGTTTAACATTCAAGTGCTTCCTATTATTTTGCATTGTTTTGCCGTATATTGAATTATTCATTAATTTGTAAAAGTCTTTTTCGAAGGAAGATTTTGCAGCCTGCCGTTTGGTCGTGTTGAAGTCGATGTAGTTTTTCAACCACCGACTTTGCCGAAACTCGAGAATTTTGTGAATCTTTGTTAATTTCATCCCCATTTTTAGATAGAATTGAAGATTTCTGTAATGCACGACGTATCGGGTCTTTGTCATCAGATTTGGCGTCAGCTTTTCGACTCCCGTCCCAATTTTAGCCGAAATTTTCTGTGAAACGGACTTTGCGTAAGTAGATATCATGTCCGGTCGTATGTGCAGCGTCTCTGGAGCGAGGGGATAGTCGTTGTGCGCGTCGTGGAGATGGGAAGGGTACTCCAAGTCCACGTCCAACAAATATCCCAAGTCGTCGTCAGTCTGTTTCGAGTCCAAGTCGAACTTGTAAATTTCAGGGCCGTCTAAAAATCTGAATTTTCCGGTTGGGAGTGGTTCGGACATTGCATACCCGTACAGATTGTTACAGTCCAAATACATGATGTAGCTGTTTGGAATGTCAGGGTCGTATCCTTGTGCGAGATACGGGTTATTGGCCTTTGCATACCGATTGGAAATCATAGAGACTCCGCCTCTCATTCCCCGCTCCACGAAAAGGTAAATGTCCGGGTCTGTGATAAGGTCCAATTCCACTTTGGTCATTCTCAAGCATGCGTCGAAACTAAGTCCGGGGCTGCTATAGTAATGGAGAGCG
The DNA here is from genome assembly GCA_945859605.1 of Lumbricus rubellus. Lineage (NCBI taxonomy): Eukaryota > Metazoa > Annelida > Clitellata > Crassiclitellata > Lumbricidae > Lumbricus > Lumbricus rubellus. Next base: position 55,024,610 of record OX243812.1, read on the forward strand.
TCGAGTCCGTAAAATTCCATAGACATTTTCGAAAAGACTCAAACACGTCTGCTAGCAAAATAACGTCCGTCTGTAAGTACAGATCGTGGTAGTCCTGCATAGTCTGCATGTCAAACGTCTGCCAAACCTGTTGGGCATAGTCGTAGTCAGTCTGCGTAATGTCTTCTTCGGACAGTTTGCTGTAGAAGCAGCCTTTGGGAAGCAGAGTCCTTTCGGTCATTCTGCAGGCCGATGTCATGTACTCGTAAGGAAATACCCCCTTACGCAAAAGCAATTTGTAATGTTCCGGAAAGATTCGCCGCAAATGGTTGAATTTTGAACCGCCCTCTTTCGCCAAATTCTTCACCAACACGTCCAAACCGCAGTTTAGAAATTGCAAAGAGTCCAAAAAGCGAATATTGTTAACTTCAAATGATAAATATTTTTCCATATTAGTTGCTATCACTTTAATTTCTTCGCTTGCAAACTCCTTTGTCATGTGTTTCAAAATGAGATGAGAGTCGTATCCCTTAAGGTTGTGGAAAACGACAGGAAGAAAATAGTTGGGTGTTTTCTGTTTCTTGGATTTCGTTGGTTTGCGAAATTTCATTTTCAAGTTGCAGGGTGAGCAAAGAGCAGAAACAAAGTTACCAGTCATGTGACAGTGGTGTCGAACTTTGTTTTGGACGGTCAAAGCAGCAGAGCAAGATGGACAGTTGGTGTAAGCTGCAAATTCAATTTGCTGTAGAGAAGTCAAAGGTTTCATAGGCGTGTTGGTAGAAAGAATTTTGTTAATGCGCGTCTGTTCGGATTTGATGTGTGAAAAGAAGTGTTTCATGACGTCAGGGCCCGAATAGACGTGCGGTTTGTTGTCGTTCAAGTGTGGAAAAGAAGATACAGTCAGACAACAGAAGCCGCTAGGAGTGTGTGTGTCTAGAATTTTGGTCGCGTTGGTGTTGGTGGTCGAGTCGTTTGGTGCCAAGTAGCTTTCAAAATCGGCGTACAGGACGTACGGCACTGGCATTTCGTGTTGTGTGTTTGTGAACTTAAGTGTAGAGTTTTCGGGAGTCGGGTATCGCACGGACTGAAGTCCGTGCTTGCCACATTCTTCCATGTGTGCGTGTTTGACTGCAGCGGTGGTGAAGCAGCACAGGCAGTATGGGCAAGGAAAAATTCTTCCACCAGTGTGAGAATTTCTTCCCTTTAGAAGAGCAGAAAGGTTTCGTATTGTTATGTAGTGACGTTTGTCCCCAGCATCAAGAAGCAAACGATTGGCAATGTGTTTCCTACCCCTGTGAGCACTTGCGTAGAGAGGGGTAAAGGTCTTGTCTTCCGGGCTGAAGTACATGACATTTATCGAGTAGTCGGGGTTCAAGGATTCAAAAAGCGGAATCTGTTTGATTGTCATTGGAAATTTTAATCCTCTAGTGAAAAGCTCTCCCAGGTAGCGTTTGTAGATGCTGACCCGCTGAGCATTATCTTTTTGATGATGGGAACCTGCTAATATTGCATACAGAAAGCAGAACTCGTCATCGTTTTGAATGTTTAGAGTGACATGTTTGTTGGCAATGTATTGCGGTGTGGGGATGTAGCTGGACGCTCCTATAGGGTCGAAGACGGCATTGCAAATTTTAAAGTCAACCACACCATTTACCGTCCAGGCAGAGCTTTGGTTTGTAAAGGTGTCAACAAGTTCGTCGATTCGATGCACGGCCTCTTGCATCTGATCTGAAATCTGCGACGGATGTGTAAGCGTTGCCGGTACCGACTTGAAGTACCCGACCGTCTGCGCTTCTCCGTCTGGCGTGGTTCGCTTGAAGTCCACGTCGACCGCCACGTACCATTTCACCGGCCTAAAGAAACATATATGAAAACGACACACTTTGCAAACTGTTCACAATATCTATATGGCAAGGTTTGGCCAAGCCTGTAAAAATTTGTCCAAGTAATGTGCAAGTACGAAATTTGCCCAAGTCCACACAATGTACAAATACAAGAATTTACCAAGTCCAAACGTATTAGAGTTGCGAATTTTCTAAGTCCAGCAAGAATTTAGTATAAAGCAAAATTTGTACAAGTCCAAAAGTGCTAGAGTTGTGAATTTTCTAAGTCCAAATTTGCCTGTAATACCAAATTTTCTAACTTGTACAAACTTACCCCTCATCTCTGAATGTATCCTCGAGAGTGCTCATCATCTGCTGCGCTTCCCCCTGTAGCAGTCCGTGCACGTCGGTTGTTTGCGGAACCGGAAAGGCAATGTCGATGAACGCGTTCTGAGTTGACGTGCGAATGGATGGGTTGGTTTGTTTCTTGAAGCATGTGACGCAAACGTCCTGACCACTTCTGAAGAAGCGTGAAGGCCGCCGATTCTTACATTGAGCACACTCTCTTCGCAGGAAACAGACTTCGCACATCCCGTTCGTCAAGTTGATTGCCTTGTAAGACCGGCAAGCCACGCATCGATCTAAAGGTTAACACAGAAAAGTGCCCATATTCACAATAAGAGCGTAAAAGCATTCAATACATGGGAGTATGAATATATATTAAGAACGTTGGTATGTATTGAAAGGCGGATATGCGCCGCATGTTGTACGTAAAAGAGATAAAGTCTGTAAAAGAGCCAAGTTTGTACTTACTTGACGGTGCGGGCTCTGCCGATACCACGATGGCTCCGCTGTGAGTCGCCGCCGCCGCTTCCGCCGCCGGGCCGGGGGTCCCTTCTCGCGCCCCGACAGGGTTCAAATTGGGGCGCTTTGCTGCACGGCCGGTATCCTCGGAGGCCTTTCGTTTCATTCCTACAACAGATAGTATTCGCCATGAATAAAATGCTCCAAAATAATTTTAAATATTACAAGTATTTTAAATAATACACAAATATTTTGAACAAAGTTCAAATATTAAAGATTTCTAATGGAATCTGAAAGTTTGCAATTGAAATCCGTCAAAGTAAAACTTACTCAGTTCTCGAATTCTCTCCTTCAGTTGCGCTTCTTCCTTGAGCAATTGTTCGAGGTCTGCCTGGTGTTTGCTTGCTAGAAACAGAAATACAGCAAATGTTTGAGAGTTAGGAAAATACGTGGCGCTTAATACAATATATATAAAGACTAAGAAATTTATTTACCCATGGTGCTTCTGAGTCTGTAGAGCGTCGGACTGCAAAGGATGTCTAAACTTGATGACTTTGCAAAATTTTACAATACACCACAATACGCCTTTACTTATACACTTAATTTTCGACTCGATAATTTGAAGATGTGTTCTGCCGGATGCGATAGCTGCTGTGTTTCGAACGTGTTGCATTAGCAGTAGATATACTGAAGGAACTACTTTTTACAGATATTCCTACGCGAAATAGTTCCAAGTGTGAGTGGGCATATGTATGCGGAAGGATATGCTTGTGGTTGTGATGAGGCCTATAATGGAACTACTTTTACAGGTATTCCTACGCGAAATAGTTCCAAGTAAATGTATACATATTGCGCGGAAGGATATTCTTGAGGTTGTGGTGCGGTCGGCCGGGGACACAATACAAATCAATGCCTGTTCATGGCCGTATCCTTACGGCCATATGCGTATGAATTCTAATAATAATACCACGCAGCGTCTCTTGACGCTACTCTCATTCTAATGCTTCTGCGGATACTAAAAATAATAGGGCACGAATTTTCATTCGTCGGATATAAGAGAGCCGCTATGCATAAAAATTTGTTCGTAGAAAGAAATACAAGTTCACTAGTTATTTGAAATGCTCTAAATATAATTCAAAGTCTGAAAATTATACCGTAAAATAATTCTTTCACCAACCTGAAGCCATAGCTGTGCTGAACGAATGATTCGGAAGTAGTTGTAGAAGACTCTCGCCTGTACACTCGACACACTCGAAAAGGTTTGTAGAAACGAGTTGACGGATGTAGAACGACAGCGACTGTTGATCTCGGAAAAGTTCGTGCTTAGTGTCTGCCTGCTGCAGAGTTTTATAGAGGACCGGGGTGACGTGGCATAGCAATTAATATGTAATTATGGACAAGATTGGCTGTGAAGCAATTCATGTCTGGACAAGTCTGGACAGATGAGTAATACTTCGGATGCTATGTAAGTATATTATACTTCAAAAGGCTGGGCGAAAGCGGGCAAGAGCAGACATGTTTGGGCAAGATTGGACATGTCCCATGCAAATTGCCGGATGCTGCATAAGCATTATTATAATAACACGAAAGTGATCAATTAGGTCTACTCCACAGCGCCGCTTTTCCGGTGACTCATTTCCGCAATTACGCCGCTGCTGCTGATGGCTTGAAAGTGGCCAATTACTGCTCCGCCGCCGATGACTTGAAAGCTGCCAATTACCTCGCTGGCGCCGATGACCAGATGTGAAAGTGGATAATTATAGTGTAGGCGTTGATGAAGGGACTTGAAAGTGGCCAATTACCTCGCTGCCGCCGATGGCCGGATGTGAAAGTGGATAATTATAGTGTAGGCGGTGATGAAGGGACTTGAAAGTGGCCAATTACCTCTCTGCCGCCGATGACTTGTAAGTGGGCAATTGCCTCGCTGCCGCCGATGACTTGTAAGTTGGCAATTACCTCGCTGCCGCCGATGACTTGTAAGTGGGCAATTACCTCGCTGCCGCTGATGGCCGGATGTTCCGATGCCTCATTTCCGGCGGGGTGGTCTGGACGAGCGGGTCTTGTAGTGCTAATTAGGGTTGACTAATTTAAGATGACCTAATTACTATGAGATGTTAAGTAAGATGTCTTAAGATGACCTAATTAATATAGGTAAGATGTCTTATGATGCCCTAATTATTATAGGTAAGATGTCTTAAGATGGCCTAATTAATTAAGATGTTAGGTAAGATGTCTAAAGATGGCCTAATTAATTAAGATGACACTTAAGATGTCTTAAGATGCCCTAATTACTATAAGATGTTAGGTAAGATGTCTTAAGATGCCCTAATTGCCCTAATTGCCCTAATTGCCCTAATTACCCTAATTAAGATGACCTTGACCTTGAACTTTGGCCTAATTACTTTGACCTTGCACTTGATGACCTTGATGACGTCATGGGGTCACGGGGTCACTGAGTGCAAAGTGAAGTGACCCCCGCCTTTCTACCTTACTGATATGCCTATGCATTCTGGCTCCCCGATTTGGAAATGGCATGTTTTTCCAGAAGCTAAAAAACCCTGATGACTAAAAAAAGTCATCAACTTTTTGGCGGATAAAATGGTATGTTTTCCGGAAAATTTGGACTTGAGGACTAAAAAAAGGTCATCAACGGACGAAAAATTTTCAAGACCTAAGGACAACAAGAATTTTGGCCCCCCCTTACAAAGTTTCTGTATCCGCCCCTGTCTATAACTAGTAATTATTTAAACACCTAATATCACGTGAAACTGATAACGACCTAAAGTCCTAAACTGAAACTCAAGGCAGAAACTGAAACAACACCACCCCATATATATATATATATAATATATAATATCTATGTATATGAATGCAAGTGTGTATTATGCAGACCTGCGCTGTTACATGTATACATGTTCATTAGGGTGGCCCATAAATATGAAAGTTGGAAATTCAATTCTCCACAAGGCTGCCCTTGTTCCATATGCTATTAGTGATTTATTTGCCAAGTTTCAACAAAATTGAGCAATGTTTACCGGTACCAATTTTCTGCAAGATTTTAATTAAGCATCGAAAAATTGAAAAATATCGCTTTTCGACCATACTCCAAAGAGCCATGCAATTATCAGCTTTAAACAAACATTGTCGTCACAAATGTGTCTATTAAATCACTCTGTTAAAGTTATTAAGCTAATGTGGAATCAATGACAGTCTCACAAAAATTGAATATGAAATATAACATGAAACATTTTAGATGTTCTTAATTATTCTTATAATTTTAGATTTAAGCTCGACAGGAAGGTTTTGGCTAATTCTTGACCCTGAGTAGCAAGAAGGTCAAACAGTTTTTAAAGAGATCTCTTTGTGACATACATCTCCATTAGACATGATTAGAGGATTTCCTGTCCAGGCATTCAATGATAGCCCCAAACTAGGCTATGTCGCAACGCATGCTTCCTAGATATATCTAATGACCAACATGTGAAAAGACTCATTTTCAGATTTTTAGTTGTTGATGAAATTATAAATAATTATTGTTTAATGACATTAAAACAAGGCTAGCATAGCAGTGAGGTATGATTTAAACAAACCAGACTTCCATTTAGATTATTATGCAAAATATGCAGCCTGTTTATCTTTTTTAAATTTTCACTCAATTCTTAACATGGTTACTAAGGAATTTTGCATTCCAAAAATTATGCAAACTTTCCAATTTTCTTATAGCCAAATTTGAACAGCTGAATCATATTTTGATTCAACCTATAGACAGGAAAATAATAGTGCAATAAAGTTTGTCAATTTAAAGCAGAGACTTTACACTTTAAAACTGTGTATGACACTAAATTTGTAAAACAAATTCAATTAAATCTGGTTTGTGTCAGATGGTAATTATTACCAGACAACTTTTTAAAAAGTCTTTCCGGTAGAAATTTCCGACCAGCATAGCAAATTCATTGCTTTAAAATGTGATTACCTATTTTCTTTGGTAAAATGTTCCAACATAAATAATAAATACCATACTTTTAAAGGTGATGACTATTTTAGTACATCAAATGAGCACTCAGCTGCCGGGAAATGTTACGTGTAAACATACATTTACCTATGTCAACAAGACCTGTTTTGTATATAGTTTCTCTGGGAGTAAATATTACATTATGTTCATGTAAAAAAACAGCTCCAGATTTTCTGTAGGGAAAATGTCATTCGGAGATGCCTAGATTAAAAACTGATTACCAAGGTAGCAACCATTACTACTTTTGTGACATCACCAACTGGTAATTCATTTCTTAATGAAATTCTTCAGGATTTCTCCATTAATAATTATTGTTGTGACTGTCTATAAGAGCCAACAATGTTGAGAGCTTCTGGACGATGCCATAAATTGCTGCGGTTTTTGTCAAATGAGCCATTATTACACAAAGTCAAAAGACCAACATTAATCTCATATCATAGGCTATACAAGGTGGGCTTAAAAAATTACTGTGAAAAATACTGGAATGACCTAAATTAGCAGTATGAAGAGCAATTATAAGTGAACAATCCAATGGTATTAAAAGCAAATTGCAAGCGAAAAAATTTAGTTTATAAGTTGGCAGAAAATTTTGAAATTACCTCCAATTCAGCAACAGCTTTCTAACATAAAGAGCTTGAAATAAGCTTCTGTTTGTATATAATCTCATAGTTATCTATTTATTTAAATACACTTGACATCTTGATTATGATTTAGAAAGATGGTCCTTGGAATTCATGAGTGCTACTGTCAATACATAATGTTACATTAGTGTATACCTGCTAAAATTTGAAATGCACATTTTACGTGAGTCCGAAATAAAAGCTCTCGAAAATTGGTACCTCTAAACATGCTCAGATCTCTTCAATTTTTTCAACACACAGTCTTCTAGTCAAGTGGAACAAGGGCAACCTTGTGGAGCAGCATATTTTGGAAAAAATATTTTTCCCATGTAAGTTTGGGCCACACTAATGTTCATGTATATAAAGGCAACGTAATGAAAGCATCTGGTAAAGGCCGATATGATTTTATGTGAGCGGTTATGCGCTGCATTAGTGTCTGGTTGATGGCTGATGGTTGGTTTATGTATTTGAAGAATATGTATATGAAGAACATTAAGGTCTGGATTGGAGATGGCCCGCCACTGTGGCTGCCATTGCTGCAGTCGATTGCCATGGCTATCATTAGTCTCATCGGCGACGGTCACTCTTAGTGCTTCACGAAACGAAGCAATATGGCAATCGCATATATACTTTAGATTGAGTCCACTGCATGCCTCTGTCTGTCTGTCTTTCTCTCTGTCTCTCTGTCTCTATCTCTGTCTCTCTGTGTTTTCTCGCTTTCCATAAAACATATGTCTTTTCTTTTTAAAGGTATATATATATTCATACATGCACAAAAAGTACATATTATATAGGTCGAAGTATGTACCTTCGACCTACAGGGTGGCTTATTAAAAAAAAGCCCCGCCGGTAAAAATGCAATTATTGAGCCAGGCCGTATTTATCATCACCGTCGTCATTATGGTCTAAAACAGATACTAATCCTAACTCTACATACATGTATGTCCTGATTATACACACTGCCTGCAACATGTAATACATATATGTGCGCGTAGGGTATGTTATTATTATTATTATTTTCGGAAATTTATATAGCGCCTCTTCAAGGTAGGCTACTTAGAAGCGCTCCCGGCCGCATATAGGCATTCCGTACCCGATTTCGTAGCATTGTCAGCCTTAAGCGCCTTCTCATTGGCCGATCCCATATTATGAATATTCATAACCAGTGACATCCTTAAGCACGTTTTGTTTACAGACTTTGCGGCTTGCGTTGGCAATATCAATAATCTTAGGCTACTATGTTTAATAACTCGCAGCATTTGCGTCCATTAGGCCTAGTAGGCTATATGGCAGTTACCTGCTAAGATTTATAAAGTGCTTTAATAAATAGATAGCATACACCAAACAGTTTTGCATAAAATGGGATAAAGCTGCGTTGCGTGATTTATTATTTGGCGGATATGCTTTGTAGGCTGCTATATTAGCTCCGTGTATTGTAGGCTGTCTGTTCAGCTAGTATAGTTAAGATTTATGTATTCTGTAATCTGAGTTCCTGCAAACTGTTTCAACTGCATACTATTATTGTACATTTTAACCGATTGCGGTCTTTCAACCAGATTGTTGAATAGACGAAAATTATTATTATACTGCCTCACCCAAAAATGTAGACACCCGATTTTAGTTTATAATAATTGTATTTAAAATGTAAGCAATTGGCAGGTAGGTCAAGCTGTAAATGTTGGGACTTCGCTATGTGACAAGTTGTCATTAGACTATAGAATTATAGGTTGCGGCCTGTCAACCGTATTGTTGAATAAAGATAATATTATTTATTGATGAGCAATGATAACAGAGTAACACTGATGTTTATAGCAAATGCCTTTCTATTATGTAAAGCCATAAGGCTACTTGAATTCATATTAATGCTTTTATTGGTAGGCCTACTTAGGCTATTCATAATTCAGCAGTAGGCTAACGTTCGCTCTTGCAGGGATGCTTTAAGGAATTTTTAGAACTGCATAACGCCACAACCCCTTCTTTCCTTTTCCATCCTCCATGGTAAATTACTTCCAATCGGAGAAAAATGACCTTTTTTGCAAGTTTTTAACTGTACAGAGGTGTTTCTACAAATCTATTCCTGTCAGGAAGTGAGAACTTGGAATACGAAGGTCGGTGAACGTGGATGCAAAGGGTTCTGATTCATGATTCAAAATAATCAAATTTGAAAATTTTGAATGAAGATAACTGTCACACATCTTGATAAAACGTATTTAGGCCTATATACAATTGCGCAAAGACTGCACATAGGTTTAAAATTTAGGATGATTTTCACAAGGCCTAGAACTGAGATTGACATGAACTACTGTACTTAAGCTCGAAATATTACTGGTTGTCGAACAGTAGGCATGGAAAATGAAAACTGAATATGCCTAAACATAGAGCTTTTAAAGTTACAATTGGGAATGTGTGGAACACGAATTTCAACTGGTAGGCCTACGAATTTAGGCAACTGAAGTCTAGTAAAATATAATGTAATGACTTCTGTAGCGCAGTTTTGATATTTGGTATCGCAGGAGGCGGTTGATTCAACGAAGCAGACGCCTGATGCATCACATATAAGCCCTAGCTGCTGACCACATGCAGCGTATTATTGAAGCGATGGGTTGGAGGATGACATATTCGCTGGCACGCACGTAACAGCGCGTAACCTTTGCATTTTATTTTTGCTCTGATTAGAAGTCTGCCTTGAAGCCTTCACACTTTCGATTACTTCACTATCGAATGGCAAACTCCTTATAACTTTATGCGCACCGCAATCGGCCATTTTCTCCGTATGTGAACAACAGCAGCAACAGCAGCGCACGAGAAGGCACTAAACACGTCATTGGTTATGAATATTCATAATCTGGAACCGGCCAATGAAAAAGCGTTATGGCCTGCAATGCTACGAAATCGGGTACGGAATGCCTATATGCCTCCCGGCCCAACCACGGCTAAATAAAACAGTCTTTAAGTTCTTAAGGAACAGAGCGGAGTGACCTCTGGGAATTAGGCGCAATGCAACAGGAAGACCATTCCAGGTGATAGGACCAGCAACTGAGAATGAACGACGCTGTCGCATAGCAGTCCGCGCGCGGAGAACCAGAAGCTCAATTTGGTTCGCCGATCGAAGGGTGGATCGACGCAGAACTCCTAAGGTGGAACAGCAGAGTTCTCGAAGATGTGGTGGAGCTAGTCCTTCAATGCACCGCCTAACCAAGGCACAGACCCTGTATGCAATCCGCTGTTTAGAAGGGAGCCAGTGTAAGATATCCCGCCTATAAGTTATGATGAGACATGGCCATATTTTGGAATATGACCAACAAGTCGCGCCGCAGAGCGGAGGACTCGTTCCAGGCAGTCAATCCGGCCAGCCGGTAGTCCATAATAGAGGGTGCTACAGTAGTCAAGGCGAGAAACTACGAAAGAGTGAACAAGAGTAGAGGCAGCACTAAAAGACAGAGAGCGTGAGACCGCCTTAAGTTGACGCAACTGGTAGTAACAGCTTCGGCATAGAAGGTTTATATGCCGAGTGAAAGTCAGCTCTTGATCTAAAATAATACCAAGGTCCCGCACAAAAGGTGAGAATGTAATCAGAGGAAACTCTAATGCTAAGGCGTCCATGTCTATTTTTGCCAGTTGTTGACGCGTTCCAAACCAGATATATTGCGTCTTGGTAGGGTTCAGTCTCAAACGGTTAGAGGACATCCAGGCCTCCAAGGTTTCCATGGCCCTACAAATTTCTCGAACCGCATCAGCAGCGGCAGATGCTGAACAGTGAGCATATGCCTGGAGATCATCAGCGTAGGATTGACTTAGGATTGCATTTGCCAGTAAAAGTGGTCCAAGGTCTGCAGTGTATATTATATATAATAGGGGACCTAGGACAGAGCCTTGGGGCAGTCCAAACGGGGCAGGTGTCCATGATGATCTAGTAGTCCCACAAGCCACAGTGTAAGAACGGTCCTGAAGGTAGGAAGTAAGCCAATTTAGAAAATTTCCTGTATGTGGTTAAGAGTCAGAATTGAGTTACGCGGAATTGAGTTAGGGTTGAGATCAGGGTGAGGGTCAAGGGCTGTTTGGGGTGAGTACTGGGCTACTGGTTGGGGTTTGGGTTAATTGTACACATTTCTTACTTAAATTGTAAAATCTCTGGCTTTACAAAAACTGTCTGTAACATAAACACATGCATGATTGTATGAATGCATGCATACAAACACAAGACTTGCATGTCATCGTTGTCATGTATGTGCATACAATCATCATACATGCTTATACGTATATGTATGCATCATTGCACATACATGCAAACGTGCATACATACATGTACATGCATATTTTTATGTGCACGAGAGAGAGAGACAGACAGACAGACAGAGGCAGAGAGAAAGAGAGACAAAGAGACAGAGAAAGAGAAAAAATGTATCAAGAGAGATAGCAAACGACAGATGGACAGAGACAGACAGAACCAGAGAGAGTCAGAGAGAAAGACAGAGAGACATACAGTGACACACAGAAAGACAGAAAAAAAAGGACACTTCTCCAGACACTGTATAAATTCGCCTCTGCTGCAGTCATTGTCTGCTCTGGCATTCGTCGCTTTAGATAATTCGTTCTCGTCAGAATTAACCAATCTGTTCTGCACGACTCTGGCTATTGCGAGTCTCAACAACAGAGATCATGAAATAATAGAATGACTCTGACTGCTCGGCCCCGACGCCTCTTCTTCTCACCCACCAACGCACTCACCCAAATCCACCAACCTACCCAGTAGTAGTACCAACCCATATCCACCATGTGACCCTTGATTGAAATTGTGGGGCACGTTGGTAATGTGCTGTTCTTATATATTGTATAGGCTATTATACTAATGTAGTAAATGTACTAATAATGTAGATATTTTATATTTTATAATAACCCACCCCCAAACCCACCCACCCGACCGACAACACCCCACCACACTCTGACTTATCCACCAGTACACCACCCGTGAAATTAGGGTTTTCGTGAAAATTTTCCCCCACAACACGCCACCACTAACTCCGCCTACGCGCAAATTTACTATAATAGTAGGACTTGACAGCAAAGCAGATTCGAAGATCATTTACATCATCTCCTTTCGCCAATTATATAATGACCACGCAAGCGTTTAAAAAGGTGTTTAATAAACTGCCGTCTTCGCCTCCCCCACCGTGACCCCAATGGTGGGGGAGATTCGCCAACCACTCCTCTGGGTGGTTTCGATGGCCCTCTGTCTAGGTGCAAAGTTTGAGATCAATACCTGCATTTTATGGGGAAAAATTGCGGGGTTTCGCCCCCCATTTTGGCCCCCACGATGGGGGAGATTCGCAAACCCCCAACTTTGCGTCTCATGCCCAGAGGGACACAGTTATACTGTAGTGAAGGTTTGGAGTGAAAAGCTCGAAAACTGTGGAAATGCATTCCGGTCAAACAGACACACACACACACAAACATACATGTAGTTTCTTCTTTATTTATATAGATATAATGTATTTGCGCAGTTGTGGAAGCACATCTGTGCAGCTAGAAGTAGGCCTATTAAAAAGTCATTGTCATCCGATTGGGAGTAATTTACCATGGAGGACGGGAAAAAAGAGAAGAGATTGCGCAGTTCTAAAAATTCCTCAAAGAAGCCCTGGGCTGGGTCCACAGTTTTTCTAAACAGGAACAATTACAACATTTGGTCATTCGGCCCTGTGCGGGCCCCTTAAAACTGCGTGCTCTTGACGCCCACCTTAATGAGGACCGAACCTTGTTGCATTCATTGTGCGTCTCAAAATTAATTTAAAAAACAGTCGACGTAGCTGTTTGTGTGCTATAGAAATCTCGAGATTGCCATTCTTTATGTTCTTCGTCTTCTTTGGTTTCTCCTCCGTCAGGCGTGTGAAAGCGATGAGGCTTCAACCTGACGTCTCCAATTTGTCCCTGGTTAGATTTTGTCTACAGCGTCCCTCATATTCACGCTTTGCGGCCATAATTATTTACATTATTGTCCACCCAGGTTTTTGCCTCTTGTCTCCAACCACATGACGTGTACCTGGTAGACTGTAGAGCTGTGGCTGCTATAGCCTTTTGTCGTCCAATCGTGTCACGTGCCCGAACCACGTGAGTCTTCTTTTCCTGATATTGTCCATCACAGTTTCCCATTTCCACAGTTCCGCTTCATTCACTTTATTTGGTCTCTTCTACCGCTGCAGAAAACTCATTCCGTCACCTGTTCCAGCGCATGGGCGCCCGCAGAAATTTTTTCAGGGGGGGGGGCAAAATTTTTTCCATGGTCACAGTTACCGTAAATGTTTTAGTAACAAGAGCTTGAAAAATGCAAAGATGAAAATTAAGAGTACGAGTATTTTTTAATGAGGTTTCCTAATGCAAATGTTTTCAGTTTCATTTTTGTGTATCAGCTTTAATACGAATAATTTCTTTAGTGCAAAGAAAAAAAAATAATAAGTAGATGTTAAATGTGGGTTCCTGAAGCGGCACTGTAATATTATAAGTCCATTGAATGAATGAATAAGTGAACAAAAAATAGGTGTATGTTTTCAAGGTGCAAGTGTTCCTCTAGCTACTTCTATTGATAGCCTACTTAATTTTGTGCAGTTGTGAAAGGTTGCATGACAGCGAGATTCCAATCAAGTAGGCCATAATCGATAGAAAAATACTATTTGCAAGGGCGCCTGCCGGAGGGTTAACAGCCAATGGTCACTGTTCCAGCTTTTAACAAGATGTTGATAATTAATGCAAGGCAGAAAATTAAGAGCATGTTTATTTCTACAGAGATTTATAAACATAGGTTTCTGGCTTTCACTGTGTGCATCATTCGTATCATTAGTGCTTTAATGCGAAGAAATATGTTAAAAACCCAAAAGTGGTAGTTAAAAAAATAAATTTCCACTTTCCAGGGGGGGGGCAAGTGCCCCCCCCCCCCTTGCCCCTATGTGCGGGCGCCCATGTTCCAGCGTTGCCCTGTTTCCAGTCTTGTATCTCCAGCTTTTCTTGTCTTTGTCCATTAGTCATTGTTTTTGATTTTTTGAGATTACAATTACGAATGACGATAGAGAATCCGGTTCTATGCTCAACGGTGGTTCAGGACCTCAGTCGAAAGAAAGGCTTGCTCAATGAAAAAGCTTACATGATTGTATCCGTTGAGAACTGGAATACCTGTGTAGAGAATGACTTCTAGTCATCTCAATAATAGCTAGTCAGCAGATTTGATTAAATTAATTTGATTAGATTAGATAAAATTAAACGCTAATTCCTTATGAGTGACGTGGTGTGCTTATGTGTGGATGTTTTTCGATTGCAGCTGTTTCATCTGTTTAGTCAGTTTAGGCTATTTATTGGATTTATTTTTTGGATATTATTATTCTTTCTTTTCGAGTCGTCTGCTTTTTCAAAATAAAAGCTCTTCATCTGAATCTCGTATACGTTGACCTCACCACCACCACCTCGCTTCTCTCGCTTTCCTCCTGCGAATAAAATTTAATAAGGAAATATTATGGTCCATGTGTGCGCGCGCGTGTGTGTGAGTTCGTGTGCGCGCGCGTGTGTGTGAGTGTGTGTGTTTATGTGTGTGTGTCTGTGTGTGCGGGTGTATGTACATGTGTGAGTGTCTACGTGTATGCTTGTGCGTATGTTTGTGTGAGTGTGTGTTCCTGTGTGTGTGTGTGTTTGTGTGTGAGTGTGTGTGTGTGTCTATGTGTATGTTTGGGTGCGTGTGTGTGTGTCCGTGCGTGTGTGTGTGTGTGCTGTTGGTGTGTGTGTGTGTGTGTGTGTGTGTGTGTGTGCTGTTGGTGGTGTGTGTGTGTGCGTGCGTGTGTGTGTGTGCTGTTGGTGTGTGTGTGTTTGTGTGTGTTTGTGTGTTTGTGTGTGAGTGTGTGCGTGTTTGTTTGTGTGTGTGTGTGCGTGCGTGTGTGTGTGTGCTGTTGGTGTGTGTGTGTTGCCGTCTTGTCATCGGATTTTGTCGCTGACAAACGCAATTTCCAATCAGTCGGACGTCGTCTGTTTCTATGGCATCGAGCACAGGTGCATATTGGGATAGATATAGATATAGATATGTGTCAGCTAATTTAATCAGTGCACGCCGATTGTCGTACAGCGACGTAAGTAGGCCAGGTGCAAATTGCCGCGCGGCGTCTGCACAGGTGATTGTCTGGACAGCACGTGACGTCTAGACGAGCGTACGTTAATTGTACAAGAAGGGAGTGGAAGAGAAGAAGGAGAGTTGCGTGTTGAGAGCCGTTGAGATAGGCTGTAAGAGTTGTTGTTGAGTTGCGATAGAGTAGACTGATGAAGATAGTAGTCGTGTAGTTGTTATGATAACGCAAGTGTAGTCATTGTTGTGTTGTTGCTGATCGTTTTACTTTATATCGGATTTTGGAGTATAATAAGAAGAGTTAAACACGTCGTCGTTGTTGGTTAACAAAACAGTGAAAGACTGTAGATTCTTTAACCTAGCCATTTAGCTAATGAAACAGTTATCTAGGGATAGGCCTACGCTACCACGAACTTATACGAAGAAGCTTCCGAAGAGACTGAAGGTCACACGTAGAGAAGAAGAGGGAAAAGACTTATGACATTTGGTGTCGTTGCGGTGAGATAACGATCCAAGTTGCAGGATAACGATCCAAGTTGCAGGATAACGATCCAAGTTGCAGGATAACGATCCAAGTTGCAGGATAACGATCCAAGTTGCAGGATAACGATCCAAGTTGCAGGAGAACGATCGTAGTTACGAACGGAGGGATTCTATTCAATCAACAGACGTTGTGGAGAAACGGACGCTGTGAATTTATCGAGGAGCCGAGCACACGGGAGAAGCAACGATACATCGAGCATCCGTACGTCAGTGAGAAACGACAACACAACGACTACGAGGTAGAAAAAACTTGCTTGTCTATTGAAGTTTGCTTAAAGAATTGAAGTCAGTCAATTGCAAACATTTGAAGAGTAGCCTACTATTTATCGACTAGCATCAGTAAAGTAAAGAAGTAAGATGGAGAAACTTACGGAGAAAAAGCAAGCAAATATTAAGAAGATGTCTACTGATAGACTGATAAAACTGCTAATTGAAGCAGATCTAGACGCAGAAGAAGTTGAACAAATGTCGAGGGAAGAATTGATGAGAAATTTAGCCGAGGTTTGGGCTAAGAAAGAAGAAGAAGGTGCTGTCGGAGGCGCTGCGGAGAAGCCAGTGGAGAAGCCTGAGGCACCGATGTCTATGGAGGCGTTGCTGCAATTCATGATAATGAAAGAGGAGCAGCGTAAACAAGAGGAGAAAGAGCGTAAACAAGAAGAGAAAGAGAAAGAGGAGCAACGAGCGGAAAGAGCAGAAAAATTAGAAAGGATAAGACAACAAGAGATAGACATGCAGAAGCAACAGTTCCAGCTTCAGTTAGAACAAATGAAAATAGATCGTGACGAATCAGAACGAAGAAGGATGGAGTTAATGATAGAGTACGAAAAAGCAAGAAAAAGCGATGAAGAAATACGAAAGCAGCAGATTGAGGACAAAAAGGCTCGCGAGGAAGAAAAAGAAAAGATGCGTTTACAAGAACTGGAGAGAGCAGAAGAAATTCGTCAGGAAGAATTTCAAGCCGGAAAAGACAATTTGGAAAAAGCAGAAAGAGAAAGAGAAGAGCAGATGCAGTTAGAACAAAAGAAACTTGCTATCAAGGAGGCTCAACTTAAAGAAATGGCCATTGAAAAAGAAGAACGCAGAAAGCAGTTAGAACTATTACAACAGAAGATAGAACAGGAAGAACTGCGGAGAATCGAAGATCAAGATCGACTGAAGAAGAGAGACGAAGATGATCGTAAGAGCCGAGAAGTGTCAGAACAGATTAGACTCAAAGAAAGTGAGACAATGGTGTCCAAGATTAAGAAGATAGGTGACGCAATGAAGCATGTGTTACCGAAGATGCCGTATGATATGATGGAAGTGCCATTATATTTTGAAACAGTTGAAAATGCATTCAATAGCTTCGCTGTGGAAAAGCAATATTGGGTGAAATTGTTGTTGCCATTGATGACCCCGAGAGCACGAACGGTATTGAATCGATTGTCATTTGAGAATTTAGATAAATACGATGCAGTGAAAGAGCATTTGTTGAAGGAATTCAAGTTAACAGCTCGTGAGTACAGGTCAAGGTTTGCAGATGCCAAGAAGACAGCCGAAGAAACGTATACGATGTTCACGGCTAGGCTGAAGAACCTGTTGAATTATTATGTCCGAAGTAGACGAGTGGACAAAGACTACGAGAAGCTGTTTGATTTGTTAGTGGCGGATAAGCTGAAAGAATGTTTACCACCAGGTCCACTACAGTTTGTCTTAGCAAAAGAGGGCACAGAATGCTTGGAAGCTAGTAATGTTGCAGATCTCGCAGATATACATGTAAACAATCGGATTGGTGTGATGTTCCAAGACAAACCGAAATTTGAAGCATGGGACAATAGTCCAAAGCAACCCAAGTGGAACAAGGATAGCAAAGACACCGGAAGCCAAGCCAAGAGTAATGATGCAAAGAAAGATGATTATTCTGGAAAGCAGTGGTCGCAAGATAAACAACAGTCAACGTGGGACAGACAAGCCTACAATCGAACTCCGCCGCTGGGACGCCCAACAGAAAGTAATGCATCTTACACGCCGTACAACAAGTGGGAGAACAAGGAGCAAAGAAGTTTTATCAAGAAGCGTTGCCACAATTGCAATTCTGATAAACACCTAATAAAACATTGCCAAGCACCAGGAGCGGCAAATCTGAGGAAGAACTTTAGCAGAAGTGCAGAAAATCTTCGATTAAACCAGATACAAGTGATAAATGCACCTCCTGGTTGGGAAGAACAATGCAACCAAGAAACAGAAGTAAAGTCAGTGATGAAGTGTACGCCGCAGTTCACCATACTGAAAGAAGCGATAAAGACTACTTCCATTGCAGAAAGTTGTCGAGAAACAAAAAGTAAAGAGGAGTGTCAACGCATAAAGGAGATATCGTTGCAGCATGTAAATGTGGAGATACGTGGGACTGATGGGCAGCCTGTGCAAGTCGAGGCGTTGATTGACTCGGGGACCGAGATACCAGTAATCAACGAGGAACTGCTGAAAGGAACGACAGTAGAAGAAAACGGCAGAGTTCATTTGCAATGTGTAGCTGGAGAGCCGATTCCAGCTAAGTTGGTGAAAATCGAAGTGCGGATGAGCGGTCGTAACGAAGGAGCAGCTACAGAGGACAGGACAATAAATATCGCGCCATATTTAACTTTAGTGTGTGCCAGCATTTCAGCAGAACTGTGTAAAGAAAATCCAGAAAAGTTCCTGCTACATCCAGAGATAATTGCAGAACTGAAAGAGATTCCACCAATCAGTATATTGCAAGGAGAGCTACAAGCGAATGTGACTACAAGAGCACAAAGTCGGAGAGCAGAAGTCGAAGACGGAGAAGATGAAACGATAAACGAAAGTTCGCAAGAAGATGACACGGAAAGCGAAGATGAACTCAGCATCCAAGATGACGAAAGAACAACATCTGAGAACAATGAAACTGAAGAAGAGATGGCTGCATGTGAACGAAATGATAGTGAAGATTCCGGAAGCGACGCTGAACTGGAGACAAGTATGAGGGACTTGTTCACAGAGAATTCGAACGATGAAAGACAGCTGGAAGATGCGAAGAAATTCGAGGAGCAGCAGAGAAATGACGAGTCACTGAAATCGTGGTGGAGGATCGCTGAAGACCAAGGATCAGAGTTTATCGTGCTGAATGGATTGCTGTATAAGAAGCATCAAATGCTGGATCAGCTTGTGTATCAGTTGGTGTTACCGAAAGAGAGAAGAATTCAAGTAATGGAATTAGCTCACGAGTCAGTATTTGGCGGACACTTGGGAGAAGAGAAGACACGAGAGAGAATCAAGTTGTCCTTTGTCTGGCCAAAGATGCGTCGAGACGTGGTGAAATTTTGTAAGTCCTGTGAGAAGTGTCAGCTGAAGGCACGAAGTTTGGTGATGGATCGAGTGCCGATTACACCAATTCCAAGGGAAGATGTTCCATTCCGACGGATGACTATGAACGTGGTAGGCCCAATAGAACCGAAGTCAGCAGCTGGGCATAAGTATTGCTTGTGCATAGTGGATTCATGTACAAGATGGCCGACAATCTTCTTGCTGAAGTCATTGACTGCTAAGGCTGTGTGCGAAGCTTTGATGAAGCTTTTCATTGACGTGGGGGTGCCGTCTGTGATCACCAGCGACAGAGGCACGAATTTTACAGCCAGTCTTACAAGAGAATTTTTGAAATTGATGGGATGCTGTCCACGATTCGATTCACCGGGGCATCCAGAGGCAGCCGGATTAGTCGAGAGATGGAACCAGACGTTCAAGAAGATGGTACATCATGTCATTGTGGAAAATCCAAGACAGTGGCATAAAATCATTCCGTTTACCGTATGGGCATTGAGAGAAGTTCCTAACGCAACGACAGGAGTGGCACCATATCTGCTGGTGTATGGAAAAATGCCAAGAGGACCATTAACTATCTTAAAGGAAAGCTGGACCAAAGAAATAAATCTACCGCCAAACATTGGAGTACAACCAGCAAAGTACCTGAAGAACTTAAGAGCAGACATGGAGAAAGCTTTGATATTTGCTGAGAATTGTGCAGAGGAAAAGCAAAAACAATACGCCAGTCAATACAACAAGAGGGCCAAGGATAAAGAATTCGAACCCGGAGAAAACGTCATCGTCCTGTATCCAACGTCAACCAATAAATTGATCTCACGATGGCATGGTCCATGTACAGTGCTACAAAGAAGATCCAAGTATTTGTATCTGGTGGACATGAATGAAAACGGCCGACGAATCGTCCATGCCAACAAAATGAGGAAGTTCATCGCAAGAACATTATCGTGTGGTCTCATCGTGGAAGAGGACGACGAATTCGGATCAGTGGTAGAGCTACCATTGAAAGAAGACCATGCAGAGACGACACAGAAATCGCTGCAATTGGACTATGAACAGATCGGACATCTTACGAGCGAGCAACAGAAACAGCTACTGGATGTACTGAACCGATATGCAGACAGATTTTCGGACAAACCTGGATTATGTACATTGGTAGAACACGAAGTGGTGCTGAGACCAGACTTTCGAGAGAAGGAGTTCACGGCTTATCGAATACCGTTGATATACCGCGCAGAAGTGGACAAACAAATACAAGAGATGCTGAAAGCAAACATCATTCAGCCGTCGTCGAGCAGAATGGCAAGTCCGCTGGTCATCGTCAAGAAGAAGGACGGATCCTTGAGACTCGCGTGCGACTACAGGTACGTGAATTCATATACTGAAAATTGTCGATACCCCATGCCGATCGTCAACGATGTGCTGAGCAAAGTCGGGAAATCCAAGTTTATTTCCGTCTTGGACTGTCGCAGTGCTTACTGGACTTGTCCGGTGAAGAAATCCGACCAATGGAAAACCGCATTCGTTACCCATAATGGACTGTACGAATTTACACGTGTCCCTTTTGGAATGATTAACTCTGGACGGACTTTTGTAAAAGCCATAAACATGATTTTGCAACCGATTGATGCATTTACTGAACCCTATGTTGATGACATTGCAGTCCATTCTGATGATTGGAACATTCATTTGAAACATTTAGAATTGTTTTTGAAACAAATAAGACTGCATAATGTAACTTTGAACTTGAAGAAATGTGTGTTTGGTAAGAGTGAGGTGAAATTCATCGGTCACCTCATTGGTTCAGGGAAGAAGATGATGAATCCAGATAGGATTGACAGTTTGATTAATTTAAAAAACCCTGAAACGAAGAAGCAAGTGAAGCAAATGTTAGGATTCTTTGGTTTCTACAGACAATTTATTTGTAATTTTGCTGAGATTGCTAAACCATTGACAGATTTAACTAGCAAGCAGACACCTGAGAACATTGTTTGGACTGAGGACCACCAGAAATCTTTTGATTCTCTTAAAGAAATTGTTTTATCGAATGTTATTCTGTACATGTTCGAGGTTGGCAAACCCTTTAATTTGTACTGTGATAGCAGTGATTTTGCTGTGGGGGCTGTGCTGTCACAAGTGGACGATGAGGGGATAGAACGTCCCGTTTCATTTATCAGCCAGAAGCTGACAGATACCCAGAGGAGATGGGCGACGATTGAGAAGGAAGCCTATGCAATCATATGGGCTTTAAACAAATTGAAAGAAATCATTATTGGTTCCAAGATTAATGTGTTCACTGATCATAATCCTTTAGTTTATTTGACTGAGTCAATGTCGAAGTCTGCTAAGTTAGTCAGATGGTCTTTATCATTGCAAAATTTTGACATTCTGTTGAACTATAAGAAAAGAAAGTTGAATGTAGTAGCAGACTGCTTATCGAGATTGTAGTATAAGGTATTTTGTGATTGCATTTAGTATAAGAATTGTTTGTATTTAGTTTAAGCATTATACGTTCGCTAATTTTTAAGATTAATTAGCTCTCTTCAAAAGAAAGGAAGGAGGTAATGTCAGCTAATTTAATCAGTGCACGCCGATTGTCGTACAGCGACGTAAGTAGGCCAGGTGCAAATTGCCGCGCGGCGTCTGCACAGGTGATTGTCTGGACAGCACGTGACGTCTAGACGAGCGTACGTTAATTGTACAAGAAGGGAGTGGAAGAGAAGAAGGAGAGTTGCGTGTTGAGAGCCGTTGAGATAGGCTGTAAGAGTTGTTGTTGAGTTGCGATAGAGTAGACTGATGAAGATAGTAGTCGTGTAGTTGTTATGATAACGCAAGTGTAGTCATTGTTGTGTTGTTGCTGATCGTTTTACTTTATATCGGATTTTGGAGTATAATAAGAAGAGTTAAACACGTCGTCGTTGTTGGTTAACAAAACAGTGAAAGACTGTAGATTCTTTAACCTAGCCATTTAGCTAATGAAACAGTTATCTAGGGATAGGCCTACGCTACCACGAACTTATACGAAGAAGCTTCCGAAGAGACTGAAGGTCACACGTAGAGAAGAAGAGGGAAAAGACTTGTGACTTGTGTGCGTGCGTGTGTGTGTGTGCTGTTGGTGTGTGTGTGTTGCCGTCTTGTCATCGGATTTTGTCGCTGACAAACGCAATTTCCAATCAGTCGGACGTCGTCTGTTTCTATGGCATCGAGCACAGGTGCATATTGGGATAGATATAGATATAGATATGAGAGACCGTCTCAGAGGTGCTTGCGTGTTAGTAAGTAAGTAAGTAAGTAAGCAAGTAAGTAAGTAAGTAAGAGCGCTGTCTTCTGAAGGCGACGAATGCGAACGTCTATCATCTGCGTTTCTTTCCTCTGTGTCTCCATGCAGTCTCCAGTGCATGGTATAGGCTAATAGTTGAGTCAGATGTAAAAACACAGCCGACGCTGAATTATGCATGCGTGTAAGTTTGTATGGAACACATGCGCTTACAGCCTTACATTGTACAATATTCATTCATATTACGCAGTATGTAACCTACTTACAATAATCCTAGTGGGTGAAATTACTATCGGATTAATCTGCCAATTTTCATTGGCAACTAAATATCCGTAACTCCCATTTCCAAAGCGCTATTTGAAATCTAAGTGTGGGGCACCAACGTATTCACAAGCGATGTTCTTTATTGGTTTGATCAATAGATCGATTGATAGATCGATGGATGGGTGAATAGATGGATGGATGGATGAATGGGTGGATGGGTGAATGGGTGGATGGATGAATGGATGGATGGATGGATGGATGGGTGAATGGGTGGATGGATGAATGGATGGGTGGGTGTGTGGATGAATGGATGGGTAGATGGATGGATGGATGGGTGGATGGATGGATGCATGGATTTAAATTTATTGATTGGTTTGTTGATTGATTGGTTGATCTAAATTAATTGGTTGATTGATTAATTGATTGAAATTGATCGATTGATTGTGTTCCAAACGTGATTCTATCGATCGTCAACGTAGATTCTATCAAAGGATTCGGTGACGGTGGCCGTTGACGCCGTCGTCTACTACCGTGTGTCAAATGCGACGATATCCGTGACAAACATCGAAGACGCTCATCGATCGACTCGTCTGCTCGCACAGACGACGCTAAGAAACGTTTTGGGAACAAAGAAGCTCAGCGAGATCCTCTCCGACAGAGAGAACATCAGTCACTTCATGCAGGTCTCGCCACAGATAATAGTCTACCCTTTCCTATATATAATTCAATGCATACAATTGTAATAATCATACACTGCACATATATATTTAGATATTTGTATATATACTGTATATAATATATTATATATATACGGATTGTGCAATTACACATACAGCTATAGGCCCACGTATAGGCTATCTATATTAATAAAGAGAGGATTCTGTCTGTCTGTCTGTCTGTCTGTCTGTCTGTCTGTCTGTGTGTCTGTCTGTCTGTATGTGTGTTTGACCGGAATGCATTTCGACAGTTTTTGACCTTTTCACTCCAAACCTTCACTACTCTCTCCGTCTCGACGTCGGACACCCAGTGGAGGGGTTGGCGATTCTCTATAACCATGGGGGCCAGGGTGGGGGGCGAAACCCCCCAAATTATTTTCAATAAAACGCAGCTATTGATTTCAAACTTTGCACCTAGACAGAGGGCCATCGGAACCACCCAGTGGAGTTGTTGGCGAATCTCCCCCACCATAGGGGCCACGGTGGGGGCGAAAACCTTATAAGTTTATTAAACACCTTTTTAAACGCTTGCATGGTCATTATATAAACGCAGCTGATGTAAAATAATGATCTTCCAATCCGCTTTGCTGTAAAGTCTTACTATAATTATAGTCAACTAGCTGAACCCGGCCACGCGTTGCTGTGGCTGAAAAGAGCATTCAACCATCCCTCCCTACCTCTCCCTCCCCAACCCCCTCACCCACCCCTCCCCTTCCCTCTGCCAACCCTCCCCCTTCGCCTGCCCCTCCACTCTCCTCTCCCTCCCCTCCCCTGCCCATCCCCTCCCTCCGCTCCCTCTCCAACCCCTCCCCAACCCCTCCCAACCCCCTACCCCTCCCCCTCCCCTCCCAAGTCCATCGCTCCCCTCCGCTCCCTCCCCACTCTCTTCGTCCCATTAAACCCTAATTTCACGGGTGGCGTACAGGTGGAGAGGTCAGAATGTGGTGGGGTGTTGTCGGGTGGGTGAGTTTGGGGTGTGTTGGTGGAGGGTGTGGGGTGGGGTGGGAGCTGGCTTGGGCTGGGGGTTCGGGTGGTGGGGTGGAGGGTAGGGGTGAGTGTAGGATGGGTGGAGGTGGTAGGTGGAGGGCGGAAGGGGTGGGATGGGGCGGGTGGGTGAGGTGGAGGTGTGAAGCGGGGGCGGGTGGAGGTGTGGGTGTACGGGGTGGGGTGGGGTTTTGGGGGTGGTGGTGGGGGTGTGGTGAGGATGGGGTGGAGGGGTGAAGCGGGAACGGATGGAAGGGGTGCTGTACGGGGTTGGGTGGAGGTGGGGTGTGGTTTGGTTGTGGCCTGAGCGGGTCTAATCCTAAATTTCCCGGGCAACGCCGGGTACCCCAGCTAGTACATAGAATAGATATATGCGGTGTAATAATACATAAAATTCTATGAAATTACTATCGGATTAATCTGCCATTTTTCTGTGCAATAAAGGAATCTATATAGAATAATATTTTATGTAGCCTATCTCTCTCTATTCTGAATCAAATGACGCAAACGGCATCAAAATCGAGTTACTATAGGCCTATGCTTCGCGAATTATGGCAAATTCGGTGCCATCTGCTTTCAACTTTCAACTTCTAGTGCAATATCTACATGTAGGCTACATGTAGGAAGCGGCTGGCCACGGATTTCGAGTTCCAGCGTCACATAAGCTTATATAAGACTTACATAGGCTACGCGCAAACATAATTATAATAGAGTACAATCAGTAGGCCTACGTAGATTTACACATATTAGTATAGATTAGGGTGACCATACGTCCCGGTTTTCCGGGACATGTCCCGGTTTTTTGTGGTGCGTCCCGGTGTCCCGACGACTTTGGCAAAAAGGTCAAATTGTCCCGGTTTTTGAAAAGTAGAAAACTTGGATCTTGAAAACGTCAGTTTTATGTAAATCACAGAGCAAAGTGTAGTTTGTAACTCACAATGTCGTAACGAAAGAGAAGTTATCAATTTAGGCCTATATGGAATATTGTGTTAGGCTACATATTTGGTAGTCTATTGAGTTTAGTTAACGCCAGATCTATATCGATTTCGGCAGATTGCGCCAGGGTCGAAATGGGAGTTCGACCGCTAATGACAGCACTGAAGTTACTGCACTAGGGCAAATTTTTTCGACAACTTAAAAGGCTGTAATTTTACTAATTTTATTTCGGAAACTTAAAAAAATGGATTGTGAGCGGTATATTCCCTCCACAAGTCATTTTCCCTGCTCGGCGCTGAGCGCCTCAGCGGTCGTCCACCGGGCGCTCCTGTGTGCCCCAGAAACATTAAATCTTCCTCTGGACTAATAGAGAACCAACTGTGCACCGATTGAGGGAGAGTTCTCAAAAGAGTAGGCCTAGGCTACTGCATTGCACTGACGATTAGAGCAGGTTGTAGATTTCTACACTGAAATCTACGCTCAGCAGAAAATTTAACTGAGCCTATGAGACTCAGCCTTCGATAGCATAGCCCTGTAGTTAAGAAATTAGGCACACGCACAATTGACATTTTTCAAAAAGTGTCCCGGTTTTTGATGGCCAGAAAATGGTCACCCTAGTATAGATCTATCACACGGCATATGCATGCGTGCATATACACAGTAAACACTACACGCAGATATACGGTACACAATGTTCAGATTTGTGTTCTTGTGAACTGTTGTAATTGCATAACATGTTGTTCTTTTTTCGTACTGCATAAACTGTATAAATTGTAACCTGTCGCTGAGTGTCGCGGTCTGTCAATCGGATTACTGAATACACGAAAATTTTAAAGAAACCTTGTTAATTAAATTTTGTTGTTGAGTGCATTGATTTGTAACTAAGTTCAAAGCTACACTGCTATGTAGTGATGGGCATTGAAATGTAGTTCGATATAATGTTTGTAGTACAGTGGAATGTATAGTGTGTAGCGCTCAAAACATCATGACATTCGTCATCGTCATGGTGGATCGTCATACTCAGTTTGTCTTTTTCTGTTAGTAAATTATCCTTAAGAGGAAAAAGAACATTTTGTATTTTATTATCTGTTGCTGTTGGTTAACTCTTTCGTCGCCGTTGATTTGTCTTTAGGCCTGTCTGGACGAAGCGACGGATCCGTGGGGGGTTAAAGTCGAACGCGTTGAAATGTTAAGTATCGACTCTGACCTCCTTATCATCATCATAATCATCATCATCGTCGTCGTCGTCGTCGTCATCATCATCATCATCATCATCATCGTCAACATCATCATCATCATCATCATCATCATCGTCGTCGTCGTCGTCATCATCATCATCATCATCATCATCATCATCATCATAATCATCATCATCGTCGTCATCATCATCATCATCATCATCATCATCGTCATCATCCTCGTCGTCGTCGTCGTCGTCGTCGTCATCATCGTCGTCATCATCGTCGTCGTCGTCGTCATCATCATCATCATCTTCATAAAGCAGCCTAAGTACCATCATCGTGATTGCCAATCTGAGGTTAACTGCCTATAGTGATGAAAGAACTCTTTATACTCGGCACTGGATGCTTTGCAAGTACGTGTGTAATGTACACATAATAATAATAATTATGTCTATAGGCCATGGTAACTAATATAATATTTGTTATTGTTAATAGTCTATCACTCTATTGCATTTAGATCTTAGGTCTATTACTTTACTACTAGTACAATACCAATCAATTGAACTCCGAGCAGAAGTGGGTTGTGGAGAGAGTGTGCCCTTCCCCACCTTGCTTTTGTCCTTTGGCCTCTCGTTCGTTCTACCCACCCCACCCAACTACTGGACCAAGTCTCCGTCTATGGCCCTTCTCCACCGTACTTGGTTATTTTCACATTTCAATGGTAGCGTTTTTAATTTATTTATTATTACTTTACTACTAGTACAATACCAATCAATTGAACTCCGAGCAGAAGTGGGTTGTGGAGAGAGTGTGCCCTTCCCCACCTTGCTTTTGTCCTTTGGCCTCTCGTTCGTTCTACCCACCCCACCCAACTACTGGACCAAGTCTCCGTCTATGGCCCTTCTCCACCGTACTTGGTTATTTTCACATTTCAATGGTAGCGTTTTTAATTTATTAGGGTGCCCTACTATACTTTAGCGCTGATGAGACTGGTCACATTTCAATGGTAGCGTTTTTAATTTATTAGGGTACACTATACTTTAGCGCTGATGAGACTGGTCACATTTCAATGGTAGCGTTTTAAATTTATTATGGTACTCTACTATACTTTAGCGCTGATGAGACTGGTCACATTTCAATGGTAGCGTTTTTAATTTATTAGGGTGCCCTACTATACTTTAGCGCTGATGAGACTGGTCACATTTCAATGGTAGCGTTTTAAATTTATTAGGGTGCCCTACTATACTTTAGCGCTGATGAGACTGGTCACATTTCAATGGTAGCGTTTTTAATTTATTAGGGTGCCCTACTATACTTTAGCGCTGATGAGACTGGTCACGTGTAAAACGAGTTTCTTGTGTTATGTGTTTGCATGCAGTAAAGACGTCCGCATTCCAGTTCAGTTGCAGAGAGCGATGGCGGCTGAGGCAGAAGCAGCCAGAGAGGCAAGGGCAAAGGTAAGTCGCACACGTTCATTTGAAGGTACGGGCAAAGGTAAGTCGCACACATGTTCATCTGAAGATAAGGGCAAAGGTAAGTCGCCTACACGTTCAAACTAAGAGGCCATTATATTGTAACAAAAGTGCCAATGCGACAGAGGGAAGAAGGGAGAATTAACGATAGACATAGGTTCTGCAACGTTGATATTGAATCGCTATTATAGGATTCGAACCGAGAGATTAAATACGACCGTTTGCAACAATCAGCCACCACGACTACTATTATCACTGACGAAAGGGAAACAAAGATTAAAGACAACGACTAATGAGTAATGATAAGAAGACTTCAAAAAATTGCCGAAGGGCTTTAGCTCCTTTGAAGTATATGACATTGTATTTTTTACCGCGGATGGCCTTAAATTTTAATGTTGATGCTGATGATGCCGAAAATGACAATAACAATACTAACGAGGTGACCGATAGTGTTGTTGATTGATGACGAGACGATGACGATGACAATGACGTTGACGATGACGACGATGATGACAATGACGATGATGACAATGACAATGACGATGACCATGACAATGACGATGACGACGATGATTATGATCCAACCAGGCCGCGCACTTAAACCACTAAATGCATAATTATTGCACCACTGTAATCAGAGTCAAAACGTTGAAGAGTGAAAGTGTAGCGCGGTGCAGACTGCCTCGATCTGTTTAAAATACACGTAGGCTATATTATTCAATTGATTAATTATTCATGCCTTTGAAGCACCGCTCTCTTTCGCCGCCTGGCTTCTTTGATGCTGTGGCCAATACTGGCCGAGGAGTTCAGTGGTTCGAGTGGTTTGGCTATGGCTGGCAGTGAGAACTCGAAGGAAGATCATTATTAGAACGTGTACTCGTTACGGTACCATGGTTACACCACTGTATGGTGATCAGTGGGAAAGCAAGCAAAGAATTTCGAGAGCAGTGGGGACGCCATTCCCATGCGTCCCCCTACCCAGGGGCGCAACCAGAAAATTTTCCTGGGGGGTGCTCAGAATTATTGTTGTAAGCGCCGATGGCGCGAAGTAGCGAGTGGCAAAGGAACTTGCTTGATTGTGTAATCTTAAAGACCGAATTACCCCTACCCCCCCCCCCCCCCGCACCAAAAAACTCATCGGATTTGGAAAAATTGCGTGGGCCACCTTGCTAGCACCCCAGCACCCCCTCCTAGTTGCGCCACTGTGACCCTACCCACTTTAACATCACGTTACATTACTACTGACAAGAAGCCGTGTTGTTGGTGTTGTTGCAGGTGATAGCAGCTGAGGGTGAGCAGAAGGCCGCGAGGGCGTTGAAGGACGCCGCCGACATCATAAACGAATCTACAACTGCGCTTCAACTCCGTTACCTTCAGACTCTCAGTCAGATCTCAACCGAGAAGAGTTCGACGATCATCTTCCCGATGCCAATCGACTTCATCGCAGCCTTCATGAAATGACCGACCAACTCAACAGCAGCTGCAACTACAGCACACGCTGCTCATACACACACGCTGATATAATTATTGGAACATGCACAGGGACACACAGCAGAAGCAGACGCATACACATGCACACGAGAATATATACATGTATAATGCTGCTTAATGCAGATACATACACATACTCACGTAGGTCTTCGTGTACAAGCAAATACACAAGAGCACAGACGCATGAAAACACACACAAACACTCACACGCACGCACGCACAACCACATGTTTATGTGTAAAAATATCCACTCAGATACATGCATGTATAAAGTATAAACGAACACACATGCAGATACACACACATATATATATATATATAGCCTATATATATATATATATATATATATATATATAGCCTATATATATGTATATATACAAATAAATGCAGACGTACAATGCACTGTGCAGACACACACACACGAACATACTCACACGTACATAATAATATGCTCACGAACACACACAGAAATTGAAAAAACGCACGCGAACACACATGAGATGCAGACACACGCGCGCTCGCGCATTCCCGCATACGTTTGCCCATGGCGTTTAACACGAAAATGAGAATACTGATTCCCAATTAGACACACACACACACACACACACACTTCTCAGTTCCCACTTACCACCACATCCTCCTCGCATATCTGCTATAATATATATATTTAGACATCTGTCAGACGTTAAACAGGTCAGTTCAGAATACAAACTGGGTCAGTGCACAAGCGATGGCTAAAGCCTAAATCTGTTCTTGAAATAATTATTAATTCATGGCAAATCCCAGCTTCGACTACAACAAGCCTTCGTTACAACTATTACAACATCTAGACTGGACTGTACGAAGTGTGGTCTCGTCAACGCTGGAAAGAGTTAATTAGTTACCATAGGCAGTGGCGGATCCAGAACTGTTCCAAGGGGGGGGGGGGCAAAATCTTAGATCTTGGGACGAGACATGTGAAATTTTGTTCGAAATTTCGTTCTTGATCCCCAAAAATCGGTCTTCTGCTGAGGAAAAATGATGTACTTTTCATCCGCCGAAAAGTTGATGACCTTTTTTTAGTCATCGGTCTTCGGCTGAGGAAAAATGATGTACTTTTCATCCGCCGAAAAGTTGATGACTTTTTCTAGTCATCGGTCTTCGGCTGAGGAAAAATGATGTACTTTTCTTCCGCCGAAACAAGTTGATGACCTTTTTTTAGTCCCCCACTTGAAAACCGAATGGGATAGCCACGTCCCGTACGATTTTTAGAATATGGGGCCAATATGCCATTAACCCATATTCCTATTGCTAATTTCGGACCAAATGGGGGGCCACGTCCCATGGCAGTTTTAAATGGGGAAATGGGGGCAATGGCCGGATTGCCCCCCCTCTGGATCCGCCTCTGACCATAGGGACATTTTCAAAACGTCCAATGGATTTACTTCGTCAAAATGTTGATCTCATACCCAGTGAGTAGTCTAGCTATTAGGCTAGCTTCAACTACGAACATGTTTAATATAGGGTTCACAAATCGAATTCACAATCGCAGAGCTATATCTTGCCTCGCTGACAAAATTTAATCGAATCGCGTAGCGTATACGTACTGATGCTCTACTACACTTGGACCGCTGACGTCTTACTAGCCGCTACTGCAGACGCCAACTGCAGTGATAGATGTCCTAAGGTATTGCCTATACATGTTTACATTGGCGCTATATAAGTTATAGCCTATAGATCGTGAGTTGTTTGTACGATGTTATAGCTTCTGGCCATTGATGACAGTTACGATGGAAATTGAGACACAGACGAACAAGCCTAATTAATTTGTGGATTTACTCGTGTATCCATTACTGTTCGTTATTTTTTTGTCGCTATTGTTTTTTGTTGTGGTTGGTGGTGTTGTTATTGCTACTGCTATTTTGCTATTGTTATTACTACTGCAGCTACTTCTGCTGCTCTGTTATTGTTACTCCTCTTTCTTCACTACTTATACTGCTACTATTCTCTTTATCATTAATGCTACTACTAGTAGCATTAATGATAGAGAATAGTAGCAAGCCTACTACTGCTAATACTACCACGTACCACTACTGTTACTCTAACTATAACCACTGCTATTGCAACTACAACGAGGCCTATTTACACTAGAACTGCTACTACCCACCAATATTGTTGTTTCTGTTATTGTTAGTGTTAAGGAGATTTGGAATATATTTCACTTGTAAAAATAAAATATAGCGATTCTAGGCTAGAATGCTGTGACAGAGTTTTTAAGAATGTGTAATTAAACAGATTTGTGTAAATAAAAATACATAATTATACAACAAATGAAACTTTTTGATGGGGAGAAATCCCGGAGAACCAGCTTCGAATTAAATTAATTTTTCACAAGATCGACTGTTTGAAACTTCGCCAGTAGGCCTACCCCATGATGTTCGCGATAATTGATTTACAGCTATTCCCCTGAAAAGTTGAAGCTAGATAGGGTGCCACCGGGACCACCACGTCCCCCAACCAACACACACCTCGGCCCGCACGGGCCGGGTGAGGCAGGGTGTTTTGGGGGGGAAATTTCAATTTCGGCGCCATAGCTTCACAGCTATTTACATAAAATTCCCGGGAAACGCAGGGTGCCCCAGCTAATTATCCATAAAGAAGAATGCGTGTATGTATGAACAATTGAACATAATAATATTATAGACTAAGTGTTTTCACGTTGGTCCAGAATGCACACCTGCAGTTTCGTAGCTATTGGCCTGAAACCTTGCACCTAGACAGAGAGTCACCAGGACCATGCACCCAGTGGGGAGGTTGGCGAAACTCTTTATAATGGGGTGCTGTGAGGGGAACCGGATTTTCACCATTTACACACCTTCCTCACAACTACGATTATGATAATGATTGTCGTTGTGTTGGTGGTGGTGGTGGTGGTGGTGGTGGTGGTGGTGGTTGTTGGCATGATATCAATGATAATGATAATGTCGACCACGATAGGCACCGTTGTAGTAGCGATTGTGAAAGTGTTGTTGTTGTTGTTGTTGTTGATGGTGGTGGTGGTGGTGGTGGTGGTGGTGGTGGTGGTGGTGGTGGTGGTGGTGGTGGTTGTGGCGGTGGCGGTGATGGCAACGATGGGGTTAACTGTAGCATTGAGTTGCTCATGGTGGTGGTGGTGACAGTGGCGGTGACAGTAACTGCAACCATTTCCACCACCGTAGCGACGGTGGTGTTAATGGTAGCATCGACTGTAGTGGTGACTTCTGTGGTAGCGGTGAAAGGGATGCTACTGCGGATGAAGTGATGAATAATAATAAAAATCATAAGTATAGACTTTGAATGAAAGCAACAGAATATTCTTCTTTTCATCGAAAATAAAACAACTTCTTTTATCCTAGACTAAACTCTGCACAGAAAGAACAGCTCCTACAAATCCTACGATTCCCAATCTACACTGCATCAGGCGGCGGCATCCATTTCAGCGCTGCTAGACAATACTGCTTTTTATGGGCAAGCGCTTATAACCCGCAAACTCATAGCCAGCGAACAGGTGCATCGAAAGCGCTTACAGTCCATTAAGCGACAAGACCGTAAAGGCATTATATAAGCTTACTCACGAATGAGTCATTCGTGCAAAAGCAACGAAAGCGAAAAAGTGCGAAAGGAAGCATGCAGCCGATCATGAGGGAGCAGCTTTCTAGTGAAGAGACCACGGCTGAATAACACCTGAAACACCCATCTACCATTTGTCCTCCATCTTCCATACGTGACCATTGACCAAACCGTCTCTATCAACCCACGCAGAAAGAACGACAGCTCATTCATTTCATTCATTTCAGGCATTTATATAGCGCCTCTTCAAGAATATCTACTCAGAAGCGCTCCCGACCCAACCACGGCTAAAGAGAACAGTCTTAAGAGCAGAGTAGAACGTAGTCTCGAAGGCTCGAGGTATTAGACGTAGTTCCACAGGGAGCCCATTCCAGGTTGCAGGGCCAACAACAGAAAAGGCACGGCGCTGCGCAATAGAAGTGCGTGACCGGGGGACAAGAAGCTCAGCCTGCTTAGAAGAGCGAAGAGAGCCACGGCGCTGGACGCTCAGGGTGGAGCAACAGAGCTCCTGTAAATAGACAGGGGCCACACCCGCGAGACAGCGCCAGACCAAGGAAGATATTCGGTATGTGACCCTTTGTGAGAAAGGGAGCCAGTGCAAGACATCCCGCATATAGTCAGTGACATGGCCGAATTTTGGGATGCGACCGACAAGGCGTGCCGCAGAGCGCAAGACCCATATAGCCGACCAAGGCAGATGTTCCATACAGAGGAAATTTACGCACCATTAACAATCCAGGCCTGTAAAGGTCATCCGTATATATATATATATAATTATATATATATATATATATAGTATTATATACTGTATACGGAGTGCAGTGGAAACGCCTGATCTCCATGCATTATAATATAAGGGCCTGAGAAGGCAAAGGACGTGGCATATTATTTGCATTGGCATAATATTCGCCATACTCCTCAAGAGGTGAAGACTTTAAATAACAGACTATGCATGCAAAATGATAGCCTAATCCAAGACTAACCAACCTGAAGCTGTAGTCTAATATTATAGCACACGTACCGTGATGGGGCAAATTATAGCCTGATGCATAGGCGTAGGGGACATTTCAGCACTGGGGGGGGGCAAAAATGAGACTTTTGCCTGAAAATTTTTTTTCGTCCTGCCGAAATCTTAAGAAAAATTTCCGTTACGTTTGCCCGAAAATTCTGACGACCTTTTTCTAGTCATCCGGCCGAAATCTTCTGAAATTTCTCGTTACTTTTTGCCCGAAAGGTTTTTTGTTCGGGCAAGTCTAATTTTTCGGGCAAGAAAACCCGGAAAAATAAAAAAAAGGAAATTTAAATTTTTTTCCGGGTCTGCTTGCCCGAAAAATCAGACTTGCCCGAAATTTGGGGGGCATTTGCCCCCCCTGGACCCCCGCCTCCTACGCCTATGGCCTGATGTTAGGCGACGCAGTGTCAAATTGTGGCCTAATAATATGGTAC
Organism: Lumbricus rubellus; assembly: GCA_945859605.1. NCBI lineage: Eukaryota > Metazoa > Annelida > Clitellata > Crassiclitellata > Lumbricidae > Lumbricus > Lumbricus rubellus. The sequence continues at coordinate 55,059,156 of OX243812.1, forward strand.
ACGGTGAAGAATTCCAGCCTATTATAGGTTACAAATTGTGAAATAACAGCAATGAATAATAGACAGGAATAACACAAAATAATACACAAAACATCAATCAACCAATCAGAATTTATATAGCGCATCTTCAAGGTAGCTACTCAGAGGCGCTCCCGGCCGAGATCAAGGGGGGGAAACAGTCTTCAGCAGTTTGTGAAATTGAGAACAGCTTGGGAGGTGTCGCATAGTCAAGGGAAGTCCATTCCAGGTTGTTGGACCAACCACAGAGAACGAACGCCTCTGCATTGTTGCAGAGCGAGTGAAAGGAACCGCCTCCTACGCCTATGGCCTGATGTTAGGCGACGCAGTGTCAAATTGTGGCCTAATAATATGGTACACGGTGAAGAATTCCAGCCTATTATAGGTTACAAATTGTGAAATAACAGCAATGAATAATAGACAGGAATAACACAAAATAATACACAAAACATCAATCAACCAATCAGAATTTATATAGCGCATCTTCAAGGTAGCTACTCAGAGGCGCTCCCGGCCGAGATCAAGGGGGGAAACAGTCTTCAGCAGTTTGTGAAATTGAGAACAGCTTGGGAGGTGTCGCATAGTCAAGGGAAGTCCATTCCAGGTTGTTGGACCAACCACAGAGAACGAACGCCTCTGCATTGTTGCAGAGCGAGTGAAAGGAACCATTAAGTCCCCATGGACAGCAGAGCGCAGTGCGCGGCGGCCTATGCAAGTGGAAAAGGAGGGAGGCAAAGCTCACACAGATGAGAGGGTGCCAGCCTTAAAAACATGCATCGCCACACCAAAGATGCAATCCTAAATGAGATGCGCTGCTGGAAAGGAAGCCAGTGCAAGACCTCGCGCATATATTGGGATACACGGTCGGACTTGGTCAACTAATAACGTAGAAAAGCAAGACCACGTGATCGTCTTCAGTCTTCAAGATGGCAAACATCACGTGATCTCATTGCAGCAGAAATTGCTTCAAATCACAATGAAATAAATCTGTATAATTATAAAATTATTTTCATCGACAAAGATTATGATTAATTTACACGAAAGCAGTTGAAGCGACTGTTATAAACAAATTACAATTCGCAATCTTCATTAAACTAAGAAATATAAGATAAGTAAGATAATAGTTTAGATTAACTCCGTGGACTCTTAATAAAAAGATCATGTCGGCTTCTTTCTTTGATCAATTCACTGGATGAGAATGTCGGGATAGCACGGTTTGTGCGCGGCACCCATCAATGGCGCGAATAAGCCGCGCGATACCCAATCATATTATTATCAAATATATATTATATAATTGTACATGTATGTATTTTATATACACCGTGAGGCATAAAAAACCAAGCCCCCAGAAAAATTGTTATAATTTTAACAATATTCAAGCAATCTCAATGAAATTCAGGAAATTTATAGCTAAGTAGCAGACAATGTAAACAGATTTTCAGTTTGGGTTCAAACTGTCCGCCTTTAGCTTCTACGCATGCGCGAAGTCGCTTGCGCCAAACACGGACCGCCGAGTCAATAATTCGCGGATCAAGATCGTTCCGAGCTTGCATTAATCGCTTACGAAGATCTTCAACATCACGGACCTTTGTTTTGTACACTATTTCCTGCATGCATCCCCATACTTTTTAATCGACGGGATTTATGGGCCATAGCGAAGGAATTTTGAAGTCAAGAGTTTCATTCGCCAGAAGTGTAGCCGTTTCTCGAGCTATGTGCGCTACAGTAGGCCTACCATCTGGCTTGAAAATGTAAAATTCAGAGCTCTCAAATTTCAAGTAGAAGGCCGTTCGTGAGTAAAGCATCTCTGTAGTATTGGCCGTTGATTTTTGCCCCCGGTTTAACAAAGTGAATTGACGTGCGCCCCAGAGAAGAAACACCAGGATTTCCTAAACGTCGGACGTGTGCGTAAAAGACCGTCGGCTGCAATATCTCTCTTTCCAGCATCATGGCCCCTAACAGCCTAGATCTGAATCCCGTTGATTATAAAAATATGGGTATGCATGCAGGAAATGTTGTACAAAACAAAGGCCCATGATGTTGAAGATCTTCGTAAGCGAATCGTGCAAGCTTGGAACGATCTTGATCCGCGAATTATTGACTCGGCGGCACGTGTTTGGCGCAAGCGACTTCGCGCATGCGTAGAAGCTAAAGGCGGACAGTTTGAACCCAAACTGAAAATCTGTTTACATTGTCTGCTACTTAGCTATAAATTTCCTGAATTTCATTGAGATTGCTTGAATATTGTTAAAATTATAACAATTTTTCTGGGGGCTTGGTTTTTTATGCCTCACGGTGTATATATGTTACAGTCAATGTGTACAATCAGTCATTGTATACAATGACTAACATTTTCAGCCAGTTGACACAATGACTGATTCGGTCAGGCATTGTATACAATGACTGAAAAAACCAGCGATTTTACACAATGACTGAAAATTTATGGTCCTTATTGTACACTTTGACTGATTCAAGTTAGGAGGTGTGTTGATAATTATTGTAGTGTCTGCGACGGCGAGTGGGGCTAGGCGGAATAATAATAGGAACTTGAGTCGGTGTGAGGAGGTGTGTTGATAATTATTGTAGTGTCGGCGACGGCGGGTAGGGCTAGGGGAGGGTAGGAAACTTTTCTGGTAGGAATAATAATAGGTCTGCCGTGTCAGTGCCATGGAAAAGTATAAAAGTTAAAACTTCCAGCAAGCTCAACGGTAAAACTGAGTTATGGAGAACACAAGCGTTTCTATGGAGAGTCAATTCAAGGAGAGGTTAGTACATCTGCACACCGGCGATAAGAAATCTGTCTTGATTCCTAAAGATGAGTATTTCACTTTAGTTGACGAAGTGAAGGAAGCAGAAAAAGAAACAGGGACCTCAAAGACTTGGAGGCAGTATTATCTACTGAAACGGTACCAGATTCTGATTTGCGGTGATGTCGAAAAGCTAATCAGAAAGAAAAAGGATGAGGGGGACGATGTCGTTTATTTCGCTCACAACGATGACATTTTTGACATTATCAAGCGCGTTCACGTTTCTACAGGACACGGTGGAAGAGACAAGATGATGAAAGTTTTGTCCGTTAAATACGCTAACATTACACGTGAAGTCGTCGAAATGTACAAGTCACTTTGTATAGAGTGCGCAAAGAAACGTAAACGTCCAGCAGTCAAAGGAGTCCTAGATTCCCCCACCCGCCGTCGCCGACACTACAATAATTATCAACACACTTCCTAACTTCAATCAGTCAAAGTGTACAATAAGGACCATAAATTTTCAGTCATTGTGTAAAATCGCTGGTTTTTTTAGTCATTGTATACAATGCCTGACCGAATCAGTCATTGTGTCAACTGGCTGAAAATGTTAGTCATTGTATACAATGACTGATTGTACACATTGACTGTAACATATACACTGTGTCCACGATAAAGTCGAACACACAATAAAGTGTCATAACTCGGTCAAACCTTTTAGGATTTGTCTGAAATTTTACACACAACAACAATTACCATATTTACACGAGATCCTTTTAAAGCCGATTAGAAATATTTGTGAGTTTGTCAAATTTATGAGCGTTTGAGATGCAGCACCGAAAAATGGAACTTTCCAACATGCAAAAGCTGAAAAAAATTAAAATTCAGCTAAATATGGTGCTCAAAATGTCATTTTTGTTCACGAACACACGACCATAGACGTAGACGCTACTGTTTGATGGTCAGGTCGATGATCACCTGGTCAAACAGCTGTTACTCTTCAATCAGACGCGCCCTACGGTTATCGATGTCATGAATAGGCTACAGGAACGAAAAACGCGCTACTCCGGTACATGTACCCGGTTCGAGATCTGGACTGCTAGGCGGCCACAGCAGCGGGATATGAAGCCAAGTGTCTTCCGGGACAGCTAATACACTAATACGTCTACGGTCGGGTGTTCGTGAACAAAAATGACATTTTTACCACCATTTATAGCTGAATTTCGCTTCCTTTCAGCTTTTGCATGTTGGAAAGTTGCATTTTCGGTGCTGCATCTCAAACGCTTATAAATTTGACAAACTCACGAATATTTCTAATCGGCTTTAGGATCTCGTGTAAATATGGTAATTGTTGATGTGGTTGAAATTTCAGACAAATCCTACAAGTTTTCACCGAGTTATGACACTTTATTGTGTGTTCGACTTTATTTTGGACACAGTGTATATTATAATAGGCCTACTAATATACGTACGCATATACAAACGTAGGTTATATATAAAATTATAGACTTATACTTATGCATGTAACCTGTTCGGTATCATTGCTGCATTCAGGGACGGATCCAGGGGCCAATCCGGCCATGCCCCTCCACATTCAGAGATTTGCACCGGACATGCCCATCAGGTTTAAACAAGCTTTCAATCAATGCATCGGAGAAAGGTGTGTGAGAGAGAGAAAAAAAGTAGCATACGACTAAAAAATAGAAAGATAAAAGGTCATCAGACTTGAAATAATCGGAGTCCGACGTGGGTTTCTAAAACTTGTTGGGAGAAAGATTAGAAAGGTCATCAAATTTTTCGGCGAAAGACCAATGAAATTTGTTGTCGACCCAAGACCAAATATTTTATCTCCTTCCAAAATTTCTATATCCGCCACTGGCCCACTGACTGCATGGATAGACACATTGACTGAACTTTAACTGGCGATGGACAGGACGAGTGGAGGAGCTGCGCTACTCGATGTGCTGACCTGCACGGGAAGGGGAACTAAGTAAGTAAGAGTACTGCTTTGCGGTAAATGTCAACCAAAAGCCACTCTTTGAAAGGTCACTACAGATATGCGTAGACGCCTTACTGCCTTCTGCGCTTAAGATATCAAAATGTCATATTTAATGAACGTCAGAACGTATAATACAAGCAATGCGCTTACAAATGCCATCACGACGTGTAGCCTGCAAACTTCAATAATAATATGACCAAGACTGAACGCAGTGCTAAACGCAAAGAAAATGCTAAATAAAACAGTTATTATGAAATATGATGCGCACAGAAAAGGAACACTTTAAAAAGGACAATTTAAATACACAATGGCATGCAATTAACAACATTGAATTAATGAAAATGCTACCATAATTAATCTAGTCGAAGCTATCATACAGCGCAAAAACAACCAACGTCTAAGAGCCTACTGACCTTCATAATATACCGTACAAAAGATAAATAAAGCATGAATATCTTTAAAACTGTTCAAACCGTTCAAACAGTTTGAACAGTTTAAACAGTTTAAACCGCTTAAACTGTTCAAACCGTTCGAACTGTTTGAACAGTTTAAACCGCTTAAACTGTTCAAACCGTTTAAACTGATCAAGAGCCTAGACTTTCAAACTGTAATTCTACATAAGTTATTAAGTTAAATCTGACCAATAAATAATAATTATTGACCGGATCGAAACTCGGCGTTGTTTGCTAAAGACGAATAATTACAGCCCACCACCTCTTTTGCAAAGAACACCGTCGTCTGTCTGTACATTGTCATTGTACAATGTGCACAAAGCGAAGGCACAACTGGATGAGACACACAGACCACGAACAATCAGTTCATCTCATCAGAACACACTAAGGATGATGATGAAGACGACGACGTTTGAACAGGTTACGATGTGTAGATGGTCCGCTGAACGTGCGAGGCTCTCTCCTGCAATTGTAATAATATTGTAATCGTAATCTTAATAGTAATTGTAATTGTAATCGTAATCATAATTTCAATTGTAATTTTAATCATAATCGTAATCGTACATGTAATCGCAATTGCAATTATTGTTGTAATTAGTAACTAGTGATTGTGCTGGGGTCTAATACACAAGCAGTGTTTAATCTAGTCTCTCTGCTTGGGGCGGGGTGGGTGGATTGGGTTTTTTGTGCGGACGGTTGGCTAAGGTCAAGAGGTCAAGAGAGACTTTTTAACTCGTTGATCGTCATCAACAATCGTTTCTGCATGTCACCGTCTTTGATTGGCTTCACTCGAAGCAGCGCTACATAAATTTCAGTTACAATTACGATGAACCAGAAGATAGAGAAGGCAGAAAGAATCAGACTTCTGCTTAATTACTGTCGTAAATTAACATTAATTAGTGAGAGATGCGATGGCATCTTGAATAGCCTACAACGTAATGTTTTACGGCGTAGAATTTTGCGTGATTTGGGGTTGGGGAGACGAAATAAATAACCGAGGAGTTTGGGATGTAATGAGGAAAAACATCAATTAAGATAAAATATCAGTTGAATAAGTTGTTTATCAGACTTCGGTTCATTAAGCTTATCGACATTAAAGCTTCATCTTGTCATGTTGTCTTGGGGGCCGTCCATAAAGTATGTCACGCTATTTTTGACCATTTTTGACCCCCCCTCCCCCCCTGTCACAAACTGTCACACTTTCTCGGACCCCCCCTAAAGTATGTCACACTTTCTCGGACCCCCCCCCCCCTAAAGTACGTCGCACTTTCGAATTTTTTTGTAATTAACACCTTATTCAAATTTAATCTAAAACACACTTCACTATTAAACTGTAAAGTTTCCACTTAAAAGTACTATCACATTATTAAAATGACTTTAATAGTAGAATAGTTAATTGCAAACAGTTGTCACAGTTATTCATTGAAGCAGTAACTCAATGTAGATCGAATTTGAAAACAAAAATTGCAAAAATTAAACTAGACAATTATATAATACACATCATTAAAAAAAATGTGTGACGTCACACATGGCCTGACCCCCCCTCCCCCCTGTCACAAACTGTCACACTTTCTCGGACCCCCTCCCCCCCCCCTGGAGCGTGACATACTTTATGGACGGCCCCTTGTAGTCTCAACTCATATTTGTTGTTATCACCGTCAGGATTTCCATGAATGAGATGTTTGTTTTCTTGATAAAAAGAAAAACTGAAGGCATTCGCTGCATGTCTAACAACGTATAGGCTACTTAATACTATTATATCGCCGATGTACAATACGCATTGTTTAAGTGTTCTTACTTCAAAGTGTTGCAGTGTGTGTACTGATCTATGCGTAGGCCTACACATGCTATGTGTGTCTTTACACGACAAGATGCAGGCTAAACGATCTTATAGAGCAACTTTATTGTGTCGCTGTAGAAGTTACTGAACGAGATAAGACAGGAATTATTCTGTTGTGGCGGCGTTTCATTGAAGCCTCACCTCCCCTCAGGGGCGCAACCAGAAAATTTTCCTGGGGGGTGCTCAGAATTTTTATTGTAAACGCCGAAGATGCAAAGCAGCGAGTACCGAGGGTAGGCCTACGAGGCCAATACTGACTAGGGGGCCTGCGGGAGCGTCGTAAGCTTTCCCCCAGCGGGGTCTGAGGCGCAGCCCCAGAAACCAACGTATTTTTAAAACTTTTGACATCAGCTAGAGCGCGTTTCAGGCTCTTGTTTGACAGCTGTAGGCCTATCTATAGGCAAGCTAGTCATGAACACTTCTGAAAAGCACGGTTTAGGACTTCAAAAATGCCCTTTTCGATTTGTTTAGATATGACAAATGTCTTGGCGGAATTAATAACAAGTGTTTACTCTAGCCCCTCCGCCCCCCCCCAATAACCAGTGTTTTATCAAGTCCCTTCTGTGGGAATCGAGGTTTTTTCCTAGTGAAAATCGAGCATCCGACGAAATATCTCCACAGCACGTGGCGCTGAGAGGGCAGTAGCTTTGGGAGGTGATATGCCCCTTCACATCAGAAAGTTTCTAATTTCCACACTGCAATGGCAGCATTTTAAGCTGTCGTCTAAAGCAAAAATTGCTATAATTTATATACTATTTTTCAGTGCTGATAGGAGTGGTTTAATCTTCAAAGAATATGCTCACAATTATATTTTTAAAAAATTGAGTTTCCACGTTTATTATGCTACCATTTTAAGATGTCAACTTAGCAAAATAGCTCTATTAATTCAGTGCTGATAAAAAAGAGTGATTTCAGATTTCAACATAGGCCTAGCAGGGAAAGGGGTTTGAGTAGGGGGGATGGGCTTCCTCCTCAGCACAGAATTTTTATTTCCACACTGCAGTAGTATCATTTTAGGCCGTCATTTTAACGAAATTTAACATATCATTGCTGAAAGACATGGTGTAAGACTTCAATGCCAGTCTCCATTGCTTAATTTGTTAATTTCCATACTTTAATGGTAGGCCTTTAAGCTGTCATCTTAATACAATTGCTCATTTTCAATGCTGATAGTCATAGATTTAAAATTTTTTAAATTTAGCCTACTTTAAAATTTTAGAGCGTTGCCTCGCAATTACTTAAAATTTTGTGATTTGCACAATGCACAGTGCACCGTGACTTTTAAAGCTGTCATTTTTACAAACAAACTCATGATTTTAGTGCTCAGAGACGTTATAATTATAAGATTTCAAATAATGCCCCTTCCATCGTAGAAGAAGTTTTATTTACACATGCTGTAATGACAGCATTTTAGCTTGTTGTCGTAACAAAATTGTTCATTATGGATAAACAGTGGATTACACTGCAGAAATTTATAATAATATTTATGAAATATTTATCACATATTGGGGATATAAGTATATCCGCCCCCTTACCACAAACTTTGGGGGTTTAAAACTTCAGAAGTTCAGACTGTTGCGACTGTTGCCTCACAGGTTATTTAGGCTACTTCTTCCCTATCGCCCTAAATATCCGCCATGACAGTAAGTTGTGCACATTATAATATAGGCCTAGTTACCCTAGTATGAAATAAGATCATGGTAGGCCTATTATATGGCAGTTTATGTAATTCAATCTAATAAACAGCAACTAAAAACTACTATCATTTTGTAAAATATTCTGAGTGAGAAATCATTTCTGGACGCTTTCGCCGCAGAAAATGTCTAGATCAAACATAGCTGACTTTATATATTTGAAGGAAAACAATAACTATAGGCCCAAATAAAATAGCACACACGGTACTATCAATTAAGTCGTAACATATTATCAATAACTTGGTGAGACACTGTAATGTAAAGGCACAGGCGTATCGCTATTAATGCTTATAATTGATCACTAGACAAATTCTCGAGACCAAAACAAGCTCAGGTAGACCAGCTAAACACTGAAATCTAGTGCTTTATGAACCACGAATTTGACTAAGATTATAATACAGAAAATTGAAGGAACTTGCTTGATTGTGTACCGATAATCTGAAAGACTGAAATGCCGAAAGATCCCCTACCCCCCCCCCCCCCTCACCCACAAAAAACTCATCGGATTTGGAAAAATTGCTTGGGTCACCTTTTGAGCCCTGGGGGTGCTCTCAAGCACCCCCCAGCGCCCCCCTAGGTGCGCCACTGCCTCCCCTGTTGAGCTGAGCAGCATTGTGATTATGTTAGCACCGACTCCCCAACTCACCTCCCTTGTTGAGCTGAGCAGCATTGTGATTATGTTAGCACCAACTCCCCAACTCACCTCCCCTGTTGAGCTGAGCAGCATTGTGATTATGTTAGCACTAACTCCCCAACTCACCTCCCCTGTTGAGCTGAGCAGCATTGTGATTATGTTAGCACCAACTTTCCAACTCACTTCCCCTGTTGAGCTGAGCAGCATTGTGATTATGTTAGCACCAACTCCCCAACTCACCTCCCCTGTTGAGCTGAGCAGCATTGTGATTATGTTAGCACCAACTCCCCAACTCACCTCCCCTGTTGAGCTGAGCAGCATTGTGATTATGTTAGCACCAACTCCCCAACTCACTTCCCTTGTTGAGCTGAGCAGCATTGTGATTATGTTAGCACCAACTCCCCAACTCACTTCCCCTGTTGAGCTGAGCAGCATTGTGATTATGTTAGCACCAACTCCCCAACTCACCTCCCCTGTTGAGCTGAGCAGCATTGTGATTATGTTAGCACCAACTCCCCAACTCACCTCCCCTGTTGAGCTGAGCAGCATTGTGATTATGTTAGCACCAACTCCCCAACTCACCTCCCCTGTTGAGCTGAGCAGCATTGTGATTATGTTAGCACCAACTCCCCAACTCACCTCCCCTGTTGAGCTGAGCAGCATTGTGATTATGTTAGCACCGACTCCCCAACTCAACAAGTTCACCTCGACATCAGACAACGGGGCGCTAAATGGTTTTGCACCTTGCGCCCAAATCTACAAAGAAACAACACTGCTGGCATATAATATGTTGTCTTGACAACAGCATACCGTAGTTGTCTGGCAACACATTGCCATGGCAATATTCACAAAGCATTTCTATGACAAGACGTGACAATGGCATCATCACAACGCATAGACTTTGCCATGGAAATATCGTATAATTATTGCAGTTTAATGACAAGGCATTACTATGCTCAGCGAGACATTGCATTTCCATGTCAACAGTAATATCATGTGAACATCGCAATAGTTATTTCTAAAGGAAACAGTTACCATGGTTACATCGCAACGCATTACCAAAACGTTACCATGACAACAGATGAACATGTTTAGCCTAATCATAATTATATAATTACAAATGAAGCCGTAGGCTTATAGTTTATTCTGGAACATTTACGCTCTGCCTCAGATTTTTCTCGAATTCATACACAGTCATTTGCTGAATATAGAAGGAAAAACTGAAAAACTGCTGCACTTATAAATGATTGAAAGGTGAGAAAATGACAGTGTGCACGCAGTCTCGACATGCATATCCTAGACTATGTTCTCTTGCCATCTGAGCGGTGACCTGAGGAGCAGCTTTCCCTCTTTCGTTGCTTCATTTCGGTCAGCGCTTGCAAGGACAGCAACCTATTCGAATATGGTTTTTCTTTGCCAGGTGTAGCTACGGTGCGCCTCTGATTTGATCCTTCTGTGTGGCGCTATAAAAACCTTCAATTACATTACTACACAAATCAAGATTCTCATCTGGTTAAACCCAATGCTCCAGCTACCCTTATGAATGGACGCCATGCCAAGTGTGAGTCTACCCTCGTATAATAATATTATACGATGCAGAGCATATATTATATGCTACATCAGGCTTGCCAGACATAGGCCTACAAATCTCAGTAATGTAATTTTCTGGTTGGACATCATTAGTCGTTTCTCTCTCAAATAGAATTACGACGCATTTGCTGGCATCGTTATCCACACTCATTTGCTTAAGCTCATTAACGCAGCTACTGCGCATAACCCCCACCCACCCACACACACGCACACACACACGCGCGCACACGCACGCACGCACACATTATTATTATTATTATTATTATTATTATTATTATTATTATTATTATTTCGCTTTGCACTAAGCCTTCGGTTTCAACGTCTCATTGTGAGCTGAATGGACTTTTCCTCAATTTTTCTACTAATATTAGATTCATGGCAGATATTTCCGAGTTCTACTAAATCGAAGGATTTATACACAAACTAATGGTCCAGCTCGCATCGCTGAGCAAATGACTGGACTATGGCCAACATCGTCGCAAGCAATTAAACTGATTCCATTATTAATTTGATGATATCTGTGTAGAGAGGGATTCGAGTGCCTTCCCCCATATCTCTCTCTCTCTCTCTCTCTCTCTCTCGCTCTCGCTCTCGCTCTCGCTCTCGCTCTCGCTCTCGCTCTCGCTCTCGCTCTCGCTCTCGCTCTCGCTCTCGCTCTCGCTCTCGCTCTCGCTCTCGCTCTCGCTCTCGCTCTCGCTCTCGCTCTCGCTCTCGCTCTCGCTCTCTCTCTCTCTCTCTCTCTCTCTCTCTCTCTCTCTCTCTCTCTCTCTCTCTCGCTCTCGGTCTCTCTCTCTCTCTCTCTCTCTCGCTCTCGGTCTCTCTCTCTCTCTCTCGCTCTCGGTCTCTCTCTCTCTCTCTCTCTCTCGCTCTCGCTCTCGCTCTCTCTCTCTCTCTCGCTCTCGCTCTCTGATTTTCTCCTCTATTTTTATCGACATTCACTGTGTGCCACAGACAAAGTGGCAATTTACGAAAACCTCTCCAGACTCGCACCGGCGCTGGATCAATTAAGGTCTGCATTTGTCCATATATCACACAAATGTGTGTGTGTCTAAGTGTGTGTGTATGTGTGTGTGTGTGTGTAGGTGTGTGTGTGTATATGTGTGTGTGTGTGTGTGTGTGTCTAAGTGTGTGTGGACTTGTGCATGTTTCTGTGTGTTCCTTTCTGTCTGTGTAGATGAGTTCGTATGTAAGTTCATATAATTATGGCTTGTTTGTGCTTGTGTTCTTGTGGATGGGTTCGTATCCATTTGTGTGTGCGCGCGTGATCGCTCGCTTGTGTGGGCGTTATAGCGTCCATACATTATGTATGTACTATTTAGTAAGTATACTTTATTATATTTATTTTATAGTCTATATATTGGCTTATTATCTTTTCGTGTAGGCATATGTGTGTGCCCGTGTAGTTTCGTGTGCACGTGTGTCTGTCTCTGCGTGTTTGCTTGTCGCAATTATATCAGCTGCATGCAGTGTCACTGATTCACTGATTCCTAATCCAGGATTCGTATTAAAGGACAGCTGCAATAATGTCACTCCTGTAATAATGTCACTCCTGTGATAATGTCACTCCCGTAATAATGTCACTCATGTAATAATGTCACTCCTATAGAATGATGTTCATCGTACTTCAAACGTTTCTTTAGTATTCTGTCATCCATTAATTTTGCCAGAGTTTCGTAATCTTCGTTGAACTTCACTCATTTTCTTTGCCGTTTTTTAGGCGTTTGAAAAAGCATTATCTTGTGGCTGGTAGGCTACTGTCAGACTTGGAGTTTATCTTGAAGCTGAGGAGTTTATCTTGAAGTGGCGCTATAAAAATTCTTGATGACGATTGCGATTATAGGCCACCACGCCTATATTTAAAATTTAGAATATAATATTATTATAGTCCATTAGACTATATTTAAAATTTAGAATATAATATTATAGTCCATTAGACTAGATTTAAAATTTAGAATATAATATTATATATATATATAGTCCATTAGACTATATTTAAAATTTAGAATGTAATTATAGTCCATTGGACTATCGTTAGGTGGGTTCAAAGTGCAAGCTCTGCTGATCAATGCAGATGGCTACATTGGTTAGAACATATATAGCCTACGTCCCATCATCCCATGCACCACTGTGATTGGGGTAGCCGGCAATAAGGTCTCAATGGCGCCTTATTTAAAGGATTCTATCTCAGGCTAACGCGGGAGTCTTGTGGTGTGGCATAGATCTATAAATTATAATATTTCTTATTCAAACGGTGAATGGTTGTGAATGATCCCACGTACGGTATAGGTACCTAATCAGTTCGTTGGGAATGAGGCTAGGAGCATAGGCGCAACCACCCTATGGGACCCACGGGACGCGTCCCCCCAACTTTTGAGTGGTTCCCTAACTTTATTATTATGGTCCCCAACTTTTAGGACGTGATTCATTATGGTCCCCCCCCAACTTTTAGGACGTGATTGCACCTATGGCTAGGAGCCCTGCAGCGAAAAGGCCATCAGGACCTTATAGAACATTTGCATGCACACTGACGACGCAATTATAGATAGATGAAGAAAATTATTACACTGGCGCCTCCTAGTGAATTCAGATGTATTATAATGAGCACGTCGGTTGAAAGAGCTGGTGGCAGGACCTGATGGCGATAGAAAAACTGATCTATCATTTTCATACGCAGAAGGTAATTATAGGCTATTATGACACTTATTACATGTATACGACCTTACCTTAGAGTCTTAGACCTTAGTCCTTCCCGTGCAGCTCTGCACATCGGGCAATGCAGCTTCTCCATTCCACTCTGTTCATCGCCACTTCGACAGCATCGTTCCACGTTTCATACGCATAATGACGCTAATAGTAGTATGCCAAGCTAATTTTTAAAGCTAATCATAATAATGAAATCTGTGAAGCAGCTGTTGACATTCGATACTTTTAGCTGTCTCTAATGGTTGGCTCAAGAGAGACTGCATGGTGTCTAGCATTCTTATTCAATCGTCCAAATCCATCCTCACATATCGATCGATTCATTCCACTCTGTTTGTTCGAACACACAACGCTTTAAAGCTTCTTCTTTCCGATCTACCTTTGCACAATCGACCTTTGACACGATGACCACAAACTCCAGAACAACACCAGCTACTCTTCGGAGAGTTTTTTTAGAGCCTCAGCAATTACACTTACCTCGTGCGAAAGAAAAAAGATAATAATTCTGGAGAGCCGCAGGAAGCCACATGTCTTTTTCAGCGCTTTTAGTCTACATCCGCATTAAGCGCAACAAGCCATAGGCCTATTATAATAGGCCTACTATATAGCATTTCGTCGCACATTAACTATACGGTAATGTTGAGGAGGACGAGGGCTGAGTTTCCACGCCTTCAGCAACAGCTCGTGTCATAATTTTTGAAGATTTCTGAGAGACAATATACATGAACCTCGTGAAAAACACTCGTGGTTTGTACTATACTATACATGCTACGTACACCACTTCGGTCGTGAAAAACACTCGTGGTTTGTACTACGTACACCACTTCGGTCGTGAAAAACACTCGTGGTTTGTACTACGTACACCACTTCGGTCGTGAAAAACACTCGTGGTTTGTACTACGTACACCACTTCGGTCGTGAAAAACACTCGTGGTTTGTACTACGTACAACACTTCGGTCGTGAAAAACACTCGTGGTTTGTACTACGTACACCACTTCGGTCGTGAAAAACACTCGTGGTTTGTACTACGTACAACACTTCAGTCGTGAAAAACACTCGTGGTTTGTACTACGTACAACACTTCGGTCGTGAAAAACACTCGTGGTTTGTACTACGTACAACACTTCGGTCGTGAAAAACACTCGTGGTTTGTACTACGTACAACACTTCGGTCGTGAAAAACACTCGTGGTTTGTACTACGTACAACACTTCGGTCGTGAAAAACACTCGTGGTTTGTACTACGTACACCACTTCGGTCGTGAAAAACACTCGTGGTTTGTACTATACTATATAGGCCTATGCTACGTACAACACTTCGGTCGTGAAAAACACTCATGGTTTGTACTACGTACAACACTTCGGTCACGAAAAACACTCGTGGTTTGTCCTATTATACTATAGGCTACGTACAGAACTTCGGCGCCTTTGTCCACTCACCTTGACCTTGCTGAGCGGCTTAATCGTGAGGTTTCTATCAAGGATGAATTCCACTTTGTCGATTCCATCAACATTGCGCTTCACTCTCCAACCTCCGAGATTCTCCTCCTACATAGTACAGCAAATAAAATGAATAACGACTCTAATTGATGATCATTATTATTAGGCTATATTCGTTTTGTTGAGATTTTGCTGACATACCGGCCAGTACCGCACCCCAGGGCGGTTTAAAGGAATTTTTAGAACTGCACAACAGTACTGCACGTTAAAAAGCCCTTCCGCACCCAGTTAAAAAGAAACACCACCGCGCCCCACACTGCCACTGCCACTATACGACTACCATCACCACTACTACTCCTACTACGTTATTTTGTTTACCCGAGGACCGAGGTAGTTCTAATCTCTCAGAGAGTCCAAAAAATGTGCGGGACTGTTAGTTGACATTGGGTTCTGTAACGGCTGCGCTTCATCCAATTCTGGCAAGTCAGAATTATCGTTCATATTATTATTATTATTATTATTATTATTATTATTATTATTATTATTATTATTACTATTATTCATTATTTATTCGATTTTAATTGCGACGTATAAGCTTACCTTTCGTCCTGTGTTTTCAATGGCGATGTATTTTCCGTCGGAGGCGCATTCAGCGACGGCGCACGGACCTTTCGCGCTTCTCTGGTAAGTCGTCTTCGCCGAGATCTCGCCTTTGATGATCTGACTCATTCGCAGAGGATCAGCACTGGGCGTCGTTGATGTAGAAGCCACTGCAGTGTATCGACATATTCACATTATTTTTAGTACACAGCTTGCACAGTTCACACTTCCATGATTATTTCGGTGAATATGGAATTCAGCAGAGGGCTAAACTTAGTCTACTTTTGTCACGTCTGCGGAATCATGGGAGTTATTCAGCGGGAAGAAGAATTGAAAGTAAAGGCTACAATAAACAGTGTTGTTGAAAGTATCGGGCAAATGTACTTAAGTAAAAGTAAAAGTAAAGTGGATTTTAATTACTTAAGTAAAAGTATACTCATCACAAATTTTACTTAAGTAAAAGTAAAAAGTACCCCCTTCCAATAATACTTTTAAAGTAAAAAGTAAAAGTACCGAGCCTTTCTATAACTCAATTGATCATTAACCTTCCAAAATACTAAATTCTCGAAATGGTTATCATTGAGTCTAGTTACAACGTAGTACGCACGCTTCTGATTCATTTTAGCACAATGCACAGTCGAAGAGCACTTCTGCTGCAGAAATGGCAGTGCATCCAGCGTGCATCACCCATCGAAAATCTATTTTTAGGCATGCAAATTTGAATAAGTTGCCTTAGCTTAGCGAAACGAAATGTTAATTAACGCTTTGAAGTAACGAACATTGTAACGAGTGTCGCATAAATTGTAACGAAGTAAAAGTACTGAAATATGGGTAAAATTTTACTTCGTTGAAAGTAAAAGTATTTTATTTTTTCGATACTTCGTTACATGTGAAAGTACTCAAACTTTTACTTAAGTACAGTAACGCGTTACTTTTACTTCGTTACTGTACAACACTGACAATAAATTATTATGGAAGTTTGCTCATAGGTTTACAATAGCATAATAATAATTCAGATATAACCTAATAGGCCTAGACGTCGTAAATAAAGATTGTGTGGTATTTCGTCTTTCACTTATTTTTATTTAATGCTAGGTCTATATTGCATCGCGAAACCTGAATAAATATGATATAAATAATGTCCATGCATTCATGCATTGCATACTGAATGATAGACTTACTGCTACTCTGATCCTTTTGTGCGCCAGACATCCAACCGTCCACGATCGTTTTTAGTCCAACCCTGGAAATAAATGAATAGTTTATCTTCACCAAAAATCAATAATTATGTTTCTGAATAATATCTCTGCACGCATTCAATAACATAGCAATAACATAACAATAGCATAACAATAGCATAACACTAGCATAACAATAGCATAACAATAGCATTACTGCGCGTGAGAAACCCTTTGCATCAGAGCCGTATACCGACCGCCCTCCGTACCCTCCGACCGGAGGGGGTCCCCGCAAGGAAGGGGGCCCCAAAACTGACAAAGAATGCGTTATTTAAGTGGCATTTATTAACGCTATTGCACCATCCATCCATCCAAGTCGGTTTTGCTGACAAAACAGTGAAGGAAATAAGGAATATGACTGTGTACAATGTAGGCCTATATGTATGCATAATTTGAACCCTGTAGGCCTGTTTTGTATGAAAGAAAAACCACATTTCCAGTTTCTGTATTGTAACGGAACCCGCCGCCCGGAGTATATGCTCGGAGGGGGCCACATTCTTTGTTGCTACGACCCTGCCTTGCATGGTATTTGTCTGTTCATGTTGTTATTATAGTCAACTAGAACCGGCTTCCTTTGCATCACCTTACAAAATTACCAAACAGTGCAACTAATCATTATAGGCTTTGCCTTAATTTATAGGCTAACTGTAGTCTACACCGTGAGGCATAAAAAAGGAAACCCCTAGAAAAATCGTTATTATTTTAACAATTTTCGCACAATGTCAATGAAATTCAGGAAAATTATAGCTAAGTAGCAAGCAATGTCAAAAAATGAAAGTTTGTACAATTTACTGTCCGCCTTTAGCTTCTACGCATGCGCGAAGTCGCTTGCGCCATTCACGCACCGCCGAGTCAATAATTCGCTGGTCAAGATCGTTCCAAGCTTGTATTATTCGCTTACGAAGTTCATGAACATCACGGACCTTTGCTTTGTACACCATTTCCTGCATGCATCTCCATATTTTATAATCGACAGGATTCAGGCCTGCGCTGTTAGGGGCCGTAATGTAGGAATTATGAAGTCAGGAGTTTCATTTGTCAGAAGTGCAAACGTTTCTCGAACTCTTTGCGCTGGAAACCATCTTGCAGGAAAATGTAAAATTAAGAGAGTTCTCGAATTTCAGGTAGGCCTTCCATGAATAAAACGTATCTGTTTGCCTAGTATTGGCCGTTGATTTTTACCCCGGTTCAACAAAATGAATTGACACATGCGCCTCAGAGAAGAAACACCGACCGAAACCATCAGAGATTTGCTAAACGTCTGACGTGTGCGTAAAAGGCGGTCGGCTGCAATAGGCTATCTCTATTTCGAGTTCCAACTGCTACATTTTGAGTATTGCTACGAGAAGCAACTGTGGATAATTTTTCGTCCGTGAACCAGATGAAATGCACTAGGCAGGCTGGGTACAAAAGGCGACTGCAAGCTTGGAACGATCTTGACCAGCGAATTATTGATGGGCGGTGCGTGAATGGCGCAAGCGACTTCGCGCACGCGTAGAAGCTAAAGGCGGACAGTAAATTTTACAAACTTTCATTTTTTGACATTGCTTGCCACTTAGCTATAATTTTCCTGAATTTCATTGACATTGTGCGAAAATTGTTAAAATAATAACGACTCTTCTAGGGGTTTCCTTTTTTATGCCTCACGGTGTATATGCTATGTTTTACTATAGGCCTACATGTATGCCTACTTTGCTTTGATTTACCTCGTTTAGCTTTGCCATGCCCTACGTCGCTTTTCCCAGCCTATTGTCTAGCCTTGCCTTCCTTCGCATAGTCTTGCCTTGGCTTCCCTTTATCATGCATTGCCTTGTCTCGTACCTGTGTTCCTCGCCTTCGAGCAGCTTGCGATAAGCGGCGATTTCGAGTTCGAGTCCGAGTTTCGAGTCGATGATTTCCTGGAGTTCCTTGAGCGTCGCCTCCATTTCAGCTCTGATCCTCGCCAGACTTCTCCTCAGATCATCGTTCTCTGCCTCCAGCTCCCTCTCCCTCTGCGCCTTCTCCTGTCGCAACGTTTCCAACTCACGAGACAACCTGCCACACTAAACAATCGAACACCTGCCACACTAAACAATCGAACACCTGCCACACTAAACAATCAAACACCTGCCACACTAAACAATCGAACACCTGCCACACTAAACAATCAAACACCTGCCACACTAAACAATCAAACACCTGCCACACTAAACAATCAAACACCTGCCACACTAAACAATCAAACACCTGCCACACTAAACAATCGAAAACCTGCCACACTAAACAATCAAACACCTGCCACACTAAACAATCAAACACCTGCCACACTAAACAATCAAACACCTGCCACACTAAACAACCAAACACCTGCCACACTAAACAATCAAACACCTGCCACACTAAACAAGCAAACACCTGCCACACTAAACAATCAAACACCTGCCACACTAAACAATCAAACACCTGCCACACTAAACAATCAAACACCTGCCACACTAAACAAACAAAAAAACCGATCCTAATAATAATGCATTGAGTCATATTATATTATTTTTAACTACTTTCTTAGCTGTAGACTTTTTCCAATTAGACTATATTCAGAAATGTTTCATGGGTTCATTCGTTCATTCATCCATTCGTTCTTTCGTTCAGTCATTCAAATCATTTATACAGCGCCTCCGAAAAACAGCTTGCAATAATATTGTTAGGAAATTTGCTACCGGGATTTATAGCCTATATATTAAGCAATATTTCTTTGAATTTTTAAGACAAACGCTCAAAAACGTCATCAGTAAAGGTGGCATTGGGAAATTTTTTGGACAAAGGGTGTTGCCGCCGTCCGACTTCATAGCAGCCCAGATGAATGTCTCAGACCTGACTCCCTTTTCAAACCACTTTCAGCCCGGAATGTGTCTATTTAATATTACACGAACTCACATTATAATTTTATATATCTCGACCTAGCTACATTAGCCTACTTGAACTCAGCCTTCAATCATTCTATTCAATTATTAATTATTATTAGTTAAATTTTTTATTTATTTATCTATTCAAACTGGACGATAGATAGACGTATATCCTACTCTTTCTTCTAGTTCTGCCAGTTTGTCCTTCGCATCCTTCAGGTAGGTCTTTAGTTTCTTGATTTCTTCCTTCGACTGAACGGTTTCCACGTTCTGACGATTCGCGCCAGACCGAAACTCTTGAATCTGTTCAGAAATTCACACAACAAACGACAGAAAAACAATTTTAATTTGTTTGTTTATAGCACACACAATCAGAAACAAGAAGAAAGCTAACACAGGAGCGCCATTCGAAAGTCAATTAGATCTAGGTACAGGGCACCGGTTTATTCACGAGCGCTTATAGTAGTATCGTGTAAAAACAAATCCGATTGGCTTAGAATTTACCTCTTAGGGTGTAGGGTGTAGGCCAGTATAGTGGGCCCATTTCACGTTCAAGCTTTGATAGGCCTATGTCTCTTAGAATGTCGACATTGTACGTAGTACAAACGATTGTTTTACTTTGGGACTATAGACGTAACAATAAGCTACCGTTTTGTCTCATAGTACTGATCTTTGTAGTGGAACGGATTGACATTCTTTTTGGGTTTGTCATCAATTTAATGGGTGACCATCCATATCGTCGCAGATCATTTCGTCGCAGTCATTTAGTCGTAAATTATTTGGTCGCGAGTCAATTGGTCGCCCTCTATATCGTCGCAGACAACTAATCGCAATCATTTGGTCGTATTGGTCGTATTGGTCGCAAATTTCGTCGCAAGGAGCGTCTGTCACAGCAGACTTCGAGTCGACGTATATAAACCCAGCAATACAAGGTACACCTAGTAATCGTGCGGGTCATCCCACTCAGCAAAAGAAGAAGAAATATAAAGCTGTTTATAATAGAATCAAAACAGTGCTGGATTCTTACAACTCTGACAACGTTTTGCAATACCTGAGAAACATCGCTCACAGCATTGCATTTTGAAATTGACTCAATCGGCTTAGACAGTAAGAGTTACATAGGCCTATCGTGTTTACGTTTTATTGTGCTTTTAACCTGTTTTTTAAATTAGCTATATGTGACCATGAATTTAATAAAATGTCAGTTTTTAAATTAGTTTTGCATGGTGAGAATTTTCGATGTAGGCCTACTACTAAAGATATATAATACGAAATAAACTGACAATATTATTGGACGACGACATTAAAAACGACGGACTGAATACGACGATTTGCATGCGACGAATTAGGTTGCGACGATTTCATTAACGACGATATAAATTGCGACGAATTGATTACGACGAGATCATTTACGACCAAACGATAGGGAATCAATTTAATGCATAGTGCACTACAATAATTGCGCTACATAAGTTTTCAAACATGTAAGGTAATCTGGAAGGGGCGCTACAACAAGTGCACTTACATAATACATTAAGGTGTATGTCTGTATTGTTGTGGCGGTACCTTGAGGTTGTAAGAGGCTTCCATTTCGTTCTTCATTGAGTCGATCTTGTCGTCATACAACTCTTGAATCTCTCTCAATGCCTGTCCCATCTCGTTCCGCCAGAAGTCTCGGTTCTCAGCCGTCGTGTCGCGATACGCCAACGCCGCCAACTCCTTCAACTCCTTATACAACATCCAGAATAACACGAACGTATAATAGTCAGACTTTATCTGAGTCTGTATGGGCTATACATGTACAATTGTACATATATCTACGCAGTTGCTGTTGAGATATCAACATGCTACAACTGCTACTGCTGCTACTTCTACTGATACTGCTGCTACTGCTATTACTACGACTAATACAATATTGCTGTTGCTGATATAACTACTACAATACAACCACTATTAGGCCTGCTACTCTCACCCTACTATTAGTGCTATGGCTACGAAAATTTGTAACCTACAAAAAAGTACAATTCGCATGCTGGATGGTGATATAGATAAAGAGCCAAGAGTGCTGGAATTTTTTTATTTAAGACGTTTTTGAGGGTTTGCAGGCATAAAACAGGAATACGATGCAAATTGTTATTAATAAGAGTAGCCTTTACACAGTAACAAGTGTAGAATAATAATTTATCTGCCAGTGTTTTTATCAAGTTTTGTTGACAGCTACGATAGGCACTATAAAAGTAAACTCTTAACTTGCATTTAAATAGCCTATTATGTTTGCATTGACCTGCTGTTTTAGGCTACTAATTGAATTATTCACATGATTGTGTACGGTGATAAACTAATGTACTCTGCAGTGTGTGTTAGCGTTTACCTGTTCGTGGACTGACTTGAGAAATTCGAGCTCTTCTTCGAGAGTCTGTCGTCTGCTTTCGGCGTCGATGTGCAGCAGAGTTTCGTTGTCCAGATCCTGTAATTAACCAATCGGAAGTTTCACAACCGACTCGAGTATCCGACTGGTAGTTTCAGCGCCAACGGCCAAAAATATTGTTAGGCTTGACTCATGCTGGGCTTCCTGAAGTTCGCTTATCCTCCCTTCAGTCAGTTATGAACTCAGCAGCCAGACTCATTGCTCGTCTACCTCGCTACTCCCACATTTCTACCTACATGACTGATGTTCTTAATTGGCTTCCGGTTGCCTCTCGTATCCAATTCAAGGTACTGCTCTTAGTTTCGAAAGCTCAAACTGGACAAGTTCCCAAATACCTTTGTGACTTGATGCTTAAACCCCTCTCTGCAGTCTCTTCCCGCCCTCTCCGGTCTGCTGATCGACTTGATCTCTTGGTTCCAAGGACAAGGACTGCCATGGCCCAACACCGTGCCTTTTCCGTTGTAGGCCCTTCTTTGTGGAAGGACCTCCCTCCCACTATCCGTAGTAAGATCTTATTGGGGTGTCATCTTCAGCCCTTCGCTACTTGAAGTCTTTTTTATTTCCTCGGAGCTGTCACGCTGAGAGCGCCTCTGAATAGCTAGTCTGTAAGAGGCGCTTTATAAATGCTCATATACCATACCATACCATGTCTAATTTATGTTAGTATTCTGTTGTTAAAGAAATATATAGCCTACTCGTTACTGTAGTAGGCTTAAGTGTTTTCTTTATTACTCCACTTGCAAACGCACAATGGTAGGCTACATAGAACATCATCGTAATACGACGAAGTAATAATTATAATTGGTAACAAAATTATGAAAGGTGCAGAATGAATCATAGGTTGAACGAATTGACTAAAACATTCGCTTTGCAAACAAGTCATTTATAGGCCTACATGTAGTATTGTTATCTCTAGATTATGTTATAGCTAGGCCTAATCGAGTAACCAGTTGCTCGTTCTGGAAATCAGTGGAGGACGGAGACCATGGAGGACATTTCCAAAGTCACTGAGGATAGAAGCAAAGAGAGATTCGTCTACATTAGAACACAACATCTCAAAAGTAGGAGTGCCGAATACTATTTTATTCTGTATTTTATTCACAAGCACCGTTTCTTGCATTCAATCTCATCAATGCGAATACTACTTTCAACACTGCTTTAATTCTCACCAATATTTACATTATACATTGCGCAAGCAACGTAGGTCAATATGCGAGTATAGTTATAACCGATAGTTTTCGTATTCTTTTACCAGAAAAAAACGGCACAAATTTCATGCTTCTGTCAATCGTCCTAGGCCTATCTATAGAATCCCCATGGACTCGGTCGGCGTCATCCTTGTTGGCCTATGCCGCAGAACCCGATTTTGGAAACACGTGACATGTAGGCCTATACTGGCATAGGTCCTATGTCCAGAGGCGGATACAGAAACTTTGGATGGGGGGGGGCAAAAATTCTTGGCTTTGGAAGTGAAATTTTTTCGTGTCCGTAAAAAAGGTGATGACCTTTTTTTAGTTATCTGGTTGAAATTTCGGGAAAAGTATAACATCTTCTCCGCCAAAAAAGTTGATGACCTTTTTTAGTCATCCAGTCCAAATGTCCTCATTATACGTTGTTCGAAAGCTTGTTGAAACCAAAATGGGGGCGGGGGGCACGATACGTGGGCAGTTCTAAATGGGGGGCATGGCCGGATTTGGCCACCCTGGATCCACCCTTGCCTATGTCCTATTGTAGGGCTTGCGAATCAATGTAGGTTATCGCCTAAGAATTATAGACATCATCGGTCTGCAATTCAAAGCAAAGATGGAGGAGTCGTCCTTAGTCAAAGTACGATGAAAATAATATGAGTCACGTACATCTTTGCTGCAGCTGCAGGTGACGACTTCCCGTCACCAGATGGCGGTGTTAACAGGTGCTGCTCGTGCTATGTATATATTGGCTGTAGGTCTATATCATAATAGACTGATACACAGGCGATACATATGCTCATACATGTATGTGTGTGTGTGTGTGTGTATATATACACACATAGGATATAGACAGATATATATATATAATTTATGCAATATTACTTTTATAAGCATTCGCTCATTAAGTCAGACTGACAAACTGCAATCAGTAGGCTAACGAAAGAGATTGCAACTGGGTAGACTAGACGTCCTTAGTACTTGCATATAATATACACTCATGCTTTTGCAAAAGAAAACAGATGAGCAAAAAAAAATTAATTAAAAGATCCTAGGCCTACAATTTAAAATGAATCAAATAGACAATTAAAAATAGACATAGGCCTAGACATATAAAAAAATTTAACAAATACACAAACAAAAATAAAACAAATAAATAACTTAACAAATAAATGCGTAAACAATCAATTACTAAGCAATTAAAAAGCGCCGAAGCAGCAACAAAATCAATCCGTAAAAATGGAGAAGGCGTGATGAGGATCTTCACTTTTTAAAGAAGTTTTAGACTTAGGCTATTGGCCACAGCATAATATAAGGTCGAATGTACGCCTCCTATATGTTTCGTTATTTCCTGTTGGATGATCGCAGGCCTTTTCTACTAAAATGATTGGACATGATTAAACGCAGATTCAACCGTGTCCCATATTCGAATGCATGCTGTCTACAGCCTAGTGTAGGCCTATGTATACATAACAAAAGGCTTTGTTGGTTGGACGGGAGAAATATGGCCTGCAGATCGATGCATAGCCTAATCATCGACAAACACATGTAGGTTACGCCTAGGCATGCAATAGGCCTACTTCAAAGGTGCCGCCACTTCTTCCTGGCAGGCTGATCTCTGAGCACACTGTAGGCCTATACGAGGTTGATGTGATTATGAACTGATAGTTTTTAAATGGCGCCTATAGTAATTTGGAGTGTCGGCAGGGTTGCAATTCGACAAAATAACAGAATGGTGTCAAAAATTTCTGAAACGGTGAGAGCACCGAGATCCCGGTGTCCCCTGAAATGAACGGGATGCGCAGAGATGACCTTGGTCTCATAGCAATTTTAGATGCTACATTGCTGCATTTGATAAAAGTATTATTATTATTATTATTATTATTATTATTAAATAAATTTATAACGCGCGCAAGGTCACACCGAAATGTGAATCTGAGGCCCATTGTAAGGCCCGCATACAAGAGACGAATACAGAAGCTGTGTGTAAGTGAGGAAAAGCACGAAAACACTGACGGAAGGAACTCAAAAGGTCAGGAAAATTTAAATGATTTGCTGAAGGTCGACAAATAGCGGTGAATCTAAAATCGGCCTCAGTATACGGTACATACGTTGGCTCAATATGAATCGTATTCTATTGCTGTTCATGAAGTAGCGAACGAATTAATCAATTGAAGTAGCAATAGGCCTAAATATAATACCAAAAACGAAAATGACAATGACAAATAATCAAATTATGACTATGATGATGTTGATGTTGCTGCTGCTGCTGCTGCTGATGATGATGATGACGATGACAATGACGATAACGATGACGACGACGATGATGATGATGATGACGAAGACGACGATGATGATGATGATGATGATGACGATGATGACGACGACGACGACGTCGACGACAATGATGATGATAATCTATATAAATAAAAATGAAACTTTCCAATAGTTCGTCGCATTACCACGCCGAAAGCTACGCACGGATTGTTGTGAAAATTTACCAAAACCTTCCATTCAAATAGCACCGTGTCTTAAGATGTTTTCACCCGAAAAAACGCAACCGTTTCCACAAAAAGTGAACTTTGCAATCCCTTCGTCCGCCATTTGCAAACTAAACACGTCCCACACGGCTGCAGAGATTTCATAAACGCCGTCTCCAAACACAGCAAACGATACATCAATGAGGTGGCGTGCTATGACGTCATAAGCGAGTCGCGATTAATTTTCCAAAGAGGCCGCTTTTAGGCCTTTTCACAAAGCGGCCTTTGGGCTTGGAATGGACGCTGCGACGGAGGAAAGGAGCGGAGGGAGCGGGACAAAGACGGTGGAAAGGGAGCGGAGGGGGAGGGGAGGTGGAGGTCAAGGGGAGGGGGAAGGGGAGGGGGACGGAGGGGAAGGGAGAGGGGAAGGGGAGTGGGATGGAGAGGGAGGAGGGGAGGGGGGAAGGGAAGAAAGGGGAGAGGGAGAGGGAGGGGGAGAGGGAGGGGGAGAGGGAGGGGAGGGGGAGTGGGAGGGGAGGGGAGGGGGAGGGGAGGGAAAGGGGGAGGGGGCGGGGAGGGGGAGGGGCAGGGGAGGGGGAGGGGAGGGGGAGGGGAGGAGGAGGGGGAGGGGAGGGGAAGGGGAGCCTCTTTTCAGCCACAGCAACGCGTGGCCGGGTTCAGCTAGTATTAATAATAATTATAATAATAATATAGTCCTTATCCAATGAAAGCCAGCTATGCGACTTGCAATCCGCATGAGAATAATTTAATAATACTAGAAATCGATGCTTTTCTCAACCGCAGCTGCAAATAAATCGTTATCAGATTTAATTTAAATAATTATTGGATGCAGTTGAAGTGCACGATAATAAATATATAGTGAGATGGAGAGTCCATGCATGAAGCCGTCACGCATGACTGAACACTTGCCATTCTCATGCGATTCATCGTGTCCTGTAGTTCAGCGATCTGCTGCTTGTCCTTCTCCCTCTGCGTCTCCAGAAGACCATTGCGTCGACGTAGAAGACCAATCTCAGCCTCCGCCTCAGACAGGGTCCTGCTGAGGCGGTCGATCATCTCATTACCTTCCACCAATGACTTCTGAGTCTCATTCAACCTGCATGATTGAAACAACACAGTATCAAACAGCTATAATTGTTAGATAGAAGAAGTATCGTGCAAAACCTTGACATAACATATTGCTATAGCGTGACACTGTTAGTATGGTCAGGTGACTCAGGTCCGCCGAGAGGAGACGATGGCAAATATAGGCCTACCCAGGGTCCAGTCTACTTTTTATGGGCCAGTCTACTTTTGTGGTCCGGGGCTTTTTTAGCGTGCAGTTGTACACAAAATATGCAGTTCTAAATGGATTTGTGTAGTTGGAAGAATTGAGTTATGATCTGTGAAAAATCAATGTTTTCGTGTGAAATAAGACTTGTGGAGTTCTACATGTAGCTAGAGGTGGAGTTTTGGTTTGTATGACGGGTCAGATGTTTGTGCTGGCGGAAGTTTAATTGTTCCAAGGAAGTGGTACGGCAATGGCTATAGAATCTAGGCAAATTTAAGCGATGAGGTGATGGATGGGCAAAGAAGTGTAAATTGTGTAATCGAGGATTAGGAGCGTGTTGAACGAAATGCCTGGATGGTGAATAACTGACAAAGATAGAACGGCTGGGATGATTGAAGTGTATTGTAGGTCATTGATGGTGTTTTGTAGCCTACTCTGTGCTTTCGGGTATTTTGAAGTTTGAACCAGTGTATAGGCCTATAGTGATTTCAGGACAGAAGTGATGTTATGGTAGATACAAGTCGCCGCAATGATGCATCTTTGCGGCAATTTACTGTACCAAAATAAGCCTTATTCATGTGCAGCAGTAGGCTATAGCCTACAAGACGTCATCTTGTGATGACTTTCTGCTTAGGCCTATAAAGATATTAGGTCTATCACGCAGCGATAGAAGCCTTTGCAGCTGTTCAAACATCACTCGTATACACGCTGATGAATCTATATATCGTTCTTAATGAACTCGTTCTAAACAAATCAATTACGTTGGCTGTGATTTTTTTATTAGGCTAGGTGCCTTTAACGAGGGTCTGAGATGGATGAATGCATAGTCATAAAAATTATATTATATCACAGAATATGCTAAATCGAAGACTGGAGAAAGTGAGTTGAACGGAACAAAAGTAGAAGCAATGAAGTGCTAAAAATATAAATGTTTAGGAGCAGTAGGCTACTGCAGTCTTGCTAGAGGTTCCTATATTTTACCTTCGTTTGAGATTGGCCACTTCATCCTCGAGTGTCACGACCTTGATCTCCAACCTCGCCTTGTCCTTGACGGCATCGTCGAGGAGCCTCCTTGCTTCGTCGAGTTCCGCCGTGAACATGCTCTTGATCTGCGACGTCTCCTTGCCCCAGCGTGCCTTCAGCTTGGCCAGTTCGTCGGCCAGGGTCTTGTTCTGAGCCTCGAGGAAGCGGACCTTCTCCAGGTAGTTGGCGAACCGTTCGTTCAGGTCCTGCATGTCCTTCTTCTCTCTCTCGCGACTTTCCTTGACGGCCGTCACCCCAGTCGTCGTGATGTTCGCGTAGGACCCGACGGGCAGACTCACCGGGACCATCTTCATCTGAGCGTTGTACATCCGACCGTAGGGCGTCGAACCCACAACCCCCGACTGCCGGTTGACCACGATGGTTCGCTGGGCCATGACTGGACAGACGTACAGCAGATCGTCCTGCAGCGACGTCTGTAGGTGATTCTGCAGTTGCGGTGAATTCTGCTGATGCGTTTGGGCGCTGTAGCTTGTCGTGACGGGAGACTTTGTTGATGAGGATGTGCTGTGATACTCGTAACTTGTTGTTCTGTTGACTGACATCCTCTTCCTTTATAATTATAATTATGTTCTCCCTCTTTTTCTTGTTGCTCGAGGATTTTGTTCGTGCGTTTAGTAGCCTACTATGTTAAACGCCAACTGCGAACTTCGATAAAAGCGAAAGTCTTTTCTCTAATCTGTAGAGCCAAAAAATGTTCACGAAATGAGCTGGAACACGACCTGGTTTTGATCCCTCCTCGTACGTGTACGATCGTCCTCCTATCTCTCCAGCTACGCTCGAGAGAATAAGGTCGTTTCCCTTGAAAACTGTCTTATTCGCCACGGCTGGCTGACTTCGGAGTGTACCGGCCACAGCTGGCAAGTGTTTTAACCAGTTACGGCCGAGCAATCGACTGAAGATATCGATTGAAAGAACACGTACATGGACGTAGGCCTATGCGTAAATAGAAAATAATAGAGCCTACGTTTTATGGCTTCATAAGATATCCACATGTATCTTATTATTTTATCCTTCGCTACATAATATATATAGATCTACACATATTTTCAATCACCATGTTCTATAGGCCCTAGTTAGGCCTGCATTTTATTTATATGTAGCGTAGGCTTATACTACCTTTGTGTGTGCGTGTGTGACTGTGTGTGTGTCTGTGTGTGTGCACGAGTATGTGTGTTTATATTATGTGTATAGGCTAACCTAAGCCTATCCTATTATGTGTATTCGCGCGTATAGGCATGGCCATGTGTATATATTTCTTCGAATGCAACTGAGGGCACATTATAGGCCTATAGCCTACTGTACGCCAATACTGAATACCAAATGGGCCTTAGCAGTCTTATGGCATAATTGTTACACTCTATGGTATATACTGTGCAGACAATATTAGGCATATGCATTATAACTTTATACAATGTGTAGGCTATATACAGTAGGCCTACTATACAGTATACCAGTGAATATATATACCTTAATTGTAGCCGTGAGCTATGGAATGGGCCCTGCAAGAAATGTCTAGAAATGCCAATTAAGTGTAGTAACATGCTTCCAAATGCATATAACATATTATGTTAATATCTGTCCTCGGGCGGACAGTGCGAATTTTTACGAAGCTGTTTTATAGTCTCTTGCATCGTAAGTAATGTATTGACAACTACAACGCAGTCTTGTCTATTTGGTTTCACACGCATGCCTGCGTATGCCCTTGATTACACAGGTCATCATGACAAAACTCATGATCGTAGTCGTAGGCCCACTCTCCAAGCTTCTAAACCGCCACTCATTGCAAAAGACAAGCTCGAGCCTCGCGGGCAACATAATTGTGGGGCGCGGTGGTCTAGTGGTGGCGTCTTTACCTTGGAGCCGGAAGGTCCGAGGTTCGAATCCACCTCCCCGCGTAAGGACCTTGGGCAAGTCCTTCACTTACAATTGCTCAGCGCTTCGGCGTGAAACTCCGATGCAGTGTCCGCTCTGCATCGGGAGCGCCTCTGAGTAGAAGAGCTTGAAGGGGCGCTATAACAAGTGCACATACAAACAAACATACAATTAATAATAATATTCTCGAGCTTAGTTATTCACGGTGTAGGCTTCTGTATGATAGGCTTATTAGCCGCCTGTATGCCTATTATAGACCTGTGTAATAATTATGCAAATGTAATTTTCGATAAATTTTCAATACTATCAAAATTAATGTCAGAGAGAGAGAGAGAGAGAGAGAGAGAGAGAGAGAGAGAGAGAGAGAGAGAGAGAGAGCAGCTTATCACAAGCGCTATAGTCTATATCAAATTATCAGAACCGAACTGCCCTGTTCCTTCCATTGACAGGTCAATCCTGGAAGGTCAAACAGAGGAGACCGCATGGCACTATAGCCCAGACAGCCTGCCTCATCACCCAGATGAAGGCCCACTGGAGCAATTGGTGGTATACATGCTGGCGTCGGCCAAGTGCGGGATTCCATCACTTCGCTATGATCTCACCGACTGCCGAACAATCGAGTGTGCTTAATCTTGACCATAGTGGCCCACCCAATGGCCACCCATTTTGAATGGCGAGTTGGGGCGAGATGGGGGCAAGATTGGGGCCCAACAGCCTGCTATCGCAGACTTCACGAAATTGGCCTGTCAGCCAAAGTTTGCGTGGGAGGTGTGGAAGGGTGGGACGCTGCCGTGAATTCAATAGGGAAACAAGAAGGGAGGCGTGGGGAGAGGAGGTAGCAGCGCAGCCCACAAAGTTTGCGTGGGAGGTGTGGAAGGGTGGGACGCTGCCGTGAATTCAATAGGGAAACAAGAGGAGAGGCGTGGGGAGAGGAGGTAGTAGCGCAGCCCAGGTTTCAAATTATGCATTGGCCTCAAACAAAGGAACCTCAGTATAGGCTATTTAGCAACGGCTTTCCTTACACGTGCGCTGCAAGGTTTATCTTGGCGCCAACGACCTCTATATAAAAGTATAATATTATGACTGGTGCTTTGTAGGCCATTTAGGATAGTGAGCAATATACGATGCATACATACACACTTGACGGACGCAAATAAGACCACTTCTTCGTAGGCCTTATATGCTCCTGTAAAATTTTAAGAGTAGATTAAACCTAAGCTTATACAAGTGGTATATAGGCCTACATTTTGGGATTCGGTGATGTTTTGTGGCTTTGAGCCAGAAGGTCGAGGTTTCGAATCCATCTCACGCTGCCGCGTATACACGGGCCGTGAGCAAGTCCTTCACTCGCAATTACTCATGCCCTTCGGCATGAAACTCGATTCATTGTCCGCGCGGTGTAGTAGGGCGCGCCTTTGAGTAGTAATTTATACAGGCGCAATAGCAAGTGATCATACATATACACAGGCATACATTCATACATACATACATACATACATACATACATACATACATACATACATACATACATACATACATACATACATACATAATGCATACATACACACATACACATACACACATACATACTACATACACGCTACATACATACATATATACATACATACAAACATGTATACATACACACACATACATGCATACACACATGCATACATACACACATTTTGTTTGAAGCCACATATATAAATAAATAAATAAATACATACATACATACATACATACATACATACATACATACATACATACATACATACATACATACATACATACATACATACATACATACATACATACATACATACATACATACATACATACATACATACATACATACACACCTACGTACGTACATACATGCCTGCAAGCATGCGTGCATGCATAGGTGACATGAATTCTATCAATTACCGCGTTGTCAGTAGGAACAGCTTGGAAAAGACAAGTCTTTAATGAAATGCCATCGAAATGCACTAACTGAAGAAATGCGAGTTCGGAAACATGTTTCAGATATAGGCCTAGGCGTATCGAGCCCTTCGAAATGGAAATCACATTTGGCATGCTTTTGTCCTTGTCGTATAGCCTAATTATATTTTCCATCTGCTAGCATTGTTAGAGCTGCATAAAATGTATGCAGTATCATGCGAAAATAGGATCTGACACTGTTCTAAACGGTCGAGAGTTAAATTAGTAAGGTTTTAAATTTTAGGTCTAGCGCACAACAACTTCTTAGGCCTATTTACAAACAAAATTTATCTGCATTCTCAGCAAGAGTCGAATCATAATGGGGGCACCACTTAGTGTATATGGCAGTGTATAATATTCGTAAAATGTTCTCGTAATTACCGTTCTTTATCGCCATTAGTAAAACATCGACATATAAAGGGCTTACAGTAATGTTCGCTTGCTTTTAATGGAGCACCCTTACTTACTTAATTAAAATAAGCGAGTGCGCAT
The DNA here is from genome assembly GCA_945859605.1 of Lumbricus rubellus. Classification (NCBI taxonomy): domain Eukaryota; kingdom Metazoa; phylum Annelida; class Clitellata; order Crassiclitellata; family Lumbricidae; genus Lumbricus; species Lumbricus rubellus. The sequence continues at coordinate 55,091,767 of OX243812.1, forward strand.
CTTACATATCATGTAAGATGTCTATGGTGAACATCCGGGGACCGGAACAATGGCGTAATTAAGCGGGGGAAATGGCGAAGCGGTCAATGTGATATTTTCCATGCGGTTTGTTTGCCTTGGCAATTTATAGTCCTGACGTTAAAACGGTGAGTTTATATTTCGTTTGTCTTTTCTTTGTTGCATAAAGATATCACTTCTGATGTGGATCTAATTACGATACACATCGAAGCACGCGGTCCGAAGTCCCTGTATTCTACATGGTACTAATATCATAATTATTATTAGTCCCAGATTCTACTAAAAGCTAGTTTCGGGAAATCGAATACTTGGTAAACGTGCAGACTGGCTGCCCGTACTCCAAACAATATGGCTGCCAACGAATGCAATAAAATTAGAGCGCGACCATCGACGACATTGTTCATCAATTCAGCTTCAATTTCAGCAGAATGACTGCACTAACCCTAAAACTAACCCTAATCCTAAAACTAACCCTAACCGACCCTCACGACGCCTAACCTGAGCCCTAACCGACCCTCACGTTTACCCAATTCTGATAATGGTGTATGATATTTGGATGACTGAGTGTTTATTTTCTGTTTTGCATTTTGATGATCATTGATAGGGCGGTCATCACTAGGCCGCCTACAGTGGATAACTGTCAATGAAAAGGTGTACTTTGCCATGTTTCTGCTTGACAGGTGGCCTGAATACACGTTCCAACCTTGCCAGAAGGCCTTGACCTACCACTGGACAGTACGAGAGTTGTTTGCCACATGACTGCCCGACTCGTTCATGTGAAGCTGACCTAAAGAAAAAATCTGGTAAATTGTTACTTGTTCAAATCAATATCAGTAACCTTAACCTTTTCCACTCGGATAAAATAATTGGTATCGTTCTCCCCAGATCGGAATATTTTTTACACGGTAAACCCTAAAAGTATAGTTTGACAGTATACATTGTATATAAAAGATATTTCAGTCAGTATATATTTATTCAACCAGTTAATATGTTCAAATGTACCTTTCAGTTGAGAGCACTTGCCCATTTTATGTATATTTGGACTTTGTTTAGTACTTTTTGACATCTACAAACACAGATATACATACATGCAAGCATACATATATCCACACATACATACATACTTACATACATATATACATACATATATACATACTTACATACATGCATACATACATGCGTACATACATGCACACATACATGCATACACACATGCATACAATCATACATACATACATACAAACATATATACACACATACATAGAGTCATACGTACAGTCATGCATTATCTGCTTCTGCATACATACCTTGTCGATAGCCATTTTTTTATAGAAACCACTTGTTTCCGGTTAGTGGATGCGTTTTTTTCAAGTCACCTTTATTCCATAGCGTTATGTCCCTCTCCGTAGGCCTTACGAGTCTCAAACTTGTGTCCTACTCATATGTCCCACCAGGTGGGACCTTCGATCGGAATGAGAAAATCCAAATGTCCCACCCAGTGGGACAGTCGAGTGGAAAAGGTTAAAGATAAAAATGGGCCGTTGACTTAAGATCAAATATAAAGTCTTGGTGCATGGCCACGATGGATGTTTTTTTATAGTTCATTTCTTGTGGATTTTTTCAACTTGTGGCACTGGTGATATTCAGAATTTTATTTATAGGCTTGGTTCTCATGCATTCTCTTTAAAATTTGGGCCATTTTTGCTTAGTGTTTGTTTAGTCACTGTCTAAACTGCCTATTTGATGTATAATGTCATCACACTCAGTTGTGGGCACGGTGGTGTAGTGGGTATGTTCATGGCCTTGCAGTCGGAGGGTTGCAGACCTGTTCAAATCCACCTCAAGTCGCCGTGTAGTCCTGCACTTCCAATTGCTCAGTGCTTCGACATGAAAGTCCGATGCCGTGTTCGCGCTGCCATCGGAAGCGCCTCTGAGTAGAAAGCTTGAAGGGGCGCTATAACAGGTGTACATACAAATAAACTCCACTGTGAGTGAAAATCAAGACTTACAAATGAATCTTTGATCTGTATTTATAGTTTATTTGTGTGAAAATGTGAATTTTGGCCAGTTTCCAATGTTGATTAAATCACTGATTGACATTGACACACAGACAGTGCCTTAAATAAATAATTTCCATTGTTTTGACTAGGTGTCATTTAATGTCACCACAATAAGACATAGCATTTGAGGGTCAGTATTTACTGTGATATTCTGTGTTTTTAATAACCGTTTGAATGCACTTCGGCATCGATTCCTATTTTCAGCAGAACTCAGGTGTTATCTCTCACACACACACACACACACACGTTGTCACCTTGTGCTGTCAGTTTCTTGAACTCTAGCGACCATCATGACCAGCCTTTTTCATTTCTTTCTTTCTGATGTCGCTTCCCTTAGTTCTTCTAGATTCAAGCCTGTTGTTTTTTTTACCTTGACCAACCACCTTTTCCTTGGCAACCCTTGTTTTCTCCTTCCCTCTCCGCATGCCAGCATCATATCTTTTTCCAGTCCATTTGAGCGCATAACATGATAAAAGAGACCCAACTTTCTTCTTGGCACTATTTGTTGTAACGACTCATCGTTTTCGGTATCAATTTCTGTGCATACCCACTCATTTGTCCCTATTCCCTTCCAAGAGATTCTCGCACACACAGCCTTAATCCAGTTGAAGAAGTTAGCCCCAGAAGTTGGATCATGACGAGAGGAAGCATCTGTTTCTTCATTGGCACTGTCGTGTGGATAGTGTTCAAGTCTGGACTGCCAGCAGGTCATGCTTCCAGCGCAGTGGAATGCCCTTCTGCTTTAGGCAGGATTTGTTGGCCTTTGTGTCATGACACTGTGCCCCATCCTGTTGGAAGTGGCTGATGTTTTCGGGTGAAAATGATGCTATATAAATTGTCTTTTTATTATTGTTATTATTATTATTATTAATTATATTATTATTCACACATTTCAACAGTTACTGCTGGTATGTGAGATGGCCGCCTAGCCCCAAACTAAGGTGTAATCCCAAGCATGCTATACCAATGGTGAGGCAGGCACTGAAGGTCATGGTGTGGGAGAGCAGTGCTGGTTGCCCGAAAGAATGTATTCTAGATTGCCAGAGAACACCAGGATAAATGGAACTGTATATAATAACATTTTAAAAGAGAAACTGCAACCCTAATTAATCACCGTACATAACATCAGCCACTTCCAAAAAGGATGGAGCACCATGTATTGGTACAAAGGAGCCCTGTCAAATACTGCCTGATGCAGGACATTCCTTTCCTGGAGCCATAACCTAGTAGCAGTCCAGACTAAAATATTATTGAGAATATTTGGATGAAGCAGAAAGTCTCTGCTTAAAAATGTCACTCCTAAGGCTGTGTTAGATAACACCTGAGTTCTGTCGAAAACTTGCCCAATCAGTGCATTCAAACTGTTTATAAAAACAAAGGTTATCACATGATACAAATACTGACCTTCAGTGTTATTTCTTATTGTGGTGACATTAAACAACTCACTGACAGTGAAAAACAATGGAAATAATGATTGATTTTGGACACTGTGTGTCGATGTCAATTGGTGTTTTATTGGAGTTATGAATTAAACTCACCAAAATCAACACTTTAACACAGTTGAACTATTATTACTGATAAAAGATTGAATTGTAAGTTAAAAATTTTTCCCCAGTTGTGTGTAATGACATAAAATATCAAATAGGTATTTCAGACGGTATAAATAATCTGTTTATCAAAAGTTGCTTGTTTTTCATTCAATATATATTCATTAAAATATGCCGGTTGTAACCTTTTGGTCATGACTGTAAGTACTATGACACTCCTTAAAAATGTAAATTATGGGCAAATTATGGACAGAACTAGGAGCAAGAGTCGGTAAGAAATGATCATCCAGTCTTATGCACATTGAGGTTAATACTAAGATTCCATGGCTGCCTTTCCGGGTTGTCGAGATCTGCTCTTCTATAGTATTTTGTTTTGTGTGCCATGGTTGCGCTGTAGTGCCTATGAGTAATCTACCTTGAGGAGATGTTATATAAAATTTATGAAATAAATATTTAATTATTTGATGTATTACACAGAAAAAGATGCAGTGATGGTAAATAAAAATTACGGCAGGGAAAGGTGTGCTATAAGGGGCGAAGTCGGCCGCAAAAAAATTGATTTTAAATCTTAATATTAATAAGACAGTGATTAAAACACTCTCTTGAAATGTTAGAAGTTGCCTCTAGAAAACTTAGGGAATTCTTATGTCATATTTCTGTGGCCACACTGTATATTTATTTAGTATCAGTGTATATTTGGGTGGCACATTGGGTAGCACATTGGTGTGAAGATCAGCGGTGCTGAGTTCGAATATCGAAGCCCTGCATCTATAGGATATATGTGCTTTGTAGGCTGCTATTCCTGTCATTGCAGGCTGTCTGTTCTTTATTTAAGATTGACATTAATTAGGATTGTTTCATGTAAACATACTGCGTTTTCCAGTATGAATCCAATAAAGAAAAATATTATTAAATGTTTGGCCACCCTGATTGTGTATGTATGCATCTAACAGCCTCCTATGACACCTTTGAGTACCTCACGAAAGTGTTGTGATGGTTAGGCCAGTATAGGAGGTATAGTCCTGAACACTTTTTGTGGAATAACAATTGCATTGCTCATTTTCACCCAAAGAAAGACTAATTGTTTAAAATTAATTGCTTTTGTCATTACCGCTGTAGATGCTGTTCACATGAATGAACCCACTGCCCTTGCAGATTACATGACAGCTGAAGAAAAGATCAAAGTATGGTTTCGAAGGACAATACATAGAGCTGTTGGAAGAAAAAGACGCTATGAACTGTCGGTGTTTTACGGCGGTCATTGGTTGGTGATGGTTCACACTTCCGATAAGCATGGCAGTGATCTTGAAGAGGAACAACAAATCCCATTGAGCAGCGAGGATCTCTACTCCCGAGGAGCAACGAGATGCAGGAGAGGAGCGTCGAATTCCTATCATCCACATGGAGTGGCATTATCTTCCAACCTCGGACCAAATCCACCCACTATAACTTCCATTCCCAAGCCATTGACAGCATAAACGACTGTTGCGCAAGGCAGTTAATGCTATAATGCTCTTTTGCCTTGCTATATTAAATGTGGGTATGCTACAGCATGGAACGCTACTCCCTGTTTACTAAAGTAATAATTATATCTAGCTACATTCCAATAATGTATTGTATTATTGTATATTATGACCTCATATAATCTTGTTTATTTTAGTTTTCAAATATTTTAATTGTGTATAGATGTATTTTGTTTGTTTGTATGTGCACTTGTTATAGCGCCCCTTCAAGCTCTCTTCACTCAGAGGCGGCGATCCACGAATGCAGAGCGGACACTGCATCGGAGTTTCACGCTGATGCAATGAGCAATTGTGAGTGAAGGACTTGCCCAAGGTCCTTACGCGGTGAGGTGGATTCGAACCTTCCAGCTCCAAGGCAACGACGCCACCGCTACACCACCGTGCAGCACCACGGTCATTTATGTATGTGTGATTGTGTGTGTAATTGTGTATTTATATACATATATATTTGTTTAATACTATGGCTAAGGTTTAGGATAATGGCAGCACTCTGGGACGAAAGTGCATGGTTGCGGGATTGCTTCCCTCTACCCTCCCAAAGGTCTGCTCAACCTTCCATTTGGCAGATGGCGTAATTAAAAGGCAGTGAAGCATTATGTAAGCTTTGCATGGCTGTCAGTTAAATTTGACTCTTGAAGTATAACTTGTCATTTGTTCATACTATAAATTGTAATCGCAATGCAGCTTGAAATTACACAAAGATATTATATATTTTATTATTTAAAACTTATGCCACAGTCAGATTAAACTTCATAGTGTCAATTGAACTATTGATCACAATTTAGGAGAGTCAAAATTAACTGGCAGTCATGCAAGGGTCGATAACGTCCTGGTCATTTTACCAGTGCATCTGTGCCCAATGTCTGGCTAAGCCGACCCTTGGGTGGGTTGTGGGAACTTATGCTGTGTTCGTGCACTTTACACTGTCTGCACGGTGGGCCAAAACAAAACACCCCCTAGTTTTTTTGCGAATATCTTGGCCAGAAGTAAGAATTTCGAAATTGAAATTTTACAGGCTTAAAGACAAATCATATTTACACATGATGGCCAGATTTCATCAAACTATTTTAAAAAAAACAAAGCTATATCGCTTTTTGTGAAGCCACCCACCTTTTTTGATGATTCAAAAACGTAACACAAGAAAAGGTAATAAAAACACGATTTTATTAAGTGTCATCTCAAATAACTATTGTGAAATGAACTTGATAGTGCTTCACAACTTGTGAAGCACTACCAATGCCAAAACTTATTTTGAGTCTCTGCAAAGTTCTTGATGGACCTGTTGATGCATTACAACTTTAGGCAAATCTTCCCATATCAACTCCAATGCGCTCATCAATTCTCTTACCGCTCTTGGTTTTGGTTGCAGATTGTGATATTTCTCCGCAATTAATTATCAATCCATCGGGTTCAAATCCGGAGATTTGGGGCCATTGGCTTTCTCAATGATACCAGACCAATCGACATTGAGCCGATCTCCTTTCATTCACGGCAAATCTCAGCTTAACTCTTAATGTTTAGACTCTCACTGTTTATCAGAGTAAACGTTGCTCATAGCCTTACATCTCCAGGATCTTGTTCAAGAGTTGTCTGAATACATATTTTGTCTGTCATTGACACGTTAGCCATTTTTTTAAAGAAATTTGAATTTTACTGCTTTAATAGCAAAATTAATAATCTGACAGATTCCTTATTTACCAACTTGATTGTAATCTTGCTAAGTAACTTCTCAGTGATGTGCAGCATTAATAGCAAAATTAATAATCTGACAGATTCCTTATTTACCAACTTGATTGTAATCTTGCTAAGTGACTTCTCAGTGATGTGCAGCTATGCTTGTACCCTGTTTAAAAAAAGTAATTATAATGATCACCTGGCAAAATCAAAGCTATTTGATAACAATTATTTGAGACGAGACTTAATAAAACTGCGTTTTTGCTACTTTTTTGTGATACGCTTTTAAATCTTCAAAAAATGGTGGGTGGCGTCACTAAAAGTGATATAACTTTTGTTCTGTTTGAAATATTGTGGTGAAATCTGGCCATCGTGTGTAAATATGAAATGTCTTTAAGCCTGTAAAATTTCATTTCGAAATTCTTACTTCTGGCCAAGATATTGGCAAAAAACCTTAGGGGTGTTCTTTTTTTACCCACCCTTTATATGCCACAGTGTTGCCGTTATATACTCTAAAACCCCTCTTAAAGTGTTATTTAGAGGTTTAATATTTAATTAAAAGCCAGGTTTTTCAGTGTTTATGAGATTGGTGTGAAAGTTTCTGAACGTGGAAATATTTACGCTGCGGTTACATAAAATTATGAATACGTTTTCACAGGATTATTATTGTTATGGTTGATAATTATTTCTCTATTTTATCCATTTAATTTTATGTTTCTGTGATTACTCATTTCATTTTAGATGGGGGACATGTATTTATTCTGTTAAGTGTTATTGCTGATGTTTGTGTTGTTATATAAGACTATATATGCCATATATATATATGTATATATATATGCCCTGCCATCTACCAGCTGTCTACGGGGATCCGATGGTCAACTCTACATGTTTGTGAGGGCTCGCCACAGGTGACTCTCAGCTAACTGTTTTGTTTTGCAACGTGTTATTTTTCGCTCGCTATGACTATTAATTAATATCATTTGGGCTAGTTAGCGCCGAGAGTGCCTATGAGTAGATATCTTGAAGAGGCGCTATATAAATTGAATGAATGAATGAATGCCATCTTCTTTGAGCGCAAAAGCACTAACTCCAAATTTGTCAACTTTTTGTTTATTTTTTTGCTGCCAATGCATGTTTTGTTTTATATGTGCAGAGATGATATTGTTTTAGTGTAAAAACAGCAACTATATGATTATTTGAGCTATTTCCAATGACCTATTTTTGAATTGTGCGACCTGCGGTTCTATTGACACATGGTTTGCGTTTCAGTAAACATGATTGTTAATGTATGCAATGATTGTCAAGGGGGCGGTGTGCTGAAGAATTGTTGAAAATGTATTTAAGAGGAAAATTGTATTTTTCATGCAATCAGAATGATGTTGCTTTGATTTTTGTTATTATTCTTAATATGCTAGTGTGTTTAAATCAGGGTGTTGTTGTAACTAGAAATAATAATCAATTTGATATCTTGTTATGAACAAATGTGTATTTATGAGTGGTTCGCTAAAACATTGTTTTCGCTTATAATTAGCACTCAAAACTGTAATAAAGATTTTTTAAATATCGCCCTAATTTAATTAGCTCTGAGGATACTTTTTTACCTTCATTATCTAATTTGTGTGGTTATAAACAGAAGGCTAGTAAACTTTTTGTGGAATGCATTTCTTCTGTTTGTGTGTATGTAGTCATTTCTCTAAAACATTTAAAATTTAATATTTAACATTCTCATTTTTAAATAGATTTATTAATTAAGTTTTTCAAGTAAATAAATTCAATTTTTGCACAAATCATTTTTATCTAATGTGTGATAATTATAAAGACTGTTGTATCATGCATTTTAACAATTGAATATTGGTTGTATGACTGTTTTTTGGTTGCATTTTCTCCTTTTAATATGATTTATATTGCCCTAATTTAGCTGAACTCAGTCTGTTGGATAAGCTTTTGTTTCCGACAATCTCAATTTTCTCGAAGTGAAATGTTGATTCAAGTCTCTAGATAAATGAATGATTTTGACATTTCAGAAGTCTTACTGTTTAAATAATTAATCTTGCATTATAAATTTAGCTGGATAATATTCCTCTTGCCAATTGAATGGAATTAATGATTTTGAAAATGTATTGCATGTGTTACTGTCATAAATATTGTTTTTATTTGTAATACAATGAATGGTGTGAACTTTGTTAAAAATTATTTTCATGGAAACTTGCGTTTTTCTATTGCATGTAAGAAGTATATTTGGGCTCCTAAATCGAATCTCAGATGTCAGGGTTCTTGTGGGATTAATTTTGTGATTGGAAATTGCAGAAATTCACCTGAGAATCGGTTACAACCACATTTATAGGTCTACACCTGGTCTTCATATTGCCATTAGAGGCATTGTGAGGGCTGACCGTAGGCAGAATGGATGGCAACCCATAGTCCCAAGTACAGCCAACCTCATAGCGCCGACAGCGGCCGATCATTTTCCAATAGCGGCCCTATAAAGGCCATTATAGACAGTGCGATGGTAGCCTGGGGAGCAATAGGTGGCCCCTTACAAACACCAATGCCGCGCCGACAGATAGCGATGAATTTACACCAGTGGGCCCCTAGACGCCGACGCCATAACAATGAATAGAAGCCCGCACTTATACACCGCTTGGCCGGCAGATAAATTCATAGGCGCAACCTATGCACCGCGCGGTGCTCAATGAGGCGAAGAATATACGTTGGGCCTGTTTGGGAAAGATCATCCGCCCCCTATTGGGCTACTCTATTGGGCCGAATGAGGTACGATGGGCGTTTCCAGATGGGCGAAGATGCCGTGAGCCCCGAGTTTGCCGCTGTGGGCTAAGTAGGTTGGCATGGTACGGTCACTGCGATTTCTGGCTGTCTGGGATATATATATATATAGGCCTATTATCTAGGCCTATGGGGTTATCGGTAGGAGTGATCGTGGCCGTGGTCGTAGCCTCGTATAATTATAGGCTACAGTGGAACCTGAGTAGAATCTGGATAAGATAGCTTGAAGAGTTCGGTTTTAATCCAGTCGTGAGTGGAAAGCAGCAGAGGAGAGTGCAAACGGAGGAGAGGTTAGATTAGAAATGGAATTGGAGGATAATCAAATATAAGTCTGTTTGGAGTCCGTTTCAAAGACTTGGTGCAGCATATTGGCCTAGTGTGCTAAAAGGAGCAGTTGCAGAATTTAAGAGAGGATGAGACTGATAGCCGATTGCGATTAGCCGAGGTAGATATTAAATATAGGCCTATATTCTAATGAGTGAATAGAGGTTGGATGGTCAATTGTTGACAAAGTTTGTAGGCAGTGGCGGCGCCAGCTCAAAATTTTCGGCAGGTCGCGTCGGGGTCATGGGAATTATTTGACAGGTCGAAGAAATTGATGATTGAATTTTAAGCACATGCCTTCTTCTCTTCTTTAAATTCTCTGCGCCTCGGCAGGTTTCAACTTGCAATGACGCCATTCTTCTCTTTGCTGTGCTTTCTTCTCCAGTTCGTTGTATCCGTCAACCATCATCCATCCCAGCATCATCTGTCTCGGTCTTCCTCTCTTTCTTTTCCCCTCCAATCTTCTTTGTCATAAATTACAATTACAGTTATCTTTTTATCTCTTTTTATCGAGGAAAAAATTAATGGATTTTTCATTTTCAAGTCTTAATTAAATAAAAGAATGTAAAATAATTAAAAATTCCAAATTTTTTAGGCAGGTCATTAGGCAGGTCGTGAGCAAAATAGGCAGGTCAAATGACCTTCCGCGACCTCCCGTAGCGCCGCCACTGTTTGTAGGCTAGTGGTTTGAGATCGTTGTATAGGCTAGGCCTATAGGCCTAGGTAGCCTAAGAATTACTAGTTGCAACGTAAGCTTACTTTATATCCAACCGAATGCTCGTTGAGGGACTTTCAGCCAATAGGCCTACAGTGACTTGAAAACACAGTTTTTGTGATGATGCTTAGGAATGTTGGGGTCTGCGCAGGCGAGTGCGTTCTGGTCTGTTGTAGGCGTTTTATTTGAGAAGAATCGATGTTACAACAGAAGAAACTACAGTAGGACAGAATGATTAAGGTGGCCATTGTACAAGAGTCAAGAGGTCCTGCAATAAACGCAAGTCGGCTCTAGCAGCTGCTATATATAGGGCAAGAATGATTCTTTCATAGATTGATTAATAAACGTAACATGCGTGAGTTTCACAAGACTTTCGGTCGCATCCCAAAATTCGGTCATGTCACTGACTAGGCTATATGCGGGATGTCTTGCACTGGCTCCCTTTCTCACAAAGGGTCACTTACCGAATATCTTCCTTGGTTTGGCGCTGTCTCGCGGGTGTGGCCCCTGTCTATTTACAGGAGCTCTGTTGCTCCACCATAAGCGTCCAGCGCCGTGGTTCTCTTCGCTCTTCTAAGCAGGCTGAGCTTCTTGTTCCCCGGTCACACACTTCTATTGCGCAGCGCCGTGCCTTTTCTGTTATTGGCCCTGCAACCTGGAATGGGCTCCCTGTGCAACTACGTCTAATACCTCGAGCATTTGAGACTACGTTCTACTCTTTTCTTAACCCTAATCATACCGGGATATTAGACAACTTAAACGTACCGGGTGGGGTCCGAACGGACCCCAAGCATATATACATACCAACTTAAATATATACGCACATACATGCATGTATTATGTATATCTATGTATGTTTTATGTAGCCTAAGCAAGGATGTATGCATATTTGTATCTATGCATGTATGTATGTGTGTTTGTATGTATATATGTATTAATGTGTGTATGCGTGCATGCAGTGGTGTGTATGTATAATGCGTATGCATATTATATATATACATATATGTTTGTGAATGTATGTATTGTATGCATGTACATTTGCATGCATGTATGTATTAATGCATGCTTGTCTGTATGTGTGCAGTATGTATACATAAATGTCTGTATGCATACAAGTACACGCAAGTATGTGTAAATACACCTATGTGTGTATATTAGTACGGATATAATCTATGTAAGCATACATACATACATACATACATACATACATACATACATACATACATACATACATACATACATACATACATACATACATACATACATACATACATACATACATACATACATACATACATAAATACATACATACATACATACATACATACATACATACATACATACATACATACATACATACATACATACATACATACATACATACATACACACATATACATGCGTATGCACATTCTCACATTTGTACTTAAATTCATATTTGCACATGCATACATACATATATCCACACATATTTATATATACACATGCATACATACATACATGCATGCATACGTAAATACATACATACATGCATACACACATACACATACACATATACATACAAACATTTGCATACACAGTTACACACACATGCATACATACGTACCTACATTCATGCATGCATACATGCATAGATACATACATACATACAAACATACATACATACATACATACATACATACATACATACATACATACATACATACATACATACATACATACATACATACATACATACATACAATGTCTTACATACATAAATACAAACTTCAATATAATTATATACACGATGAACAAATAATTGTCAAATATGTGTGTATTCATGCATGAATGTTTGTGTGTATGTTTGCATGTATGTATGTATGTATGTATGTGTGCATGTATGCTTGCATATGTATGTGCGTGTTTTGCATGTATGCGTGTCTGAATATAATTATGTATACATTCATATATTCAGTTTGCATGTATGTGCATGCTGTTTTTCTTTTATGTGCATACGTTTGTGATAATTATATGAATGTATACATATATGTTTGTATGTTTGTTTGTGTATGTTTGTATGTATGCATGCATGTATGCATGTAGGTACATACATACATACAATTCCTTACATAACAGCATGCTGTTTTGCATTTATGTCCATACGTTTGTGATAATTATATGAATGTATACATATATGTTTGTATGTTTGTTTGTGTGTATGTTTGCATGTATGTATGCATGTGTGTATGTAGGTACATACATACATAACAGTCCCTTGACGAATTGTCCTTGAAAAATAGTCCTAGACCCAAATCTTGTAGCGCAAAGTTGTCAAAATCCAGCTCAACATTGGCTAAAATGGCATGTTTACTAGGGCGTAGTGACGAGAAAGGATCATGTCTGGCATATATTAATTTGTTGCTCCTATGCATAGGATAGTGTCTGGTATAGAAATTTTGTTTCTGACGTGCTGCTTTACTTTGCCGCCAAGGCCCTGAAGTTATTCATGTATTCCGTACTTATGAGCATTGCATTAAAACTGCTGAAATTTGATTATTTTCGTCACTGAAGCAGTAATTAGGCTTAAAAGTATAAATATTGTGAGCCAGATTTTATGGCACAGAGTAATAATATTTGTTTGGCCATTCCAACATAGTATGAGCGACAAGCAAGGGGCCGTCCATAAATGACGTCACGCAATTTAGGGCTATCCCCTTCGACACCCTCGTCACGCGTTAACACAAAAGTCATAATTATGATATCTAGCAATGGACCGTCACAAATCGTTACAGATGTGTGTGACCCTCTCCCCTCCAGTTACGTGACGTCATTTATGGACGGTCCCCATTGCATTATTCTATCTTTAAAAAGGGAATAAATAATTAATGTTGGAAAAAAACTTGTGGTCCTTAATTATTGCGCTTTACAAAACTTTCACATGCTGACAATGCGTTTCACTCATATGTTTCCACTCACTTTTTGTGGTGTATTTGACCATGTTTTTGTTCGAATGTGGCCGTCTCTACTTTCTTTGCCACAAACTGACCTTGCTGCGTCTGTAACAACTTTGAATGCATGCTTGTGGCAATGGCATTTTTGAGGATCTAACATATACCCAGTTTTAATGGATTCTTTAGGGTCATTTTTCTTAAACTTGCAAGTTATTGGAGGTTCAAGTCTGGAAAAGCCAACCAGTTAACTAGAACACAGTGGACAGTGGTTTTAAATTCAGTTTTGGGATTATGAATGTTATAATATCACCAGAACTGCTATGGTGACAACGATCAGTTTTCTTTGCTATTTTAAATCTTCTGGCTGCCAGTTCTTGCATGTGCTTTTCACACTTTTCTCCTCATCCATCATACATGTATATCAGGTTACGAAATTTCCCTCTCTGTCTCTTCCCACAATCTGCCAGGGGCTGAACTCTGGTCGTCATCATTCACAATTCCATAGTCCACAAGTAGACCTAATAAGCAGCACCAACCGCATTGGAGAAACTATGTCTGTCAAATTCCTGAACAAAGCAGAGAATGACAGTGTAGCGAGAGCATATTTCTCTTTCAGATCGCATATACCCGGTAACTTAAACATCCACATAATGACTCTGACGCTGCATAATCGGAGTCAATTGTATCACAGCTAGAATCATTGTCTGGTGTATCATCTATACTTTATACAGTCTTTGAGATAAATTTAAGTTTATAATACTTCGTATGTTTTCTTTCTTTTCTCTTTTTTCTGACCATTCCTCCGTGACCATAGTTCTCGTGTTTGCACAGTACATGTTTTTGCCATGGTTTGCAGCTGCGAAAGTACACGAAACTTCAAGTGCTTGGCGGCAAAGTTAGATGCAATAATTTTGATGCAATTTTTATTTAGTTCTTTCATTTAGGATCTGGAGCAACCTTTTAAGTTATGCCAAAGTTCATTTTAAACCAAAACATATTTCTTGCTATACCCTAATGTTTACGTTGGGGTCCGAACGGACCCCAACAGATTTTTTTAAATTAAAAATTAAAAAAATTTTTTCTCTAAAAAGTAACTACAGCATATCAAGTAGGACACACTTTTTGACAAATTCATAAAATGCCGACTCTTAATCATTTATAGCACAAAAGTTGCACAGCAATTTATGTGCTTGGGGTCCGAAAAGACCCCACCCGGTATGATTAGGGTTAAGACTGTTCTCTTTAGCCGTGGTTGGGTCGGGAGCGCTTCTGAGTAGATATTCCTGAAGAGGCGCTATATAAATGTCTGAAATGAATGAATGAAGACTTAGCGCCTACTTACTAAATGGGTTGATTGACTCACTCACTTACTCACTTTGCTCTTATAAGCGCCTACGTTCTCGCTTCGATCGCGAGACCTGTACTGTGCAAAGATGGCGATTAGTTCAGTCGGGTGCTGTGATGATATCATGTAGGGAATTGTTTCAGACTTCGTTTTGCGGATTGTCTGAATATTGCAACCGGGTTGCGACATACGCACACTTTCGAAATGTCATGCAGTGAAAAGTTTATTAACTACGATGCTGTACAGGCTCGTTTAAACAAGAAAACCGTGGGATTAAGAGCAAGCGAATAACAAATGAAGTCATTATGCTTTTGCAATTAGGCATCGTTTTGTAAGTCATTGTTGCTCTTTTGCAGTCAACACAACACATTTTTATAGCAGGCTGGGTCTAATTTTCAGCATTCTTTCAAACGACTTGCATGTGACTTGTGACAATCTGCAACGTTTCCTACAGCCTCGAAACTGCACTTCATCAGTTTGTAACGGAAAGCTAGTCACTCCTCTGTCCGAATGTTTATTGACATAATTATTTTAGAGCTCCTTTAAAAATGCTGAAATTCTGAAGTAATTCGTTTGCTCATCTCACAGTCCAGCTGTTCTTTTCTGGAAAGTTCGCATACCCATTCAACTAACCAAATTAAAAGGGGCATGTGACATTCAACAGAAGACGTATTTTTCTAGTCTAGAGCTGCTACCAAAGTCTGTATTGTATTGATGGGTGCTCAACAAGCCAAGGATGCCAGCAAAGGTTCTGGAAAACCAAAGACCGAAAAAAGTAGATCCGTCAAGGACTCTCGTTTACTGACAACTGACATATTTAACAACCAAAATGGTAAGTTCTAATTGCTAAGTATTGCTTAGAGGTGGTTGGAATAAAATTAGCATTTTGCCCAAAGTCCTGATGAAAATGCGACTCAAATGATGTTTGACATAAAATACTTTAATATAAAAAAAGTTAATCGCTGCCATGTCTTTCGTGAACTTAAGCTACAGGTTTGTTATGTTTATGAGAAATTCAATGAAGACACCTTGTGTATTGTGGTTTGGTTAGTATACAACCATAATAATTTTTTCTTCTATCTGTTTGTATGTGCACTTGTTACAGCGCCCCTTCAAGCGCTCCTGACTGCAGCGCGGACACTGAATCAGAGTTTCATGCTGAAACGCTGAGCAATTACAAGTAAAAGACTTGCCCAAGGTCCCTAAGCGGTGACTCGTGGTGGATTTGAACCTACAACCCTCCAGCTGCATGACAACGAACATACCCACTACACCACCGCGCCTCACATTATGTTTTGATTTTGTTCTCGATTTGTGAGGTTTTGCTCACTGTGCTCAGTGAAAGTTTCTTACGCATAGTATAAGAACACTGAGCTGTTTGATGATAAAGGATGTGCACTCTGTTAATTTGAAGTGGTCTTTGAGGCTTAAATCTTAGGCCTGAAAAAATGTTGTGTTTCCGGTAACAGAGGTAAAAAAAATTGGGTAGGTAGGTGGAAAAATATTTTTATTTTGATAAAAAAATTTTATACAGTGATTATCCGAAAAATTATGCTCCACGACTTTTTTTGCACAAAGGTACACACACGCTGCAACAAAGTACGTGTTCTAAGCAAGTATAAACTGCCTATTTCCCGACTATCTGCACCTAAAACTGCTCTAGAAGGCAGTCGTATTAATTTCATTTTGTTGACGTCTTTTCTGTTATGTCAATACAAATGTGAAAAAAAATATTTTAAAAAATGTTTAAAAATTTTTTTATTATAAAATTTGTTTTTAATGAATTTGTTTACAAAATTATTTGAGTCGCGGCAATAAAAGAGGGTCGGTCGGGTTACCGGAAACACAACAATTTTTTTTGTCTTACTGGAAGAATCCCAGAAGAAACAGAAACGTGGAACAACAGCGCTCAACAAGAAATTTTGAAATTTCACCGAAATTTACCATGCTGGGATCTGATCACTGGGCATAGAGATGGAGTCTAAATATTGCATTACTATTCTGGTACCAAGGTACCATTCCATGAGCAGGAAAATTTAATTATCACAGCACATGTGATGTCTGCATGTCTGACCAGTATGTCAATGTCCTGACTATGTATGTATCTCATGTTTTTCTTTCATCACTTCCCTATGCATCATTGACAGAACCATTTGAAGATTTTTCTGTGGTAGCCTAGAGTAATAATGTAGTACAGTACTTAGTGAAATTAGTTGGCTTTGGCTTAATTGTCTTTTGTGCTATGTGTTTAGAGTTTGCTATCTGCCAACAAAACGCTTTAAATAGATGTTCCTCTTTCGCTAAACCTCGTTGACTCAATTAATTAATGAGTACTTCTGAACCGATCATCCATTTGTGTGGTCCAATTATCCATTGGTGGACTCCGTGAGTAGATGTTTGTTGTGGATAGAATCTGCCAGCACACCATCAGATCATAGGAGCAAAGGGTTCTTTGACCTTGCTTAAGGTGTCATTGCCCCTTGATCCGTTTTTAGACTTGTGACTATTTGTGATGAATTGTTGTGAGGAAGTTGTTTACTTAGTGCAGACAGATCCTGCTGTTAGATTTTCACGTCTGCGCTGTAAATCAATAAATTGCTATCATATGCTGACCAGAAATCAATTTTGTGATGGGTTCAATGGTCTCAAATATTCCAAATAAAATTTAAACATAATATGCAGAGCATCCAGTTATTGTCAATGTTAATTGAGTGTTAGTGCCTGTTAACAAAGTCGGCAAGGTGTTAACGAAAGAGGAACCTTCTGAACCTATATGAAGCAGCTGTCCAGCAAGCTGACTGAGTTGACTACTGTACTATAATTTTATTAATCTGACTCACAGCAGAATAAAAATAGTTTTGCTAATAGTGTTTGGACTTTGCAGTTTGTCAGAGTTCATTGATTCATTCATTCTTTCACTTGTTCATTATGTAAATTTGTATAGTAGATTTCAAGGTTACTACCCTGAAGGAGTGTTTCCCACCCAACTTGGGCTGAATTGGAGGGTTTTATGGCTGAGATGTTGGTGTTCTGATGGCACAGTAACAATTGTCTTCCAGATGATAAGGCCTAGAAAAATGTTGTGTTTCCGGTAACCCGACCGACCCTCTTTTATTGCCGCTACTCAAATAATTTTGTAAAAAAATTATAAAAAATTTTAAAGTAAAATTTAAAAAAACCCCATTTGTATTGACATAACAGAAAAGACGTCAACAAAATGAAAGTAATAGGACTGTTTTCTAGAGCAGTTTTAGGTGCAGACTGTCGGGGAAATACGCAGTTTATACTTGCTTAGAACACGTACTTTGTTGCAGCGTGTACCTTTGTGCAAAAAAGACTAGCGGGGTATACTTTTTCGGATTGTCACTGCATAAAAATATTTTAACAAAATTAAAATATTTTTCGACCTACCTACCCAATTTTTTTAGCTCTGTTACCGGAAACACACCATTTTTGGGGCCTAATTGTCTTAGAGCTACAGTAACTCCTTATTTCTTTACATGCTCTTAGCCAGCGGTTCCCAACCCGTGGCCCGCGGGCCAAAAGTGGCCCGCCAAGTCTAAAAAAGTGGCCCGCCAGGCCTCACAGTGGCCCTTATCTCTCAAAGAATTTTAAAAAAATATATGAAAAAATTGACAATTTTGACAGGTTAGAACACATAATTATTTTCTATTAAAATTTTTTTCATTTTTATGTGTATAAATAACATCAAACACTTAATTTTGCTTCATTTATAACAATTTTATATGCTTTTAGTTAATTAAATTTTAGCAATGTGGCCCCTATTGTTCTTTAACTAAGAAAAAGTGGCCCTCTTGCCCTCCAACTTAGAAAAAGTGGCCCTAAGGTCAAAAAAGGTTGGGAACCACTGCTCTAAGCTGTCTTTTGACAATCCTTAACTCACATTGTTTCCTGACTGTCAAACTATCCACTGACAATGCCTGTTACTGTTCACTTGTTCAGTGACTATTCTCCAACTGAATTAGAACTGTCCGTGCCTTAAACTGTCTTCTGGCAAGTGCAGGGGCAAGTAATAAAATTGTTTTGGACACTGAAATATAAGAGTCCAATCTGGGATTGACAGTACTTAAACTGGGTTCTGTAATGCTAAAGAAATGCATAGGCTTAGAACTCACTCTATAGTGGTCTAAATTGTGTGTATATATGACCATTGACCACTGAGGTAACGTAACCTGTCATGTATTTTTTTTATAGGTATTTGTCTAAAAGTTGTCTTTGGTATGCTTGTTCATAGTGGTTACACGTAATACATGTGTTCAGCTTCAGTAGTCGATCCGAAAACAATACACCTATTTGTAATTGTAATTGCAATCTGACATTTATGAAGCACTACATCATGAAAACTCATCATTGGAACTTGATCCGTCGTATAATCAGCTTAAGCCTTGACAACGAGAAACATGGTTGGGTTTAATATGATTGTGATGAATAGAAAGAATATTAACCTAGCATTATAGTGCAAACGCGAGACGCAGTAAATCAGGGCTTTGCGTTGGATGGCAAAATAGTACTGCTTCTTAAATATTACTATTCTTGATTTTTTAAATAATATAGCAAGATTTGTGAATTCATGTATAAATGTTTACGTAAGTGTATATGTATACCTCTGTGTTTGTTTTTGGCTATATGTACACTGCCTTTTATGAACATCACACAGCTGTTTTAGATTTAGATAGTTTTTTAAATGTTTCAATGGATTTTTGGGATTTTGTAGCTTGTATCTTGTAATATAAATACTTATAGAGTAGGCAACAATATGATTTTAATCTGCAACTTGTGAGCGAATCAACTGTATGTAATATGTAGAGATAATATCCTGTTTATTCTGTCCATATAATGATCTGCCATATGCTGCTTGACATGAGATAAGCACATTAAAGGAAACATGAGCAGACAGTGTTATATTGATGGACATTCTATTGACTGCTTCACAGTCTCGTCATGAATGGCCTGATGTTTTTTTCACAGCGCAACGGATAATTAGTTGCGCTGCAGTCTTTGTAAATGCTGTTCATGATTGTGCTGCTGAGTTTCATGCAGTCTGCAGCTCTGCTCCAGCGGCACTATAGCATGTCCAGAGGACTCCTGCAAAAGATTAATTGCCTCATCATGCAACATTCTGCTCCAGATTCGATGACAAGGCTTTGCCTGCCTGATCTACAGGCTGGGAGATGGCTCATTAGTAACATGCTGGGGCACGGTGGTGTGGTGGGTATGTTCGTTGCCTTGCAGCCGAAGGGTTGCAGGTTCGAATCCACCTCAAGTTGCCGCGTAAGGACCCGGGGCAAGGCCTTCACTCACAATTGCCCACCGCTTCGGTGTGAAGCTCAGATGAAGTGTCCGCTATGCAGTCGGGAGCGCCTCTGAGGAGTGAGCTTGAAGGGGTGCTGTAACAAGTGCACATACAAACAAACACATACAAAATGAAGATCAGATAGGATGTGGGTTCGATACCCACGTGCCTTATGAGATTAACTCAGCCTACCATTCACTAGGTGGTATTGGTAAGATGAATAGTGGGACAGAAGGAACCTTGATGGCTGCCATACAGTTAAATTCATTTGTATCATCTGTTAGTGCTATGTCGTTTAATCTTATGTGCTTGTCAGTTTGAATTAATAAAAAAAAGAAGTAAGCTTATAAAACACACGTTAAAAAAAATTGAACTCTAATTGACTACCTTAAACATAATTATTTTGTGGGTGATGATTTCTGATCAGGGCTTTCAAATTTCAAAAGGTCATCATCTTGCACTTTATGTTATGGGTCATTTTTAGTCATATAAAATATGTATAAATGTCATTTTGTAGTTAGTCTTTAATTCTATTGTTTGCCAACAGCCAACTTTTTAAACTTAATTCTGACAGGAAGTGGAGCGAAAGTGACTAAACCTAACTTCTGTTAATTGTACTGGTGTGAATATGCATTTGCTGACATTAGCTTCACAGCAAATTTTAGCTGTAAAAGGGAAAGCGACGGCAATGCGGACGTATTAATTGGCGAGATAAGTTTTGCTATATATGTGCGTGTGAACGCTGAACAATATATTATGAACTCTCGCAGTTGTTCACTTGTATTTTGTCTGTCATGTTGGTGATCAGGTCAAGATATGAGCTCCTCACGTGAGCTGCATGTCATGCTATGCTTGCCTTTATACTGAATGCATGAAAGACACAAAGATGTTGTTTGCAGTTCCCACATGTGGCTTTTCGTGCGCCATCCAGTGACTCCCAGTAGATGATTGCTCTTTTTGATTGACTAAAACGGAAGGCGTTTCCAAAAAGAAAACTGTAGGTGTAATATTGTGAACCAATGTATTGTATTTTATCTATAAATTTATAGAGCTCCTCTCACACTGCACACCAGAGGTACTCCCTGTGCCATCTATAAGGCCATTTACACATGTATGGAGAAGGTATTCATTTATAAATGAAGCCTCCAGAATGTTGGGAAGACATATATAGCTTCATCTGCATCAGAGGAATATACTGAATTACACGTGCAGCATATGATACGGCAAATGAACGTTATGTGTCAGACCTATGCATAGTTTGCATACAGTATTGAAAATGTCAGTGGACCTTGTCTGATAAAGTAGCATGAACTTAATGTCAAGTTTTCATGTGTATGTGGGACAGTAGGCTAGATAAACACTATACAGAGCAAGGGACTGACCCAGAGAGAGATAACTTTATTCCTGGCAAGAGTTGCATGAAGTGTGACCATTTGTTGACCTTCCTATAAATGTTCTACTTAGAACTGCTGTTACATTCAAAACTTGGTCTTATGAAGATTTTTGACTTGATATATGGACAAAGCAGTGATGGGTTTTGCATAAATTTGGACAATTTCTCAATCTAATTGGCACTTTACTTTTAACAAAGGTATCGTTGTTGGTCCACAGATTAGCAAGCTACTGAATGATACTGACTTTGAAGAAAGTTAACGTTGATCGAAAGGTTGTCTAAACTTCAGTTACTGAGTTGAAATTTAAGGATGTTAACGGAGAATGACCATATTTAAATTCAGCAACCCAAATTTAGTATAAAGACAGCTTTTTGACCTATATATATATATCGATGCTGAAGAAATTTGTTTGTTATTACATGAGTGGCAGGAACTTCTTAATATTCATGAATCATGTCATTATCATATCGTTGACCTTTCAGTTAGCTTTTCATAGCCAAAGAAGGATGTATACTTAGAGGACTTAAGAGGAAAATGTTTCTGCCCCTGATGACAGCTGACTGCTTGATTGCTCGGCTGGTTGTGTATATATATGACTATAATATATGCATATATTATAGTATATTATATATAAAATATTGTTCATTGAGCAGGTCATGAGGTCAAGTATGTTTTGCTTGAAAATGCTCAATTCTATTAAGTCAGCTGATAGGAGGAGGCTTTACTGAGCCAGGTATTTAGAGGGTTTGAAGTCCTTCCATTTTCTCAATTACATTCTCACATAAGGTGGTGTGTGCAGTACATGCTGCAATGTCAACCCATGATTGTAGGTTCAAATCCTTTCCGGACAAAAGGATACCTTAGGATTTCTGTTCCATTAGTACCCGTTAATGAGCATGTATTCTGTCAGTTTCAAGTTTCAACAGAGATGTCTAGAGCTCTGAATGTCAGTCGTGGTTGTTCTATAGAAACCAAGAGACGAAAGTGACTGAATTTCTAGCCAATGGCTGTCCATTGTGGCTGCAGGCTTAAGTGAATGAGCTTTTGTTTTCTCATTAAAAGTGTCTGTCAGAAGCCATACAACATGTGCTTTATTTTTGCTTGTAGAATTTTTGACAAGATTTTTATCTGTCTGTGTTGGCAACATTAGGATAATGTCTTGCAGTGTGTCTCCTTTTGCTAAGCTTTGACGTGATTATGTTTTGCATAGATGTAAAAAACGATGAAAATAAAATAAAAAACGGTAAAAAACGACGTTTTTTTCAAAAAAATAAAAAACGACAAAAAACCGATAAAAAACGGAAACGGAAAATAATTTGACTTTGCTACATCTAAAACCGCATTTTACCCTTGAAAACCTTGATTAGGAACCTACTACACGCAGGCTATCTCTTAAATGATGATGTTAAACGATGAAATAATGACTTTAGTTAGCTGAATCCTTGAGAGTTGGCGGAAAACATAAGGAATATCAGAAAAAATTAAAATTAAGTGAAATAATAACAGAAAGTAAATGAATAAATAAAGATAAAAAAATAATAAAAAACGATAAAAAACGATGGGAAAAATAAAAAACGAAAAAAACGACGTTTTTTGGGAGAGAATAAAAAACGGAAAAAAACGTTTTTTACAACTATGATGTTTTGCATCATAGGCGTAGGGGACATTTCAGCGTTGGGGGGGCAAAAATGAGACTTTTGCCCGAATTTTTTTTTCGTCCGGCCGAAATCTTAAGAAAAATTTCCGTTACGTTTGCCCGAAAATTCTGACGACCTTTTTCTAGTCATCCGACCGAAATCTTCTGAAATTTCCCGTTAATTTTTGCCAGAAAGGTTTTTTGTTCGGGCAAGTCTGATTTTTCGGGCAAGAAGACCCGGGGTCATTCCATGTCAAATCAACCAGTAAAATGACAATTTGCCATCACACCCCTTTGGATTTTTCTGAAAATTTTTGTGCTTAAACTACATGCAATATAAGGAACAAAAATGAAAATTTGAGCAGAATATCTCAAAATTTGACCGAGATATTAATTTTTGTAGTTAATTATCAAAAAACGTAGCACGAGAAAACGACATGATCCGCCAAGTTTGGACAGTTAAATCTTGGCCATGAAACGAGCTAGAGGGCTGAAATATTTTTTGTGCAATCAGTTTTTTGTGCTCTTTCCAAATATTTCAGAACCTCGATTGTGCTATGTTTTGTTTTTAATATAAAAATTAGTAAATATAGCCCAGACGCCAATTCTCATAAAAGTTCGGGTCATCTTATCAGCAGGCAGGAATGAGATATAATAATACTGGCACTGGTTTTATATTGAGGCACATTGGGGCTCTTCAGACATATAGTCAGTACCTGATTACTTTCATCAGTAGTGTGCTTTACAAGGACGTTTTCCTTGTCACGATCGTGAAAATGGGGTCTAAAGCTTGTCCAAAAAGTGACAATGTGTATCTTTTGAAATTGATGAAAATTTGCACATATATTGAGGACATGCAGATCTTTCATTGGTGCAAAATTCAGGATGGTGTTCAGCTCCGTTTCTGAAAAATTAATTTTTGAAGTCGACCAATATTACTGTGTCGCGAGCAAATGGCATGATCCACAATGTTTGGATTGTCATATCTAGACCAAGAAATGAAGCAGAGGACTGATATTGTTGTCATGTAATCACTTTCTTGTGCTTATTCCATGTATGTAAAAATGTTGGTTGTATTTCTTGTGATTTTTAATTTATAAGTTTGTAAATATTGCACAAATGCCAATTTTCATTTATTCGGACATGAAAATGGCATGATCCACAATGTTTAGACCATCATATGCAGGCCAGGAAATGAACCAGAGGACTGATATTGTTGTCATTGAATCAGTTTCTTGTGCTCTTTCCATGTATTTAAGAATGTTGGTTGCATTTTTTGTGATTTTTAATGTATAAGCTTGTAAATATTGCACAAATGCCAATTTACGTTTATTCGGACATGAAAACTGCATGATCCACAATGGTTGGACTGTCATATCTAGACCAGGGAATTAACCAGAGGACTGATATTGTCATGTAATCATTTTGTTATGCTCTGTTCAGGTATGTAAGGATATGGGTTGTATTCCTTGTGGTATTTAGTTTATAAGTTTGTAAATATTGCACAGCTGTCATTTTATCACATATTTATTTGGACATGCATAATTGTAAGATATATCCTCTTTTATATGATAACGACTCACTTAGGTAGCTAGATATCCTCCAAATAATGTTTTACTTTTATTTATTACCATAATTAACATTGTGTGAAATGGAAAATTGTGAGTCATTATCATGAAAGAAGTATATCTGAGTATGTCTAACATATACAATTGAATGAGCCAAATAAATGTAAATTGGCATTTGCGCAATATCTACAAATTTTTAATTAAAGAATCACAAGAACTACAACCAACATTCATATATATCTGGAAAGAGCATAAGAAAGTGATTACATGACAACAATGTCAGTTCTCTGGTACATTTCCTGGCATAGATATGACAGTCCAAACATTGTGGATCATGCCATTTCCATGTCCGAACAAATGTAAATTGGCAGTTGTGCAATATTTACAAACTTATAAACTAAATACCACAAGGAATACAACCCTTATCCTTACATACCTGAACAGAGCATAACAAAATGATTACATGACAACAATATCAGTCCTCTAGTTCATTTCCAGGTCTGTATATGACAGTCCAAACATTGTGGATCATGCCATTTTCATGTCCGAATAAACGTAAATTGACATTTGTGCAATATTTACAAGCTTATACATTAAAAATCACAAAAAATGCAACCAACATTCTTAAATACATGGAAAGAGCACAAGAAACTGATTCAATGACAACAATATCAGTCCTCTGGTTCATTTCCTGGCCTGCATATGATGGTCTAAACATTGTGGATCATGCCATTTTCATGTCCGAATAAATGAAAATTGGCATTTGTGCAATATTTACAAACTTATAAATTAAAAATCACAAGAAATACAACCAACATTTTTACATACATGGAATAAGCACAAGAAAGTGATTACATGACAACAATATCAGTCCTCTGCTTCATTTCTTGGTCTAGATATGACAATCCAAACATTGTGGATCATGCCATTTGCTCGCGACACAGTAATATTGGTCGACTTCAAAAATTAATTTTTCAGAAACGGAGCTGAACACCATCCTGAATTTTGCACCAATGAAAGATCTGCATGTCCTCAATATATGTGCACATTTTCATCAATTTCAAAAGATACACATTGTCACTTTTTGGACAAGCTTTAGACCCCATTTTCGCGATCGTGACAAGGAAATCGTCCTTGGAAAACACACTAATGATGAAAGTAATCAGGTACTGACTATATGTCTGATGAGTACCAATGTGCCTCAATATAAAACCAGTACAAGTATTATTATATCTCATTCCTACCTGCTGACATGATGTCCAAAACTTGAGTGAGAATTGGCGTCTGTGCCATATTTACTAATTTATATATTAAAAACAAAAAATAGCTCCATCCAGGTTCTTGCATATTTGGAAAGAGCACAAAAAACTGATTGCACAAAAAATATTTCAGCCATCTAGCTCGTTTCTTGACCGAAATATAACAGTCCAAACTCGGTGGTTCATGCTGTTTTCTCGCGGAACGATTTTTGATCATTAACTTCAAAAATTAATATCTCGGTCAAATTTTGAGATATTCGGCTCAAATTTTCACTGTTATTCCTTATATTGCATGTAGTTTATGTACAAAAATTTTCAGAAAAATCCGAAGGGGTGTGATGGCACCCCTTGTTGAGTTGACGTGGAATGACCCCCGGGCGGAAAAATTAAAAAAATTTAAAACTTTTTTTATTTTTCCGGGTCTGCTTGCCCGAAAAATCAGACTTGCCCGAAATTTGGGGGGGCATTTGCCCCCTCTGGACCCCCGCCTCCTACGCCTATGTTTTGCATCATGATGTTGCATGAGGTTTGACTGGTGAGATTTAGTTACATGTAAGCATGAAACTATGTAGTGCACATCATTTAGAGCTTTATGAGACCTGTAGTGGTTGAGCTGACCATAAATGTCATGCATACACACATGCATACATATGGGTTTGTTGTATGTGATGACTTGAGGCATACATGTATGATAGTAGGATACATATTGTCGCTAGGTACTGTGGATAGAATAACCATTGCGTCGCAATTTATTGAAGCTTAGGGTCAATTGTATTGTATTGAAAATTGAATAACGAGAAGGCCATAAAGCGCTTATCCCACCAAAAGCCTTTCAGAAGCACTCCCAGTGGGATCAACCCCGAGAGAAAAGGCAGGATTTGAGGCGACGAGAGAAAGATAAGGAAAAACTAAGCACTGCACTGCGCCCTGTGTGTTGCTGCGCTATCTCAAGGAATCATATCTTCTAGAGTGGCACCTGAGCTGCAAGCGAGCCTTCGGTGAATACCCCGTATACAGCAGTAGCGGTTATTAGCACCATCAAAACCATTCAATTATAGTATCATGCTACTTTCTGATGACTGCAATCTGTGCTGCACATGATGATGATGGTGTATTATACTGTTCACCATCTCATTATGATACATGACCTGTCATTGGCTCATAGGCAGGCATGGCTGCTGTGTGGCTGCGGGTCCCACACTCCGCCAGATATGGGTCTGGCTAAACACAGCTTCTCTCCTGCACGTGATTGTCTCATTCCGGTGGCTTATATGAAAGTTCTGATATCCCCTGTTTCTTCCTAGGATGTATTGGACGAAGCTGCACCCACTGCATGCAAGTCGTACGGTACTATGGCTGTGCACTGTGTGCAGGGAATTGATTAATGGAGGGGAGGGGGGGCTTTCCTTGAGAAACCAGTGCAGTATGACTTGGAATGTGTTATACTTTGTCCTAAATTTGAGTATGGAGCCTTCTTAGATCTAAAACAGAGTGTCTGACTCAAGTGAGCCTAGGGCTATGCAGTGTTGGTTCAAGTGCCTTATTTAATTAATTTTATATACTTAAAAGCACGATTGAAACTGAGAATGAGCAAGAAATGGGACTTCTCTTAATTTATTTATTTCTTAATTATTATTTAACTTCATGAAATTGATCTTGCCATCAAGAAGCAATTGTATCAATTGAAGTCATAGATTGAGTATTCGTGACTTTAGGGTTTAATATTCGTAAATATTCGTTAGCGGATTAAAGTGAACCATCGAAACCGCAATGTTAGCCGGTAAAGCAGTTTATAAGTTTCTGTATGTCTCCATGACATTCACTCACATTAAGGGCAGGCTGAATTAAAATTTGCAATGCAGTTAGGCCTAAAAAAAAATGTTGTGTTTCCGGTAACAGAGCTAAAAACAATTGGGTAGGTAGGTCGGAAAATATTTTTATTTTGGTAAAATAATTTTATGCAGTGACTATCCGAAAAAGTATACCCCCCCCACTAGTCTTTTTTGCACGCTGAAACAAAGTACGTGTTCTAAGCAAGTATAAACTGCCTATTTCCAGACTGTCTGCACCTAAAACTGCTCTAGAAACAGTCCTATTAATTTCATTTTGTTGACGTCTCTTATGTTATGTCAATAAAAATGTTTTGAAATTTTTTTTTTTTAAAAAGGTAAATTTTTGGGGGAAATTTTTTTTAAAATAATTTTTTTTACACAAATATTTGAGTCGCGGCCGTAAAAATGGGTCGGTCGGGTTACCGGAAACACAACAATTTTTTTTAACGCCTTATTATGTTGAGAATGGAGATAAGTTTTGCTTGTAATCTGGCACTGTTACTTCCTACGTTGGCATTTAGGCCTATAGATATAAAATCATCCTGCAACACTGATATAAAACTACTTTATAAATTTGCAGTTAGTATTATAGGCAGCTAAAGTATAAATTTCTAATTTACTTATACTATTGGTGCTACTTGCCAATTGCCATCGGTCGGTGGCTCTGCCTCTTTTCAGTTGGGGAGGATGGTCAGAAGTCAAACAAAGTGACTAATTACGGTAACTATCGAGTGTGATATGAATGCCCCCATGATGGCCAGACCCAGCAGAGACCTTGAAGTTTTTAACAGTAAATCTATTAAAGTTATTGTCACAAGTTTGCTGATATAGGTCTATGCTTAGGCTAACTTAATTTTGTACAATTTATTCAGTAAAAGTTAAACATTTTAATTAATAAAAAAATAATAATCAAGAATAAAGAATTTCTTGAAAGAATATAATATTTTACAAATATAATATTTTACAAATATAATATTCGTTGGCAGTTTTAATATTCGTTAATATTTGAAAATCTTAATATTCGTAATATGCGAATACTCAATCTATGATTGCAGTTGTTCAGTTTGGCCACTAATCTGGCTGCTTTTGTGATCTCCAAACAGGTTGTCAGTGCCTGGCTGCAGAGATCTGCAACTGCAAGTACTGTCATACAATATAGTCTGAATGTTGCTTCATAAGGGCCTCATCATCAGGAAACTGATGGAAGAGCAGAAAGAAGAAGTTGCTTGCTATGTCTTCCCAATCAGTTTGATCCAGGACTGCGTTTTGTTAGGCTTCATTATGGAAGAAACATTGGCATTTTCTTGGTGACGGCTGTACAGAATTTGACAACTGACATGAACCGGTGTCATTTAGACTCTACCAGGTACTTATCCAACGGATAATGATTGTAGACTTACAAGTTTCACTTTAAAGAGACTAAATTGATTCTCGGCTGTCATCTATGGTATAATCCGTCCTAATCCTCGGCATTGAATTCTCCTTCTTTTGTGATGTGCAGAATGCAGCAGACAGATGCACAAAAGAGTCACAATTACATCTCAGTTGTCCATTGTTCAGTGGAACCAGGAACTCTGAACGTGTTGTCAGATATCAGTGAATGGCCGCTGGTGAGTTGCGAGTTGTGTGGGTGACAGGAGAGAGACAGACAGACACAGAGGGAGAGAGAGAAACACAGAGAGAGAGAGAGAGAGAGAGAGAGAGAGAAACACAGAGAGAGAGAGAGAGAGAGAGAGAGAGACAGAGAGAGAGAGAGAGAGAGAGACAGAGAGAGAGGTGCGCTGGTGTACTTTTTGGTTCGGTGCCTTGAATCCACCTCAAGCCGCTGCATGGGACCTTGGGAAAGTCCTTCACTTGCAATTGCTCATGCGCTTCGGT
Organism: Lumbricus rubellus; assembly: GCA_945859605.1. Classification (NCBI taxonomy): domain Eukaryota; kingdom Metazoa; phylum Annelida; class Clitellata; order Crassiclitellata; family Lumbricidae; genus Lumbricus; species Lumbricus rubellus. The sequence goes on from OX243812.1 coordinate 55,121,571, forward strand.
GTGAAATTCTGATGCAGTGTCCACGTTGTAGTTGGGAGTGCCTATGAGTAGAGAGCTTGAAGGGGCATATGGCAAATGTGAGAAATAAATGAATAAATAAGAGAGAGAGTCAGACAGATAGAGAGACAGACAGAGATAAGCAGACAGGCAGAGGCCGATAGATGCCTCTAACATCCAAGTCAACCAAGTATACTCTCATTTTAGCTCAATGAGATCATTTTCCAGAGTGGACATAATTTGCAATGCACGTTGGATGTTTATTCAGATTGCATCTCATTTGGACCAGTTTAATATTGGACTTTTAAAGTGAATGTCTTTAAGAATATTCTAGTCATGTATGGATTGGTATAGATGGACATTTTGCTGTGCAACTTGACAATTCAACACCCCAAAAGTTTGCCACACGACAACCACTCAGCCATCTAATATCCCCTGTTACTTGTGCAGCCCTAAGATAAGTGTCAATGCAGGGGGATCTGTCCTCTGGTTGGATTGATTTGACCGTGATTGCACCTCATCCGAATTATCATTGAACCATAGGACCATGTTTCTGAGAGGTTTCTGGAGAGGCATGCAAACAATTGTGTTACATTGACCTTTTGGGTCATTCCGTGCCAAATCAACCAAGGCCTCCCGCACTCCGACTCAGATTTGCTTGATTTTTTCACCAAAAATCAATTATCATCTGGTATGAAGAACTGGAAAGTTTCAAGTGTCCACAGTGAAAACTGACCGAGTTATTGGGTACTGAAGTTGGTGGGGGTAGGCCGAAAATTGAACGCGAATTTGCGTCTGCGAAATTTCTTCCATTTTCGGACGTTAATAACTTTTGATCCAGGGCAGCTAAAGACATTTGGTTTTCAGTTTTCAGTTCTGTGCATAGTATGGATTGACAAGATCAAGTAATATTTGCAGTCTTTGACATGAGGAATTAATAAGAATTTTTTTAAAGTGTCGAAATATTTCTTGCCGCGTTCATTTTTCTCATGTTTGCAGACACACTACACTGGCAAGACATGCAAGAAAAGAATAATTTTTTTGTGGTTTTATTCATTTACTGGTGTAGTTGTAAATGTGCAATTTATTTGTGTCTTGGTGTACAGGAACTGATGTAGCACCTTGCCAAAAACTCTTCATCTCCGTGACAGTGGTCACTTTCAACTGACCAAATGGGCATGTGTGACACCTGATAAACAAGTCAAACATACATCATTTGAAAGCCTGAAGAAAAACCTTTCTATTGATACCAATTTCTCAATGGTCATCTTCACCTAACTCATTAAGAAAATCTGGATCGGAGAGTGGGGAAAAGTTGGATTTTTGGTTGATTTGGCACGGAATGACCCTTTTAACTGCTTAAGGACTTTTATGCATCTAGGGGACATGTACGGTACTGTGTGTCTGCATGTGTGGGTATGTGTGTGTGTCTGCACTCTGCATGTGTGGGTATGTGTGTTTCTGCATGTGTGTGTGTGTGGGGGGCGGGGCGTTGTGTATGTGCGTGTGCACACAACATGTACTTCATTATATGTTTTGCAACTAGGACAACGGGGACGTATGTATATGTCATTTTTGGAAAAGGAAACCGGAACAGGCCGACATATGATACATAGGTGTGTGTGTGTGTGTAAATACCAGCATGTTATATCATCATGTTATGCAGAGAGATCAATTAGGGGGACTTGAATGTGTCCTGTATACAATTCGATTTGTCAATCATGACAATGATTTTAAAGTCAAACATGCTATTTAATAGGCTATAGATATATGTTTATCTAAACAAATTGTAGCTGTAATGCATATATAAATATTATATATAGCTTCATTGGAGAGTGTGAAGTTTTGTGTTTCTTGTTTAAATAATAAAACTGTTATCGCAGCAAAATGAGGATTGTTCAGAGTGCGTTACAGTGTACAGTGACCATCATTGAATCAATGACTAATGACTGTTTTGCAAACATAAGCATTAACTTTGCCTGAGCCCCATACTGTGGCTGTTGCTGGGTGAATGAATTTATAAGCAAGTTGCCTGTAAAGCAGGCTAGACAAATGCCGCCGTTGGTTCTTTTCTCCCACCTCTGGCAACTAACAAGCTCTATAAGATATGAGAAATGAGTCAGGGAGATGTCCCATTGTCTATGCCGTGGCTTAAGTACGAGTGACCATGACTTGCTATGGGTTGTGTTTTTAAGGGTTTTTGGATTACAGAGGTTGGAAAAATTTATTATGCTTCAATATTATTTATACCTGTGACTTTGGCAGTTGCTTTTCCCAATGAATAACCGATCATGAGATAATATTTTGGAGCTGTCTCCTGAGAGCCCTCACTTTGAATGAGGTAGGTGACATGAACTATCAAAGAGCAGCAGTCAAACAAAATTTAAGTTATGGAATTCATTGTCTGCTCCCCCCCCCCACACCCCTTCCCCGGTTATTAAATTTGCTGGGGTTGTTGTTAACCTCATACGTACACAACCTCATACGTACACATGTCTGAGAGGCATCTATAAGTCACATGTATCTAAACGAATGCAGTGGTATCTAAAGTTGCCTTCTCAATGTTTTGCCTAAGTTACTGTTTTAAACAATTTGACAAAACATGTGTATCATCTGTCAAAGTAAAAGTTCACAAGGATACTTAAAAATAAATGTTGTTATTTCTTGCTGTGTTCTTGTGGAATTAAATTTTTCAGGAAACAGACAACATGTGCTAGAAAAACAAATAGTTCAAATAGAACTTGTAAACGTTTTAGCATAACAAAAGTGAACAGGTGGTTTTAAACATTAACTTCAGGAGTAAGACCTATTACTGTTCCCGGAGGTCCCTAGAGATAAGACAGAATGGACTTCAGGCACTTGTGGAACAAGGATGGCGACAGACTGATTAGCCTATTTCTGATTTTAAAATGAGGGCTATATTCCAGGACACTGGACCGACAGTGCCAAAGCTATATGGTGGATAGTGGATAGGTTACTTATTCCAGAAAGATGGACTGACCGTACCGGAGAATTGTTATCTATTATTACAGTTCAATTTTTGCCATCTATAATAATAAAGAAGAAACTATGTGTGTCTGTGTGTCTGTTTGACCGGAATGCATTTCCACAGTTTTCGAGCTTTTCACTCCAAACCTTCACTACTGTGTACGTCTGGGCATGAGACGCAAAGTTGGGGGGTTTGCGAATATCCCCCACCATGGGGGCCAAAATGGGGGGCGAAACCCCCTTAATTTTTTTCCATAAAATGCAGGTATTGATCTCAAACTTTGCACCTAGACAGAGGGCCATCGAAACCGGTTGTAGGACAAAACCCCCCCTGGACAAAAACCCCCCGGACAAAAACCCCCCCGGACAAAAAAAACCCCGGACAGAAACCCCCCCAGGGTAGGACATAACCCCCCTGGTAGAATATATTGCACATAAGTTGTCGTACTATAAAACGGTGTCCTAAGTACGCAAGTTGGATTGATGAAAAGAATTCTCGCTATATAAATAGAAGCCGGATTGATACAAATAAAGTTTACTTAAATAGAAGCTGGATTGATGAAAATGTTCTTGCTTAAATAGAAGCTGGATTGATGAAAATACTCTTTCTCAAATGGAAGCTGGATTGATGAAAATACTTTTTTTAAATGGAAGCTGGATTGATGAAAATACTTTTTTTTAAATGGAAGCTGGATTGATGAAAATACTCCTTCTTAAATGGAAGCTGGATTGATGACAACGATTCATGCTGTCCTAGATTACACCAACAGGTACTAGCTTCATATCGGAGTGACTGAATGACACTAACAAGTTATAAGTTCACGCCTGAATGACAGCGACAGGTGTTTACCCGTAGGTATAATTATACGACACTAATTAGTTGACACAGCACGGGAACTCGATAATTAGTCTAAGTTTAAACAAATTGTAGGCCTACCTGCACTTTGCCAGCAAAGGGGGGGAATTGTCCGGGGGGGGTTAATGTCCTAGGCTAAATCAGGGGGGTTTCTGTCCGGGGGGTTTTTGTCCAGCGGGGTTTTTGTCCGAGGGGGTTTTTGTCCAGGGGGGGTTTTGTCCGGTCACCATCGAAACCACCCAGTTAAGTGTTTGCGAATCTCCCCCATCATTGGGGTCACGGTGGGGGAGGCGAAGACGGCAGTTTATTAAACACCTTTTAAAACGCTTACGTGGTCATTATATAATTCGCGAAAGGAGATGATTTAAATGATCCTCGAATTTGCTTTGCTGTCAAGTCCTACTATTATAGTAAATTCACGCGTTGGCCTACCGGTGGAGGTCGTAGTTAGTGGTGGCGTGTTGTGGGGGGGGGAATTTTCACGAAAACCCAAATTTCACGTGTGGTGTACCGGTGGATAGGTCGGAGTGTGGTTGGGTGTTGTCGATCGGGTGGGTGGGTTTGGGTGTGGGTTTAGGGGTGGGAGTGGGGGTGGGGGGGGGAAATTTTCCCGAAAACCAAAATTTCACCGATGGTGTACAGTTGCAGGTCCGAGTGTTGTGGGGTGGGGGCGGGGATGGGGTGGGGGTTGGTGTGTTGGTGGAGGGGGTGGGTTGGGATGGGCGGGATTGGGGTGGGGTGGAGGGTAGGTGTCAGGGTGGGATGGTGGGGTGGAGGGGATAGGGTGGGGCGGTTGAACGTGGTGGGGGTGGTGAGGTGGGGGGGGGGGGGTTTGGGGTGGAGGTGGAGGTGTGGTGAGAGGTGGGGTGGAGGAGATGGCATGGAGGCGGGTGGAGTGGTGGGGCGGGTGGAAGGAGTGGGGTGTGCAGGGTGGGTGTGGCATTGGGGAAGGAGGTGGGGTGGCGGTGTGGAGTGTGGAGGGGGTAGGGTGAGGGCAAGTGAACTGGGTGGGTGGACGGGGTGGGAGTTTGGGTTGAAGGTGTGGTGAAGGTGGAGGTGGGGTGGAGGGGTGGGGTGTGGCGGGTGGAGGTGTATGGAGTGGGGTGGGGCTTTGGGGGAGGAGGTGGGGTGTTTGGTGTGGTTGGGCTGTTGCCGGGTTGAAAGGGTGGGGTGTACGGCGTGGAGTGGGGCTTGAGGTAGGGGTGTAGGAGGGGGTGGAGGGGTAGGGTGGAGGCGGGTGGACGGGGTGGAGAGTTTGCAGTGGAGGTGGGGGTGTGGTGGGGCGGGGTGGGGTTGTGGAGGGGTGGGGGTGGAGGTGGGGGTGTGGTTGGGTTGGGTTGTGGCCGAAGCGGGTCCTATCCTAAATTTCCCGGGCAACGCCGGGTACCCCTTCTAGTGCAATATAAAGTTGCCAATACGTTGCAAACATTTTACGTGAGACCAGAAAGAATGGCAAGTGCAGCTGATCGAAGGGACTACCTGCCCCCAGGAATAGATGATACAGTGATACCCAAATATCTGAAATGATAATAACATATTTAATTATTAATTCAATAGTGTGGACATTCTGTGAATGGTGTTGCTTTGATGACTCGTTCAGCCCTTTCTCCACTCGGCCCAAAGTCCATTTAAACATAGACAGTATACAGTACATGTATATTCGGATCAGTAGGTTTACGACTTGACCGTCGGTCAGATGAAAGCTGTGTCGCTATCGAGTTGCATAGATGGACAATAATTCCAGTCACGGAAAGACTTCGAAACGTGCAACGAAAACCATCGAGAACGCAGTAAATCCATTCACGGTGAAACGAGAATTAATTCCAGCGCACAGATTTGACAACAGTGATGCTCCAAATTTGCATGATTTATTGAGCAGGTTCTGCGTTTATATACGAAATCATCGTTCGCATTGGCAGAGACGAATGTCAACAGCCTGCTGATGTGCAGGATGCCTAACAACTGAGTGGACGTCCGGCCAGATTTTGGATCTGTGGATTTTGCAATGAGACAATCAGATTTTTAGTTTTCTGGTTACTGTTTGAAATTTAAAAATTGACTTGCTAGAGTTGCATACAAGAGAGAGAGATGATACTTTAATTTTACATGCCGATCTGTGTAACGAATGTTTACCTCATTACTGCTGTTATTTATTATTATAAGTCAATTTTTGCCATGCAATATAAAGTTATAACCAATGCACTGCAAATGCACCTAAGCAACTGCTAATAAAATGATACAAATAAAGCCCTCATCGATATTTCAGTATCCCGAAACGCAACAGCCACTAGTGTTCCCAGCTCTATAGTGTTCCGTACCATTGGGCCAGATACGGCAAATGTCCTTTTTCCAAACCTCCTGCAGTGGCTTTCACTCTTCGTATGCTAGATTGTAACTGGTGGAGTTATAAGGATGAAGCTGTCACCCGAACAGATGATACCAGGATGCAATCATCTGCCTGGTATGTAGGTGCTAGTACTTGCAGACACTTGTGTGCTAGCATTGTCAACTTAGAAACCTTTTGTGTATTGGTAGCAGGTGCAGACTTGAGCACTAGCACAGGAGTAGTGTGATTAAATATCGGTATGCCAGGCTGAGCATGGCATGCTGCTCACATTGAGTTTCTTTCGAGGGCCCCTGCACACTAAAGAGTTGCTGTAGTTTGGATGACCGTTTATGAAGGTGTGTGTCAAGCTCATTTTGGCCTTGAGTTTCAGCTTTGATGCTTTCATAAGTGGTTATGGAGTGGTCAACGTAAGCTCAGCAATAATGGCAACACTCTGGTTAGCATCTGTAGTGTACTGTGTGATGAGACTGATGTTGGCTAAAGCTGGAGCTCATCATCACTGGTGGTCTCACTTAGTTGATATTTAGTGTCGATCCAGATGAGCTGAGTCTTTTCTAGTTTTCTAGTTTTGTGCTCATCCAGATCCAAGCACAAGCAACACAGTCCGTAAATCGTACAGCCATAGTTGAAGCATTCACAGCCAGGACACTGAGATACAGCAGAGTGTCATCAGCATACGAATGTGCAGTCATTCCGAATTCAGCTTTGTACATCTGGAAAGAATGTGGACCTAAGATGGAGCCCTGTGTCACTCTGCTCAAGTTTGCTGTCTCCAAGCGGAGGATCGAAGATATTCAACCATGGAAAATTGGAAATGGACAGGTGCTGAGTGTGGACCATCAGGAATGACATAATTCTTCATTCCCAAGGATACCTAATTAACAGCGAGACAGGAGGAATAAGCTATGCTGCACTCATTGCTATAGTCTAAATCAGCATGGAACAGTAGCTATAGCTGCAGCTGTCTAATTCCAGCAGTAGGCAGTACAGTTTCAGAGCAGGTTAGAGTTAAAATCAAATCAAATAATTTATTGGTCCGTTTGTTACAGCAACAAACACACCAAGTCAGAAACAAAAATTACACAAAGCATCACAAGTATCACCAAAGTGTTAGACATTAATCAATCCAATAACTTAATTAGTTAACATAAATGATTCAGTCATATGGCCAAGACTGGGATAATCTCCAAAGAAGTAGGCTAGGTAAGGATTGCAAAAACCTAGTGGTTCTAGGGTTAAGTGATACTAGTGTGGACAATTTTCCATAGACCTGGGATGCGAGGTTTTAAAAGAAAACTCATGCAAAAGTGGACACAAATGGAGACCCAAAAGGGAGGAAATCTCGCTAGTAGGGCCCCCAAACAAATTATTAGATAAGGCCCAAAAAAAAATATGTTGTGTTTCCGGTAACAGAGCCAACAAAATTGGGTAGGTAGGTCGGAAAATATTTTTATTTTGTAAAATATTTTTATGCAGTGACTATCCGAAAAAGTGTACCCCACTAGTCTTTTTTGCACGCTGAAACAAAGTACGTGTTCTAAGCAAGTATAAACTGCCTATTTCCCGACTGTCTGCACCTAAAACTGCTCTAGAAACAGTCCTATTAATTTCATTTTGTTGACGTCTCTTATGTTATGTCAATACAAATGTTAAAAAAAAATTTGAAAAAAAAATGTAAAAAAAATTTGAAAAAAAAATATTTTTTTGAAAAAAATATTTTTTTAATAAAATATTTTACAAAAATATTTGGGTCGCGGCCGTAAAAATGGGTCGGTCGGGTTACCGGAAACACAACAATTTTTTTTACGCCTAATTTTTATAGATACGCACCACAATTTGATGAAAAACCAAAGCAACAGTAGATGAGACGAGTTAAACACAATTAGCATAACATCACCGCAAGGTGACAGGCACCTCAATCCAACACACTGTACAGAGGAAGCACATTTGAGTCAAGTTGAAAGAATCATTTTAATTTCAGTTATGGGCATTTATTATGCAGTGTGGCAAATATTTTCATTCCGCATAAAGTAATAGCAACTGTGACTGAGATAAATTGTAGTACTTATATATTTTTGTTCTGTTGCCGCTATCAGCGATGGTGACCTCGGCTAGTTAAACTTTGTCTTGACAGTTCAATCCAGGCTTGCACTATCACATGACGAAATTTCAGGTAAAGAGTAAATATTACTGTGGTCAGGGATATAAATTGTCTGGTGCTCTATCACTTAGATTGTGCATAGCCACAGGGCAAATTGGCTTAATGTATTAGTTGGACAAGCTTATTTGTCTGACGATAATTGGCATCCGAGCTCAAGTTCTTATCAGGCATCCTATATCATTGTGCTTTCTGGCTACTCTATGACTTCCTTTGTCATGCTTTTATACTGTATTAAGAATTGCTGTCATATCCTGACGATGCAAGATATGCGTATGGTATCTGTTTCCAATGTTCACGTGTACCTTAAATGATTCTGCATTGTATTGAGACGCTGACACTTTTAACTGGGAGCTCTTGTGTTAATAACTGTCTTCCGAAAATAGGTAACTTTGATTTGAGTACATCAGCAACTGGTACTAAACATCCTGGTTGTCACCTGATCGCGGTTTTATACTTTTATGGTGGAGTCTATTTGCAGAATTTGGTCTTATCTAAAGGAAGAGAGCAAAAGCAGTCAGGGGATGGGGAGAAAGCTAGGGAGAAGAGGAGAACAGCGAGAAAGGGAGACAGAGAAAGAGACAGAGGGAGACAGACAGAGAGAGACAGACAGAAAGAGAGAAAGGGTAGTGAGTTCTAGATATACAGTTAACGCTGCTGGTTTCCTGGTGTGTTGTAGTCACACTTTAGCTTGAAAGGCAATCTTGTATTTTTTGCACACTGATTATCACATTTAAGTGTCGGTGGTATAGAGCTGGGGAACTGTGTTGGTGTGAGCCAGAGTCTGAAGTGTTTTACTCCTCGAAAGAGCTTTCATGTAATACAACTGCATATTGCTTGAGAAAGATGTCGTACTTTACTCCGTCTGTGACTGTTTACGGTGGCGCGATGGTACGAGTAACACGATTATCCAATTCTAATCTAATGAGTTCTATGTCACTATTATCATTCAAGCAGCATCAGGGTTTGGATTATCAAGTCTGAACTAGAGGTTGAAAAATATCTTAACAGACATGTTTAAAGTCCTGATCAGAATTTGGACAAAATCCAGCAGTCATGAGGTCCCACTGACCCTGAGGTTTTTAGCTTAAAAAATTGGATGTACTTTTTCTAGCTTTCCGTGACAATTGGGCATTTTGAAGAGCGGCATTTAGTTTTGGCAGTGTTTAGCTGTCTTTGTCCCATGTTTTCTTGCTTTGCCTTGAACTATTAGTGTGACTTGAACTCTGTGTAATTGATGAGAACTTTAGGCTCTTTTTAATATGAACCAAAGAAAATACAGGAGCAAATATACGATTAACTGCTAGGCCAAACAATTAACGTAGAGTCTTAATGCGACGCAAAATCATATATAAAGATTATCGTAAATTATTTAGAAAATTATTTATTTTCTGAAATCGTTAGAAACTAGAAAGTATATTCCATGTCAACGTTTTGATTTGACATTATAATTTGTAACAATTTAAAATAAATAAGCCAGTCTAACTTTGATAGTTTTGAATTCTAAACAGTACTGACATAGACCAGGGCCTATGATAGTACTTTACTTGGTGTGTGGCCAAAATATGGTTGTCGTGCATGGGGTAAAAGATTAAGAACCAACTGCCTACAGTACATTTCTTTTTACAAGGTTTTTTCTATCTGTGTGGGATTTCTTGTTTTCACTTTGTTAGTATGTAGTCTATATGTGTAACTTCTTAAAGGTACAATGTGTATTGCATAATTGGGTCAAGCTGCAGCATGGCCTCCTTATAGATCTGCCACTGAAAAGTAAAAGTCTGCAGTGGCCCTGCTAATTTTGGCTAATTATATCAGTTGTTTGTATAGCAGTCATTAGGTAATAATCATTTGTATGCTGTTGTTTCATTACACAGTGCTAACACATGTACATACATACATACACAAACTTGTACATACATACACACACAAGCGTTGTGTTGGCAATTAGCCTTTCAGAGGAAAGCTTGTCTGTATTTAAATATGTTTAAGTCGAGCATTTACTTGTACTTGCATTTATTTTTATTCTTTTTATTTTTTATTGTTTATTGCACATTCAACTAGAGCTGTTTACAATCATGAACCACTAAGTACAAGTGTGCAACAGGAGTCAGCAAAAGCCAATAGCTTATACTATTCTGACCCCATTCCATAATTATTATTCATGAATGTTTTCATAGCATTCATTCCCTAATGTATTCCTGTTTTCATTTCTGCACATTGAGGTTTTTGAGTTTTCTGTGCACTGTCAACTAGGGAAGTTTTAATCTGAGGTACAACCAGGAACCACCTAGCAGCCGAAACACTGTTCAAGTTTACAAATATAAATAACTGTACAAATGTAGTGTGGCTGGACACAGTGTAATTAAGCAATGACAACCAAGTTGGTAATTTAATTGTATGAGTGACCAAAACTGACCATCAATGGAATTGCAGGCTATCTGACCAGTAGCAGCTTAGACTTTCATCTCTTAGGAGTTGATGTATGTGCACCAGTGCCAGTTGTGGAATGTAAGTAGATCTGTCCAATCATCAGATTGTTGTATGTAAGCTATGTTGGTAATTGGCTGGTTACATATAGCTCCATTCGGCAATTCAGCAAAGGAACTAAAGCACATGTAGAGTTACCTAACAGATCGGAACACATGGTTCGATTTAAGATAGACCTTGTTTCTTGAGCTGTCTGGCTGCATTCCTCTTTGATTACATCTGCACCTGGGTCAACAGATACTTTGCTCTTGAGCAGGTACATGGTTCTGGAAGTATTATAGGTGCTTATGAACAGGGGTGTTACCTTTGCCTCTATTACCTTCATTAACTTGAACAGTCTATTGATGTCTATAATTACTATAATTAATTATTATGATTATCACTGTTGCATTGCTAATTAAGTTCTAATTAAGTAATAAGTATGAAACTTTTTAGAGTCAGGAGCACTTCTGAGTAGTCCCCTTGAAGAAGCGCTATATAAATTCTTGAATGAATGCTATGAAAACATTTGTGGATAATAATTAAGGAAGAATATATAGTATAAGCTAAATTAGCTTTTGCTGACTCCTGTGCACTGTACTTAGTTGTTCATGATTGTATCAACAGAATTGAATATGTGCAGTAAACAAAAAAAAATGTGTAATGTAGCAAAACATTTATATGCTCTCTTTCAATTACCTTCTGAAAGCTATTGAGTGCTTCGCTATCTAACTTAAATGTAAACAAAGTGATTTGCAACAATGGATTTATCTATTTGTATGCACGAATATAATATCTACACTTGCGTGCAATATACTGATTATCAGCAGCAACTATGGTAGATTGATGAGTTGGCCATCTGGTTTCTTTTACTGCTTAACTTGGGGGAGTGTGTCTTATAGGAAAACGATATGGTTAATTGGCTATAAGGAAAACTCCAAATACCCAGCGTCAAGAGCTTGCTGTGCCTTCTGGTGCATATTGTACCATCTTCCTTGAACAGCAATCTTGGGCTGTTGTGTTTGACTTTGTACAGCAAATATTTTCAAACTGTCTTTAACCATACTTGTTTGGATAGGTCAGATGGCCAGACATGTAGTATTTTATGAGGTACTTAAAAGGTGCTATGTGAAGTGTTGGATACATGTATACATATTTTCATGGTAATTCTTGCTTTGCGAATTATTGTTTCACAGACAATATTCCATGTCATTTGGTATTCTGCTACCATTCCTGCACAGTTTATTAGAACAACGACTATTTAGGGAGAAGTAATGCTTGGTAATCATCTAACTCTTCTCCACCGATGATTAGGTATGAACGAGTAATGACAGTTCTTTTGTTTGTTTGTATGTGCACTTGTTATAGCGCCCCTTCAAGCTCTCTCTACTCAGAGGCGCTCCCGATGCAGAGCGGACACTGCATCGGAGTTTCACGCCGAAGCGCTGAGCAATTTTGAGAGAAAGACTTGCCCAAGGTCCTTACGCGGCAAGATGGATTCGAACCTCGAACCTTCCGGCTCCAAGGCAACGACGCCACCACTACACCACCGCTCCCCACAGTTCTACATAACAGATGAATCAGTTGATGTGCTAAATCACCTGCCATGTTTCTCTGCTCTTTCTTGTTGAACACAGAACTGCAGCTGTCTAAGTGTTTGGATGATTATAATTAAATGTGCAAGCATTACTATGTCTTTCTTTCAAGATTGGAAAATCCTTATAAATGCTCAGGATGACAAGCTCGATATTGCATTAAGCAGAATCTGTCTGTTCAGGGGAATAAGCTTTTGTGATTTTTAATGTGGCTTTGCTTGTAGATTATGCAGCCTTTCGGTTTCACTTTGACTCTTTCGATATGACTCTGTAATTAATTATTAGTATGAAATCACGCCATCATCAGATCTGCGTTGATGGCGTTAGAGTCTGTCCGTATATTACGCGTGAAGGGGGGTCACCGGATTTAGGTGATTTGGATATGGGTGCATAATTATGACGGGGAAGGGATCTCGACATATTGTACGAATGTACGTCCATGCAAAATAAATGTCTAATTATGACGTACACATTAGCCTGGCATTTATAACTCTGTATGTCCGATGACATTTGACTACATTAAAATTATATTCTGTTCGTAGTTGTAAACAGTAAACCATAACATCTAACACATTTTCACTATCAAAAACGATGTTTAGCAAAAAAACACAAACGCTAGACTATGGTAAAACAAATGTTGACTTTAGCTAATTAACTTTGTAAAGAAGGTAGAGCTTATTTATATGTAGACATGGGGGAGAAGGAGTTCCACAAACTGTACGAGTTGCAACAGGGTGGGAGGGGTCTAAAATACGATTTTTGCGTATGTGATATATGGATAGACCCTTGCGTACAGTAGCATTTGTATTCCTCATTTGCGAAGCACCAGTTTCTAACGACCAGACGTCAGTCAATGGTGATGAGCAATTGTGAGTGAAGGTCTTGCTCAAGGTCCCACACATCACAGCAGTCACCTCAGGGGAAAAGCTTTAATGCGCATTGTCTGTGTTAGAAGGCGTATGCTTAGACCAATCAGCGATCAGGTAGCTTCACATTGATTTGTGTTGTCTTTGCAGTCTCATTAAATTGACAGTAAACATTGAACGTACGGTCATCGTACGGTCCTCTCAGGCATTCTTCAGATTTCCACTGACATTAGCAGTGCACAGAAGAATGAACAGATCTGACTTTTCTGTACGTTGGTACAGGTGCAATTTTTTCTGTGTAACAAGCACGTGTTGTCTTCTCAGAGTGCTCAGAGAACATTGTGCTCTGTATGCGAACCTCACTATTTAGTTGGCTGTCGACGACGACGACGATGATGATGATGATGATGATGATGATGATGATGATCTCGTTTGACTAAAGCCACTGGCGGATGAATACCTGAGTTGACATTTGAGTGGGCAGCAGGAAGAGATCTGCGTCCATGTAGATCTTTTTGTACCATTACCCCATGTACCAATTCAGAGGTATGGTTGGTTTAGGTGTTCATTTGAGACATTTAGGTGCGAAGGTGAGATTTGATCCTAATGAGAAAACCATTGTGTATCAGTCATGGGCAAGTTGTTTGTAAATTTTCACCTGTCCTAGTGGTGCATGGGATGCAGTGGTGTAGAGGTTTGTTCATTGTTCAGTACCTTGTAACCAGATGGTCGCAGGTTCGAATCTACCTCAAGCTGCTGCGTTGTAGGTTGCGACTCTGGACAAGTCGCTCACCCTCTAAGTTCTGTCTGTGAGGACGGCATTGAGAAACCACGTGACTCATATCCCCGATGGCATTAGAAACTCAATATACCTGCCTTTGCGCATAGAATTGATCATTATTAGTTTGTACAGACATAAGCAGTATAATGCATGATCCTGACTAGGATTGGCTAACATTCATTTGCTGCCCTCCACTCCATGGTCCAGCCAATTTAATTTTTAAAAACCGCTGTGAAATCAATAATTACTTTTAATTTGTTTCATAATTGAAAGTTTTTAATTCGAATGAAAAATGATCATTTGTTATTGAATAATAGTGGCTCAGAAATGAAAATCAAAACTGTTAGATATCACTTACTGACGCCCCAGGCAAAATTATGCCTGCTTTGTCTTTGCTGAAGGCTCGTGCAGCCTTTACTTTGTATGGATATTATTTTGAGGAAAACTTTCTTGGTGTGTGTACTCCATTCAGTTGGTTGATTTTCTTGTTCCTTTAACAGTTTGAAGTTTAACATCATTATTATGTGAATACAGAAATATTGTTGACCCATGTAATGGACACGGAGTGCTTTATACATGTACTGTAAAAATGACAAAGGCAGTTACAGAGTTGTTTGATTCGTGTTGGTCTTAAGATTTCATTTAAGTCGTCGGATCAGTTGATCCCTGTTGCACAAAATACTAACGTCTAATTTTGCTGGTGGCATGTTGTTAAGCAGCACTTGCTTATTTTAGTCTGCTTTGTTGTTTAATGCATGCCTTTGCATGCTGGTTTGTGTAAGGCCTAAAAAATGCTGTGTTTCCGGTAACAGAGCTAAAAAAATTGGGTAGGTAGGTCGGAAAATATTGTTATTTTGGTAAAATATTTTTATGCAGTGACTATCCGAAAAAGTATACCCCACTAGTCTTTTTTGCACAAAGGTACACGCTGCAACAAAGTACATGTTCTAAGCAAGTATAAACTGCCTATTTCCCCGACTGTCTGCACCTAAAACTGCTCTAGAAAACAGTCCTATTAATTTCATTTTGGTGACGTCTTTTCTGTTATGTCAATACAAATGTTAAAAAAAAATTAAATTGAAATAAAATTTAAAAAATTTATTAAATTTTTTTTTTTAATAACTTTTTTACTAAATTATTTGAGTTGCGGCAATAAAAGAGGGTCGGTCGGGTTATCGGAAACACAACATTTTTTAGGCCTAATCCAGGACTGTTGTGTTGCTGTGTTTCAGATGATATTACTGAATTCCTGAATCGGAAGCTGAAGGAAAGTTTCCGGCTGTCAGAAGAGGAAGGTATGCACAACAATTTGATTTCAAAAGTTCTGGTTACTTGTGAAGCCTCTGCTGCCTGGCAGCATAGCAGTTGGTATGTTAGATTGTCAGCTAAGATGTGGAGTGTTCAAATCAATTGCCATGGGACTCGGTTCTGAGATTTCTGCTCCACTTGCATTTCCGGTCAACTGAAACTCGTTCCTCGTGCCATGGTCCATATGTCGTTGTTATGGCGTCTGGAGTATTTGATTAAATTTTAAGGGCGCATACAAGAGATGATGATGAGCTGTAAAGAGTTGTTTACTCTCATCTCTTCAGTAGGTACTGGAAAATAAAGGCTGACTATGTACGAGCCATCTGGAAAATTTATAATTCATTAATTTTTATTAGCAATTTAATTATTGATATATGCAAAGCAGCAGTTTCTAGTACAAGTGTGTATACGTGCATCTATGTAGACATCTACTTTATGTAGTTTTTAAGCACCTTGCAACTAAATGCAAACTGCAGCAGTTTGACAAATGTTAAACGAGTTTTAGACAGCAGACTGTGGTGTGAAGTGTGCATATAAAAGTTAGCATGAGAAGTCTCTGTGTGTTTATGTTGCTCTAGAATTGCAACAGCAGGGTCGTCTCGAGTCGTTTGACATTCTCGGTCAGAGGTGGACATCAAAAGAGAACCTGCTGAGCAGCGGCAATGACACAGACGATCCAAATCTGTTCGTCGCTCTCTACGACTTTCAGTCCGGTGGTGATAATCAACTCAGTCTCATCAAAGGTTATATATATATATGCTTAGCTGTCTGGCTGTTCTAGTTAGTGGTCCATCCAGTTAGTATTTAATTCAGTTCATTTATCGTAACCATCAACCATAAACAATTACCGTAATCATAGTAGCATGCTTCAATGCTTCATATTTATAACATGATGACAACAAGGAAGGCCCTAAGGTATGAATATCCCGCTAACAGGGACACCTACCTACTTGTACTATTTTAACTGGTGGCTAGAATTAACAGCATGAATTGATTTGAACAGTAGGCTATAAACAGCATAAAAAAGACAAGTCATGTAGTGAACTTAACTAATAAACACAAAATAAACCCAAAAAATCAGTGCATTAGGGTTAGATATCTTCGTGGTCATGAATCAAGTAGTCGCGTAGCAGTGTTTTAGCTCTTTGCAAACTGGACGCCTGCTGGATATAAATAGGAATTGAGTTCCACACACCTGGCCCAGTGAACATATGTATGTAAGCATGTATACCTAAATGTGGAAAAATTGGACCTTTCCCCTCTCTGTACGAACATGTACGTTTTTGCTTTTTCTCACCTGCATTTGTACGCTTTACACACCCATTTTGAATCCTATAGAACCGTCTGTGCAGAAACAATCAAGGATTAATATTATCGTGTTTTCATAAAAAGATCGCCATTGTGCATGACATAGGAGCTACACCTCTCCTACAGATAGTACCTATCTGATAGCTAGCTATTCAGTGGCTCATTTGAACAAGTACAATGATAGACAACTTTTTTCAAGGGTTTGCCTTCCTCTGTTTGCTATGCTTGCATACATTACCATAGAACTCTCATATTGAAGCATATATGCATCTGAGTTTACCTCTCTCTGTACCCATACAGTTTTATATGGATAGCCTCTTGGCTCTT
This sequence comes from Lumbricus rubellus, assembly GCA_945859605.1. Taxonomy (NCBI): domain Eukaryota; kingdom Metazoa; phylum Annelida; class Clitellata; order Crassiclitellata; family Lumbricidae; genus Lumbricus; species Lumbricus rubellus. The sequence goes on from OX243812.1 coordinate 55,138,568, forward strand.
GCTTTGTTTGTGCTTCATTTGGTGCATATATGGTCCATAAGAAATTACGAAAGACCATATTTTCGCAATTTATTCTCAGACAATTTCATTTGAAAAAGAACACTTAGCAATCAATCAACTCCATTAAGAACTATGCCTTCTCTACTGGCTGCAAATTCTAAATGACGTCTTTCCGAAGACTCGTGGAGGCCACATTAATTTCATCAAAGATATTACACTGCATCACAAGTAATTGTAAAATAAATGTTGGAAAGACCTGCTGAGTGCCCTTGCAAACTTAGTCAAGAACATTGGAGGGTGACAAGAATTCAGTGAACTTTTCAGCCACTGTTGGTCGTGGAAACAGCAATGCTTCATAGAGTGGCTGACCTTAGATAATGATGCTACTTTAAACTATAATTAAACTAAAGTAAACGAAAAGTCTTCTATTCATTGATCTGCACAAAACCAGTTGTAAGTTGAAATATTCATTTTTAAGAAAATGAACCAAAAGTCAATTTTTTCAACTGTTAGATTATTTCAGATTATATTTTACAAATGTGTATTTTATGCAAAATTCAAGACATTTTGGTATTTAAGTTTAAGTGGGAAAGTATTATTTGGATGATTTTGTACCAGTTGTGATTTACAAGTAATATGGTAGACCAACTTAAGATGCACTTTTGCCGTAATTTCAATGCATACTACGGTAGTAGTATTTTTTATTGATAAGTATGATTTGGATTGAGAAAAACTGTGCTCTCCAAAAGGTAAAAAATTCAACGTTTGACTGGTTCTGTGCAATTTGTACTTAACCAAAAGACTGTTCTTATTGATAAAGACATATAAAAAAATGAGTGAATATATCCAGCTTCTGTGTTTTTGACACTTTATCTCAGTGTTGCGTTTGCTTTCAGGTGACCAGGTGCGAATCTTGGATTACAACAAGACGGGAGAATGGGCGAACGTCGAGAATAAGACGAAGTTTATTGGCTGGGTTCCAAGTAACTACATCGCCCCTGTCAACAGCCTTGACAAGTTCTCGTGGTATCACGGCCCGGTTTCGAGGAACGCAGCGGAGTATCTGCTGAGCAGCGGCATCAATGGCAGCTTTCTTGTGCGAGAGAGTGAGAGCAGTCCAGGTCAAAGGTCGATTTCCGTACGTTACGAAGGTCGAGTTTACCACTACAGGATAAACGAAGATTCCGACAGCATGGTATGGCTTAGGAGAAGATGGCCGCTAAAAACCATCTGTCTTGCTTAATTTTTCTTAAATTTACTTGTATTCACATTTTTGTTTATGTTATTCGATTGTAGTTCAAGAAATTTACATGTGTTTAATTTTGAATGGTCTGAAACTGATTTTCATATTACTCAACTGTGCTGAGAACCTTATAAATACTGTAACTTTGTTATCAAACTATGATCATAACATTCTTCTTCTTCAGTGTTCTGTCCGTAGCTACGTCAAGAAATGCAATGATGTTATTGTACTCTACTTCTGCCTTTTCATTAATGTCTAAAGTTGTATTTTTAACTGTTCCCTTTATAGATCAGAAATCCAGTTCAGCTTCACGTTTGCAGTGTCTTCTTGGTTGTTTCTTCCCTTCAGTTTTCTACTCAGAGGCGCTCTCGACGAAAGTGCGGACACTGACTGCATTTGAGTTTCACGCTGAAGCGCATGAGCAATTGCAGGTGAAGGACTTGCTCAGGGTCCTTACGCGGATGCTTGAGGTCGACTCGAACCTGGAGCCCTCCTGCTCCAAGATACCGAACACCACCCCACCCACATATATACATACATACATGCGTACATAATTCATATGCACTAGTTTTTTGTCTCAATATTGAACACACGCTGCAACAAAACAACGGATGTGGAGCACCTAGAAGCTTGCTAAGCATCGTTCACGCTATCTGTGTTTTGCCTGTACTTTGGTAGCTGTACGTAACGGCTGAGCACCGCTTTAACACGCTCGCAGAACTCGTCCACTACCATTCCAAGCAGGCGGCCGGTCTCGTCACTAACCTTCAGTACCCAGTACCGAAGAAAAACAAGCCGACGGTGTTCGGCCTCAGTCCAGAGCCAGACAAGTGGGAGATAGAAAGAACGGAGATACAGATGAAACACCAGCTAGGTAGCATCGTCGTCCGATTCTCAGAAATGCTTTGATATCTGATATGTTGTTGAGATTCTTCGTGCACTCTTATTGACAGCTGACATTGTATGATAGCACACTGTGGACTTGTGTGGAAGGCGTTTATGACTTACATTGCTGTTGCTGCATTCCTTATTCAATGTTCACCTGTTGAACTTATGGTATGTTCACACATTTATGCGTTACTTACTTACGTGCATGCTGACATAAGTAACTGGTGTTGATATTTCATTACTTTTGATGCTGACTTTCATTTTGCTGCTGAAGTTTAAAAACTTATCCAGAAAACCGGTGTTGGGTGAAATTTGAAGCATGTAATGGTGATGTTAGTTGACCTGTGGCTAGAAACACTTTTTTGATCCGAAATAAGTTTGAACTTAATCTGGATCTGGCATATTTGTGATATTTGTTATTTGAGGGGTAAAAGGGCTGTGACGTTTTTCGTAATTTGCATACATGTGTGCTTTTTTCCTTGAATAATTAAGCTGTATGGTGTTCAAAATGTTGTAGGCAGCGGTCAATATGGCGATGTCTATGAAGGAGTTTGGTTGTCACACAACAAAACTGTTGCTGTTAAAACGCTTAAGGTTGGTATGATGATTTTTGTACTTTAATCTGGTCTTTGCAGGCCTGCAATACCGTAAGCAATGTATTTATATGTAAGTTAAACTTAAATTACGTGTGATTAATTAGTGATGTAACTCATCCCATACTGTTATCCAAGAACTCCTAGAGGATACTAGTGATTATTGTACATGTACCTAGGCGATTCTACACAGCAGTCATATGTTTATGAGCTGCTAAAGAAAACAGTGAAAACATTTTATCCAATTATGCAAGAGCTGTACTTGAAAAGAACAATTAAATGCGGCTGCCAACGTACAGCAAAAAATGTCAATCTACATTTGCAGCAACTATTGCCCATTATTGCATTGCTGAGATTCTGGTTATAAATGGCATCTTGGTAGTTGTGATATTTGCATGACCTACTCTAGAATCTCCTTTCTCTGTAAACTGGCTATTTGTCGGTCTACAGTTTTACATTTCCTGGGTTCATTTTAACACTTTATCTGTGAACTGCACTTTAATCCCAGTCACTGTTAATACATGTCTGGTCATTAAAGTGTTAGCCTTTTAAAGATTGGTGCAATTTATACTGGTTGAAGCATTTTATATTTAAATGTTTTTGTGCCAACAGGAAGACACTATGGACCTAAAGGATTTTCTTGAAGAAGCGTCAATCATGAAAGAAATGAAGCACCCAAATCTAGTCCAACTTCTTGGTAAGTGCGCAAAAGTATGACAAAACGCCATGAATGGAAAAATTATGCAATACTAACTGCCTTTCAGGTTGCAAAATGTATGCACGGCAAACGACACGATGTTCATTGAGCACCTTAAGACGTAGACATTAGACCTTTGCATTTCTGTATTTGTTATCTTTGTCATAATTTTTTTCTTGTTAATTAAATTTATAACACGTTCTTGCCGCACAGTCACACCGAAATGTGAATCTGAGGATGGTCAGCAGCCAGCCAATGACATGATGCAGCTTGTTATCCCAAGTACTTGAAAGTCAAAGAAATAATATTGCTGCTTTCTGAAGGAAGAAATTAAATTTTACAACAAACAGATTCCATTCCTTGGCACAGAGGCATGGAATGCAAGAGAACACATTACTGTCCATCATCACCATTATTATTATTTATTGCATCCTTATGTACTACTGCATGCCTTATAAACGGTGCTGATGGCCAACAACTGCACTTTTTCTTGGTCGTATATTGGTTTTTGTGTGTGTGTGTCTGCTTTAAGGTGTCTGCACTCGAGAACCACCATTTTACATAATAACTGAGTTTATGAGCCAAGGAAACCTTCTGGATTACCTGAGAAACAGTACTTCAGAGGAGGAACTTGGACCTACAGTACTCTTCTACATGGCCACTCAGATTGCATCTGCCATGGCTTACCTCGAAGCTAAAAACTTCATACACAGGTGAGTCAAAGGCTTTAAGAGTGAATGCACTTGATTGCCATTGTCATCTCAAGACGCTGAATCAGAAGCATTGCCAAGTCTATACGTAGGATACTGTGCTTGACCAAGATAGTACGACAAACATTTGGTTTATGAGGCTGTTACACAGTAAATTATCTTGTTCTAGGGTCATTAGCGTAGCATGTTTGGTTGATTGCCATGTTTGCATGTTGTCGTCGTGTTTACCCTCGAGCTGAGCATCTTCTTTAAAGACCTTTATTTTTAGCCATGGCTGGGCCAGCAGTGCCTCTGATCTATATGTTGATTGAATGATTGATTGAGAATTTATTGGGATTATTTCAATGTACCGAAATGATACTGTGATGTTTGTTCACTCTTTCTCATATTTAGAGCAGGTCACACATGTGTAGCACGAGTTAAATTTTTGATCACTCTGGGTATGAGGTTGTTTTTTCATCCTTTGATGTTGACTCTGAATCTGAGCCATGGATACAAGATATCGATTTAAAGCCATTTATACAATGACCTAATATTAGACAATGCCATCGTATGATTTGTTATTTATTGTTGGTTGTTATTACGGAATGCCTGCATGTAAACTGGACCATTGTTTTAACATGCACTGTACATTCTGTTGCAGCATCTATCCTGCACTTGTTTTCTATGGCCTATACCGCCTGTTAGCTGCTGTGTAAAACATCCTTGTAACAGCATGACCATGTTACGGCACCATATAAATTTTCTTTATTATTATTATCCGAAATAAGACTCTGTTTTTGAAGACAAGCTCTTTACGACAACTCTTTGTTTTGCTGTAGTATATGTTTTTGCCCCAAAGATACAATCTAAGCGGGTTCTGAGTTCATGTTAAAGCATGGCAACTACATGTATTGTATCTATGCATTTATATGGCGCCCCTAGTACGGTAATTGTTCTGGTCCCCATCGGTAGATTTCTAAGATAGTTCTGAGTTCATGTTAAAGTCTGGCAACCACGTGGAACATGTAAATTGGTCTGTTTAATACCAGGGACCTGGCAGCACGAAACTGTTTGGTCGGTGAGAACCACTTGGTGAAGGTGGCGGATTTCGGTCTTGCCCGTCTGATGAAAGATGAGACGTACACGGCCCATGCGGGGGCCAAGTTCCCCATAAAGTGGACAGCACCCGAGGGACTTGCCTACAACCGATTCTCTACAAAGTCAGACGTCTGGGGTTTGTAATAAAACTGTGTTTCAACCACATGTTAACCATATCCGTAAATGAAATGTGTAAAAAGTTAGTATGTTGGGTTTGAAAGTTTTTACTAATGATAGGCATTATGAATTTTTTTCGACATCGTTCTAATTCAGTTGAGGCCTAAAAAAAATTGTTGTGTTTCCGGTAACCCGACCGACCCTCTTTTATTGCCGCGACTAAAATATTTGTGTAAAAAATGTTATTAAAAAAAATTTTTAGAAAAAAAACATTAAAGAAAATTTTTTTTTGAAAATTTTTTTTTACAATTTGTATTGATATAACAGAAAAGACGTCAACTAAATGAAATTAATAGGACTGTTTTCTAGAGCAGTTTTAGGTGCAGAAAGTCTGGAAATAGGCAGTTTATACTTGCTTAGAACACGTACTTTGTTGCAGCGTGTACCATTGTGCAAAAAAGACTAGCGGCGTATACTTTTTTCGGATAGTCACTGCATAAAAATATTTTCCAAAATAAAAATATTTTCCGACCTACCTACCCAATTTTTTTTTAGCTCTGTTACCGGAAACACAAGATTTTTTTTAGGCCTGATCTGCTGGCTCTAATTATTTTTACGATTCATGTCAAATCGTCAGTTGCTTTGAAAAGTTGACATGAGTGACATGTGTAAATACCAGCAGGATGTTTAACCTTGGTGTGAATTGTTAGTAAGTTTTTAAAAACTTTGAACTATGTAGTGCAACGGTTTTCATACTTTATTGTTTTTGTGCCACCAAGTGAAAAATCAAATGTTGCCTGATTAACGAAAGATAGGCATGAACTCATAGAAAAATATGTAGAAGAAGAAGAGGATGTTGCACATAAAATGACAGCTATCAAAGAAAGATGGGCATAAAGTTAAACACATGAAAAAATTAAAAATAAATGAGCATATGGTTGAATGGTTAAACAAAGAAAGATGGGCATTTATAAATAACTCGTTGAAAATTTAGATTTTTTAAAATATTTTGCGTACCACTTAGCAACACCCAGCGTACCACTAAAATACCGCTGTACTAGTGATTTGTCACCTCTATGAAGACACAATGCAATTATTATAAAGAGCTTCGTATGAAAATTTAAAACCTCTGTGAAGTCACAATGCAATCATTATAAGAGGTTACTATGACAATTTGAAGCCTCTATGAAGTCACAATCCAGTAATAATTATTAGATAATAATTTTTATGGCAATTTATAGCCTGTATGAAGTCGCAATGCTTTTATTAATTACTAGCTGAACCCGGCCACGCGTTGCTGTGGCTGAAAAAGAGCATCCCTCCCTACCTCCATTCCATCTCCCCCTCCCCTCCCTCCCTTCCCCCTCCCTCCCTTCCCCCTCCCTCCCCTCACCCTCCCAGCATTGTATCTATCACTTTGGAACCTTTTGTCCAGGAACCTTTATCCAGCCCAGCACGAATGTCTGGTTTTCTCTACATAGGCCAACATTAAAATATCTGTTTTTTTTACAAATCCAGACTCTTGTCTAGTCCACTAGTTACTTCTGAATCATCAATGTAATCTGCTCTGTGCATGAAACTAAGCTTTAAAAAACTAGTACAGAATGGGTAGATTTGCTAAGTATTTAGAAGCCATAATATGTCTGAACTTTTGTAGTAAAATTGCTAGGCCTACTCTGAGAAGATAAAATACCAAAAAGCAACAATTGATGCATTTTCCGCGCTTGACTCGTTCTGCAAGTATGGCTCATTGCAAATACAAACATCAAGAAGTACAAATAATTGTCTTGAATGTGGAGAGTCCCAGTTCTGCCTTATTTATATTTCTGCTCAAAAACTAGGCTCAAAATTGTTTTAATCCCTTTTCCATTGATGTCAATTCAGCAAGGAACTACATGCAAATGGAAAAATTATTGAGCTCAATGGTGAGTTGTAAAGAAAATCTCATGAGGTATTTTAATTTAAACTGTACATTATTTCTCAGGTTTCTTAACCTTCACTCAGATTTCAGCCCTGAAAATGGTTGCACTGTTTCCAAGCACCTATATTTATGAGCAGTTCTTCTCAACAATGTATATGTGTGACTGTGGAAACAGCGTTGCTCACACTTTGCAGACATGTTAGCCCTGAGAAGGTGTGCATTTGTCAGCTGTGGACTTTACACCTACATACTGCTGTTGGCACCTACAGTTGTGAATACATCTGTATTGCTGCTGTTGTTCTGTTCACAGCTTTTGGAGTCCTGCTGTGGGAATTAGCCACTTACGGTCTGTCTCCGTATCCATTACTTGACCTGACAGAAGTGTATCATCTCCTGGAGAAAGGCTACCGGATGGAGTGCCCTGCTGGCTGTCCAGACAATGTCTACCAACTCATGAGGCAGTGTGAGTGCTACACTCGATTTAACAGGGCCATGGATCTGATGCCAGGTGATAAATGATGCAGCATATGCATGAAGAAGAAGAATGAAGAAACTATAACATATGCAGAATGAAGGGAGAAATGGAGGGGAATTAAAGCTTGTCACTGCAAATATTTTTAAAATAATGTAAACAAGCGGATGATTTATGTTACTGGCATTTGTATCTGAGTTGTAGATACAATAAAAATTTCTTTTCATGGAATTTGATTGTGATTACTATTCATTATCTTTTATCATCAAATCCTTGTGCCAGCCAATGGATGGTTTATCAATGTGTGTTACTTATGGGAGCATTGCTGTTCTTTTTGTTCCACGGTCAGAAGGTGACTTGTTTGTTCCCCTTTGCACGTGGGTCTATTTATCCGGAACAACCCTACACTGGAACTACATTTCTTTCATAGGACACGTTCTTCAGCTTCTTACTTGTCTTTTACATTCTTTCTCTTCAGCTGTGGCTGGCTGGTATGATTGATTGATTGATTGATTGATTGATTGATTGATTGATTGATTGAGTGAGTGATTGAGTGAGTAAGTGAGTTAGTTAGTTAGTTAGTTAGTTAAGTGAGTGAGGGAGTGAGTGAGTGAGTGGGTGGGTGAGTGAGTGAGTGAGTGAGTGAGTGAGTGAGTGAGTGAGTGAGTGAGTGAGTGAGTGAGTGAGTGGGTGGGCGGGCGGGCGGGCGGGCGGGCGGGCGAGCGAGCGAGCGAGTGAGTGAGTGTCCATCACACTCATCCATTTTTTCTCTTTACTTTGATTCTTGCATACATAGTGTATTGTGTGGAATTCATTCAGTTGTCATTCGTTTCACAAACCAAGCCATCAGATGCTTTCCTGTTCAAATTTCTTTATCCAGATGAATTGTTTTGATATCACAATGATGACTAGAGAATCAGGATGCTTTGCTAAGATGTTACTTGATCTGTTTGGTTCTGTGTGTTGTTTGTAGGTTGGCAGTGGGAGCCACAAGATCGGCCATCATTTCGTGACATACATAACGCCTTAGATAACATGTTCCCAAACTCTGATATCAACGAAGGTGGCCATTTTCAGAGTTTCTTATTGTATTGTATTGTATTGTATTGGACTTGAACATTTATAAAGCGCCTCTAGTAGGGTGAACCGTTCAGAGGCGCTCCCAGTGCGCAAGGCCCCATGAGAAGAAACAGGTTTTGAGAAGAGACAAAGCAGAGGAGGGACTACCAGAAAGAAGTGTAGAGCAAACAGAAGGAGAAAGTCATTCCAAAGAGAATATATTTGTCATGCTTCTTGTAAAGTTTTCCTTCTGCTCACACACCACTTTATGTACTTCAGATACTTGCCAAAAGTATTCCATCACAGTTTATAGTCGAGTAGCAAAATATGAATGAAATGATATAATTTTTTAGGTCATGTTTATGCTATGGAAGATTTTAAGTATTTTCATGCATATCAACTAATATTGGTTATACTTTTCAAATGCATAATATAGCTGCAAAAGAGTTAAGTGGACCATGCAGAAATGTGTAAGATTTCTAAATTTCGACGCAACATCTGAGTCTCTTCATCTCCAGCGCTGCATAAAATAGGTTACAAGGAATTTTTGAGCGATGCATTTGGGTGGTGGCTGCGGCAGAAGTTAATGCAACAAAATAATCATTGATCATTTCTCATTCACACGTATCCGTGAAATGGCTTGATTGATTTGAATTTTACTCTACCCGTCTGTGTATCTTTCTGCTATTTTTCACGTGATTAAAGGGATGAGTAATTGCGAATACATTACGTTGCAGAAGTTGAAAGAGAATTGGAAAGAAATGGTGATGCTGAGCAAGGATCATTATCTCGAAAGACGACATCCGGAACTGAGAAAATCGATCGAGTGCCTTCTGGAAAGGCAACAAGTAAGCCAGTTGATTTTTACGAATTCTCATGATCAGAACTGCGTCGTATTAATCGACTAAAAGGTATTGCGGTGGCTGTTTCTGGAAATTCTAGTTCAGATATGTCTCTGTATGATTATCTTGAGGACGTGTCTGCATTTTATTAGTCACTGGTTGATTTTCTAGTTACGCTTTTTTCTCTGTTGTCTGTTTTTATATTTTTGCAAAACACATTTTTTCTCATCTTAAAGGCTGTATGAATCCACAGCTTTGTGAGTCCACTGGGAAAAAAACAATCAGAGAATATTTTCTGCATGTGGAAAGTTTCTTTGAGCTAAGTATTGAAACAGAACTATAAATGTATAGCTATACTTATTATGTGCAAGGGAGGTTTTCCATCTCCTTGTCACTTTCGGCTAAATTCACTACATCGCAGTTAATTGTCTTGCTATCTGCATAAATATTAGTACTGATCATCTCGGCGTCAAGTAAGTAAGAATAAACTTTAATAAGCCAAAATTTTGCTAGCCCGCATTTTCGGTGTGCAAACAACATTTATCTTTTCCTTGCTTACTTTTATGTTGCATGGGCATATGTTCACGTGTTTGTGCTTTCTGTAACAGCCTCAAATGTAACGCCTCCTTCTACAAGGCACACCTTATCGGCCGCAATGGACACCGATCTGACTCTGAGCCAGGCTGCCAAATGCCTCGCGCTGAAGGCAAGTCAGAAGAAGGCACCTCTGCCTCCGAAGCGGACAAGCTCCTTCAAGGACCAGATGCAGCCGCCACCCGGTCACTTCAGGGACGCCTCAAGGTCTCAGCTGACGGCAGCAGGCGACGAGTGGTGCCTCATCACGAGCATGACAGACTCCGTCGACATGTCGAACATCACCAGCGAGTCGCTTAGCGACCACCACCGGTCACAGAGCAGCAGCGACGACCTCCTCTCGACCCCCGCCAGTCAGTCACGCAACGGCAGTCTCGAGCGCATCCTCGAGCACTGCAAGTCGCCAGCGAACTCGCCGCGCTCGGCGTCGCACGACCAGTCGTACGGTCCGAACAGTCCGGCTCAGAGCAACGAGCAGAAGACGCCCGAGACGGACATATCGGACATGTCGCTGCCTCCCCCGCCGGCCGCTCTTCTCGAGGACTTCAGTCCGGACATGCCGAGGATCGCACGCGCGATGCCAGCGTGCGCGATCGCCGATCAACAGCTGCTCAGCCAACTCCGCCAGAGCCTGAAGAAAACGACGACGACGAAAAAGTCGAAGCAGAAGCGCGACGACAACGTCGACTCCGGACACTCGTCTCCGTGCGGTGGACTGAACGCGTCGACGAGGGAGGCGGTGACCGGCTACCGAACCCTTCCGAGGGAATCCTCCGGAAGCCGGCAGACGCAGCAGGACGAGCTGGTCCAGGCGCTTGTCCGCCGAACTTCCGATAACAACCGGTCGCTCGGCTTCGGAAAGGTGACGTCGTCGGAGAATCGTCTGTCGGAGAGCTGCTCGAATCTGACGGACATGGTGTTGCAGATGCCGACGCCGGAGGTGCGGCGGAAGGTGGAGGAGTGGCAGGCCGGTGTCGAGCGCAGTCTTGGCGAGCTGGAGAGTCCGTCGGTGAGCCGGGACGTGAACGCGGACGAAGGACAGACGTTCCGACCGGAGAGGTTGCGCTCGTCGCAGCGTAGGTTCGACTCGTCCTCCTCCGTGGCTCCGGCTCCACAGCTGTGCATCGCCAACTACATGATGAAGCCTGGAATGCAGAAGACGGCGGCGCCTCCAGTTGCGACAGCGGTTGCCGACGACGCTCCAGCGCCGCCTCTCCACCGGTTCGGTCGAGGTCACGACACAGGTCGACAGGACTCGACCGAGACTTCGAAGCAGTCCGACAGAATGCCTCCGCAGTCCGACAAACCGAAATGGAAATGGTCGAAGAGGAAACCGTCGTTGCCTGACGACCGTGACTCGAAGGTTCCCTGCTCACCAGCCATCCAACCGTCGCCAGTCGATAGCAACCACCATCTGCCAACGTCCAGCAGACCGTCCACCTGGTTGGAACGCGCTCCGTCAGGGGGTCCAGTCGCCGGCGGAGTCCCCTGCCTCCCGTCTGCCGGTCCTACTGACGGAGGAGGAGGAGTACGCAAACTGCATCCTGCTCAGGGCTCTAAGGACAATCCGCATGGTGGCTCTGCTGAGGGGTTTAGCCGACCTATGGACCCCGCAGCCGGCGTCGACTTCAAGCCACGAGCGAAGCCGCGAAAGAGCCTCGACCCAGTGGCTAAGAACGTGGACCGGGCGGACACGGTGTTGGGTCTGTCGTCCCTGAAGAAGGGCGACATGAAGAAGTTAGACAACATCAGACAGAGGTCGCTTGAGAACGAGGCTGCCACCGTCGCTGCCACTCAGGAATGCCCCAAGTCCCCGAAATTGTTTTCATCAAAAGTATTGAAAGATGGCAGTGGTGCACCGTCCGACGGTCAGAAGCCAGTTCCTCCCGGCGTCAAACCAGTCCTGCCAGGTTTCAAGCCGACGCAACCAGCGCCTTTGGTCGCGCCTCAGCAGCTGGCGACACGTGCGTCGCTGCATCACGTCAGCCCGGAGAAGGAGAGGGGCGAGGCGGCCGACACTGAGCCCGTCACCAAGGAAACGGTTGGCAAGATGACCCAGAGTCTTTCACTCAGCCTCGATCTGCTGAACTCGTCTGAAACGCGACATTCGTCGTCGGTGCTAATGCACCTCTCCGACGAAGTGACGACGCTGCACCGGACCTGCTCCTGCTACGTCGAGTCCCTCCCACCGCACGGAAAGTTCCAGTTCCGGGAGATCCTGTCGCTGTTGGAGACGGTCGCCGAGGGCCTGAAGACGGGGTCCGGAGGCAGCGGCGCGAAGGAATACGACCGACTGCTAGTCACACTGCAGAACTGCCTGCGGGGAATTGAAGGAGCGTTGAAACGATGATCGTCATGGGATGTGAAGTGTTTGATTGGACGTATGTGATGTGCAGACGCTTGTGTGTCAAGATAGCTTTCTTCAAAATTGCTGTTGGTTCTTTAATTGCTGTTTTTGATCGCACGCACAATGGAACAGTGGCTTTGTTGCGTTGAAGTGGACGGCATCTTGGTGTTTTAGTAGAAATCATGTGACAGGAGCATTTCACCAGGGCATTTCACCTTCTAAGAAATCTTTAGGATTCGTTGACAACTAAACCGCTTTCCTAACTCGATCATCATCATGACAATTGAAATCAGGTTCTTTTCAAACGCCCTTCTTTTGTTCGATTATGAAATTCTGTCAAAGACTCGTGTTTGAATTTCGATGGTTTTCGTCTGCTGTATTTGCTGCAGTGTCCTAGTTACATATCACAAAATGGTCTGCATGTGAAGATATAGACTGCATTTTCCCCCCTGGAGAGACCAATGTATTCGGCAAACTGGAACAGCATTACACACGTTAATCTTCGAGGGCAGTTATGCGTCTATGTCTTTTGAAAATAATCGTTAATGGTACCGACGTTGAGAATGACTTCATGTCTGAAACTGCATCTTTCCGCTGTACAGTGTGTTTGGTATGTGTTTGATTATGCTGTCGTTCTGTATGCATGAGTTATTGCTGTTTCATTATTTTGGCCACATTCTTCATTTGCGTTGAGTTCCGTTTTCAAGTCTTGCTAAATTTTTAAAAAAAATAAAATTTTGCATGTTTATACGAGAAAGTTTGCAATTTAGCTTAACTCGCTGTTTTTGTGAACATAAGTTGTTGCCGTATTAAGTAATAACTGTTATCCTTCAGTCCAGCTCAAGAAAGAGGTGCTTATTCGTGTTTTGAAGGAATGCTGGATTATGGGGGACACATTTTTGGTTGAATTTCTAGAAAGTAAGATAACTTTCGGATGTCTCTTATGAAAATAAATCATGGTTGTGATGAATAGATATCGCTGGATGTAAATAGATGTCAAAGTTGACAGTTTGTAGATCTGTGTAAAAAATTGACGTTTATTTATTACAGTGGTTCTCAAACTTCTGCAGGCCGCGGACCGGCAATAATTTATTTGGGAAGCTCGCGGACCGCTAACTTTAATCTCAAGCACAAACAAAAGCGAACTATTGTATAAAAAAACAAATTATACGGTTATTTACAATTAGGGATTTTTTAAATTAATAAAATTGTTTCTACAGCCATTAAATGGCTGCAGAAACAATTTTAAATAATTTTTTGCAAGTTAAAATATTAAGGCACTGGTAATGTATTTTTAAAGTTTGAGACCGAATTTTGAATAAATTTTGAACAACAATTCGAATAATTTCACAATTTTAAATATAAAATTAATCATTATAATTTATTTTTCACTCTCAGACTTCTTCACGGACCGGCGATCAGGACTCCGCGGACTGGTGCCAGTCTGCGGACCACCACTTTGAGAATCACTGATTTATTAATTAGCTGGAAAGCAATTATGCTTCAAACCTGAGTGAGTAGACTCAATTTTATTTCATTGATTGGGATTTGGGGAATTGAAACGTTGAAATTATTCGTAAGTGATTGTTGCTCTTTAAAACCAGTTTCAGCAAATGCTTTTTTGGAATTGCTCAGTTTACTTGTTGGTGGTAGTAGCCTGCCCTTTAAAATTAAGTTTTAGAAAGTTGGTTTCTTTAAGAGGTTTTGAGTGGCTTTCCTGTGGAAGAAGGATGTTCTTACTTCTGCAAAATAAATATCTTGTAAACATCATTCAGTGGTTTCAGAATGTTTGACATGAAGTGGAATGTTCAATGAAATTAACTGAACGGCCAAGTTATCTTTTCTTACCCTTTGAGTAACTGGGAATGAATAATTCTCCATTTCAATTGAAATACTAATTTCTATAGAATAACATAACGTGTGGGCTAGGGTGGCAGTGAAAAAAAATTTCTTTCTTTTTTAAAGTGACACCCCCTCCATTTGTTCTGTGGCATCTAAAACTGAACCTGAAAATGTTTTAACACAGCTGTTAAATATTTACTGGTTGCACCAGAGGATCAAAGTTTTTAATTATAGGCATAGGCATTACGCCGCATTAGGCAATGGGCAAATTGGCATAGTGTTATTTATGTAAGAAATTATGCTGCTTACAGCCTTACACTAGTCTTACACTTACACTTTACAAGTTTACAGTCATTAGACTTGTCCTCGAAATATCGTTGCCTTGTTGCTGTCTGGATAATCCTTTCGGTGCTTCTCAACCAATTGCAGAAGATATTGTTTTTTATCCTCTTGTTTCTTAAGAACAGCATTAAACGATTGAATCAACGCGACGCCGCGTTCGGCAGCGTCGTTGACCACTTTAAGCTGTTGTAACTTACGTTTGCCAGCCAGGAATCCTTCATCTTCCTCCCACGTACTTGGATGAAGCAGCAGGAAGTCCATTGGGATTTGAAGAGCTTCGAAAAGTTTCTTCGTGTTTTGCGTCACAAAATCATACAACTGCATTCCTGAGATGTGCTTTTCATCAATTTTGATTCGACGTTGAGGGTCGTCGCTACTGCTCCGGTCCATGGCCTTCACCATTGTCACTCTAACTTCATCAGACACTCGTGAATCAAAGAATGCAAAACCTATCAAGGTTTCACTCAAGTACCACAGATGGTTGGTAAAACTTTTCATCGCTGCCTTGGCCACATTCTGATTTGTCTCGTAAGCTGCGAATTGCTTCAACAACTCTAGGTCATTCAATGGAGCCGAGACAGGACACTGACAGCGGTACCATGCCTTCAGGTAGATCTGAACAACGAAAATGTTAAAATCACGAAGACCCGCTAGTTCGCGAGGTGTTAAATGAAACTGAGAGCGGAAAAGATAAATTTTCAGGCTGTAAATTAACTTCACCATCCACCTAGCTCTGCGAAATGCCCCTGGCGCTAGGATGTTTCGTGGATGATCATCTGGTGCACCTAGGAACAAAAGAGCTAGGTGCAGTAATTCCTTATAGTCATCGCGTGGCTGAACTTCTAGCAGCTGATCAAGACAGAACCTAATCATATCCTCTCTCCATGGTTTCTACAAAGCAGCAACTGACACATCCGTCATCGCACTCTCAGAACTCTCTCTGTCAATGGAGCTCCAAGCTTTTGAAAATCGCTCAAACAGTTTAATGTTTGGCCCACTGGATGTTTCCATTAATACACTGAAGATCTTTCCAATGATCAGCTCATGTATGTGGTGCCGGCATGCTAAACTGAGAAGCTTTCGCTTCAGTTTATTTTCCAGCAAGACACAGGCACCAGAGACGAGTCCGGTGTTGCTAGCCGTGGTATCAAATGACATACATTGCAGACGGTTGGTGAGGTTCCATTCTTCAACAAGTTTGAATACTGCTGCCGCCTGTGCTTCCCCGGTTCCATTCTGCATCGCTGGTACCCCAAGAAGTTTCATGGTACCTTCGCCAGACACCAATACCGCTAATCGATCAACTGTTTCCTTTGACGTAAGTGTAGGCAGCAACTTTCCGTCTCAATGAACTGTCAGTGGAACATCTGGTGAGAAAGATGCTTGTATCTCTCGTGCAATTTTCTCACGATTTCGTCGTCGAGCCTGTCTGATAGATTCTCGGTTTATTGCCATGTCAGCTGGATTATGCCCCAACGATTGAGCAGCAGCTGCCAACACATACGTCGCGTTTCTGTTGCTTATCCTCGTTCTGTCTAGTGCAGCTGCAACTTCAGGTGTCACCATGCTTGAGGGTCTGCCACGGCATGATTTCTTGGCTGACGGGCCCAGTAACAGGCATGCATCATCAGCATCATCGTCACTACTGCTTTCTTCACTGCTCGTGAGCTGGGCAGTTGCGTTCTCTGTCATCAATCTATCAGCCTCCAATGTTTCCAGATTGATTTTCCGCAACTCCTTCTAATGCCGTCGTTTTTATAGCTTTGCTAGTTTTGTGTCCACTGGACCCATACTTCCACGCCGTCCTGGTTCTCTCTGTGCAGTTAGGAATTCCCTATCTTCTGTGATTTCTATAGCTCATGAATGATTCGTTACTTTTCACTTAACGTTTTTATATTGCTTCAGCTCTGCAGTGTGCACAACACAACAACCACATAAAGCACACGTATTATGCAAAGCAGCATACTGCAAAAAAAGAATTATTCTGGTGCAACTTCTAAATAGCTTCAGATTGAAGTCAAATTTGTTCCTGTAATCCTTGGCCCAATGGAGAACAACTTGAGAGGGTGTCGTTTCAGAAATGTTGAATTTCTTTTCTTACATTGATATTGGCTGCCACCCTACTGTGGGCAGCTGTAAGACTTGCTGGATTTTGGAAATTTTATTTTGTGTCTCATTTTATATATGCATGATGTCTTTCATTGGCGGTCTTTCCCTCAGCACATTCAGTATTTGCCTGTTAAATAGGCCTGGGCATGTCAGCTAGGTTTGATGTTGGCTACTCAAGCAGAATTTTATTGCCTCCACTTTGACTTGGTTGGGCTCCAAAGCCCCACCAGCCAATGCATCAATGTCATGTACCTACCTTTCAGTTGTAGATGCCATCTGTGTGGTTGGCTCTGGTTGACCTCTTGCTCTCTGCCTTTGGATTGTAGATGGGCTACTCGAATGTTCTTCTCTTCTCTCACACTGACCCTGTAGATTGGGTGTTTGTTGGCCTACAGCAGATAATTAATCTGAGAGAGAGATGCGTTATATATAATTAAGTTAAAGTATTGCTATCAATGAAACTACAGAAGTAACTTGATGTTGGGATTTTTAAGAAAGTATGGAGTTGGGAACAAGCAAGCTGAAGATGTTTCTGAATGGTGATATTTCAAACACTCATTCCGAGTACGCCTTTTTAAATGTCTACTTTATTGTCCATATCCTGTTTATTTCAAATTTTCTGTGTCTTGCATGTGGCATCCTCCAGTCCTCTGTAGCTTTTTGTTCATCACAGCTTAGAAGGTTCTCATGTGTGGTCCTTTTAAGCAGAAGCTTGTGCTTTGTGGCATAGCGGTCGCAGTTGATGTGCTAACAGCAGAAACTTGTGTTGTCCTTGCAGTTGTTCAATTGTATGCATGGTTTCAATTGGTTTGCATACGTTCTGCTGATCATCTTGATCTTTTCATTCCCAGGGCTAGGACTGCTTTTGCTCAACATCGGGCGTTTGCTGTGGTTGGTCCCTCCATATGGAATGACCTTCCTACCACACTAAGGCAAAACTGATGACTCGTTTTTTCCCTCAACTCTCTGTAGAAGGCACTTCTTTTCGCCCGCTTTCGTGCTGAGGAGCACCTCTGAATAGTCATTCTGTGAGAGGTTCTATATGAATTTATAGATACAATACGATGCATACAGAAGTAAATAAACCACAGTCAGAGGTTCAGTATTACTACACGATGCTTTACAGGAAGTCTCCATGCTGAAGAAGTCCACTGTTTCAACTTGTAAGTTATTGTAGGCCTATGTTGCTTGCGGTGATGCCTGACATGAATGGGTTGGATTTTGACTTAGTGTGCCATGTCTTATGGAAATATTCTGTCACTTTTAAAATCTGAGGTGGACTGTGTCATGTGATGTTGTTTTATTTTAGCTACGCAATTGTTATTTTTGTTTATCGTTAGCAGCAGAATTGATGTTGCTATTTTGTGCTATAATCTGTAATACCAGGTTACCAGTTTATTACTGATGTTACTATTCAAACAGTCTAATTGTAACGAGGCTACTGGTGTTTTGTACTCTGGCTTCTTCAATATTAACGTCAAGTTTGGTCTATTTGCTTTCTATTGTTGCTTGCAGTTATTAATTATTCTTATGGTTGTTATTATTATTATTACAATTTTAATGTTTAAATGAATCCAGACAGAGATAATTACTAGGAGGAATGTGTGATCATAGGTTTTTAATTGGCATTTTGTCTCATTTTCAACAGAATTTAATAAATCTAAACACTGGTTTTAAATGTTTGTTGAGTGGATCATACAAATTAACTCTGTTATTATTGGAGGTTTGCCTCTAATAGATGCTACGAGCGATTGAATGATATGTTATCCATTATTGCCTTAATTTATTTGTTTTTCTATCTACGGCACCCTGTTCCTTCTGTTCCCCCAGTAAGCCAGACCGCAGTGAAGGATTACGTAGCCGTAAGCTGATTGGTCATTCAGCTAGTGTTGGTTTGGAGTGAATTGAGGTATGGTCGACTTTTTGCAAACAAGTCTCTGTCTGAGCTGTGAACTGCTGACTGAAGAGTTGAAGAAGTTGTGTGCTGTGGCGGTGGCTCATGGTCGAACAACCGTGCTTCTGTACATTTGTAATTGACGTATTGATGGCAACTGCTACACTTGATCTGACTGTCATCCGTGTCTGTCTGTGTGTCTTTGTGTGTGTCTTTGTGTGTTTCTGTGTGTGTGTCTTTGTATCTGTGTCTGTGTGTGTATCTTTGTGTGTGTGTTTCTCTGTGTCTTTGTGTGTGTGTGTTGACTTCTTCTTGTCTGTGGCGTTTAGCTTTTTCTTTGTGTCTAAGTGTGCAATTGTCAACTCGCGTCCTGATGTTTTAATATCTCATCGTGTTTTCCTGTTCACGTATTTGAGCCGAGACAATTGGTTCGAGCTGTCTGGCTTCTGTAGACTTTGTAGGATTTTTTTACAGCTTCTTGTCAGTTGTAATAAATTCTCTGTGTTTCCGAATTTGATGTTTAATTCATTTTATTGTTATCACTACCACATTCTGAAGACACAGATTAGAGCTTGTCGTGAACTGAAAAGCAGAGCTTTGAAAGCCAGTGGTTGTCCAATCAGTGATGACATGTAATTCAAATGTTGATAATTGATGGATTGCCCCCCTCCTCCCTGGATCCACCCCTGTGTGAGAGTGATGCTACGAGCGATTGAATGATATGTTATCCATTATTGCCTTAATTTATTTGTTTTTATATCTACGGCACCCTGTTCCCCCAGTAAGCCAGACCGCAGTGAAGGATTACGTAGCCGTAAGCTGACTGGTCATTCAGCTAGTGTTGGTTTGGAGTGAATTGAGGTATTGTCGACTTTTTGCAAACAAGTCTCTGTCTGAGCTGTGAACTGCTGACTGAAGAGTTGAAGAAGTTGTGTGCTGCGGCGGTGGCTCTTGGTCGAACAACCGTGCTTCTGTACATTTGTAATTGATGTATCGATGGCAACTGCTACACTTGATCTGACTGTCATCGGTATCTGTCTGTGTGTCTTTGTGTGTGTGTCTTTGTGTGTGTGTTTCTGTGTGTGTTTCTGTGTGTGTGTCTTTGTGTGTGTCTTTGTGTGTTTCTCTGTGTGTGTGTCTTTGTGTGTGTGTTTCTCTGTGTTTTTTGTGTGTGTGTCTCTCTGTGTGTTTTTGTGTGTGTGTGTGTGTGTCTCTGTGTCATTGTGTGTGTGTCGACTTCTTCTTGTCTGTGGCGTTTAGCTTTTTCTTCGTGTCTAAGTGTGCAATTGTCAACTCGCGTCCTGATGTTTCAATATCTCGTCGTGTTTTCCTGTTCACGTATTTGAGCCGAGACAATCGGTTCGAGCTGTCTGGCTTCTGTAGAATTTGTAGGATTTTTTACAGCTTCTTGTCAGTTGTAATAAATTCTTTGTGTTTCCAAATTTGATGTTTAATTCATTTTATTGCTATCACTACCACATTCTGAAGACACAGATTAGAGCTTGTCGTGAACTGAAAAGCAGAGCTTTGAAAGCCAGTGGTTGTCCAATCAGTGATGACATGTAATTCAAATGTTGATAATTAATGGATTGATGGATTGCCCCCCCTGGATCCGCCCCTGTGCGAGAGTGATGCTATGAGCGATTGAATGATATGTTATCCATTATTGCCTTAATTTATTTGTTTTTCTATCTACGGCACCCTGTTCCTTCTGTTCCCCCAGTAAGCCAGACCGAAGTGAAGGATTACGTAGCCGTAAGCTGATTGGTCATTCAGCTAGTGTTGGTTTGGAGTGAATTGAGGTATGGTCGACTTTTTGCAAACAAGTCTCTGTCTGAGCTGTGAACTGCTGACTGAAGAGTTGAAGAAGTTGTGCTGCGGCGGTGGCTCATGGTCGAACAACCGTGCTTCTGTACATTTGTAATTGATGTATCGATGGCAACTGCTACACTTGATGTGACTGTCATCTGTATCTGTGTGTGTTTCTGTGTGTGTGTCTGTGTGTGTGTCTTTGTGTGTGTGTCTGTGTGTGTGTTTCTGTGTGTGTGTCTGTGTGTGTCTTTGTGTGTGTGTCTTTGTGTGTTTCTGTGTGTGTCTTTGTGTGTTTCTGTGTGTGTGTGTGTCTTTGTGTGTGTGTCTGTGTGTGTGTTTTTGTGTGTGTCTTTGTGTGTTTCTGTGTGTGTGTGTGTGTGTCTTTGTGTGTGCGTTTCTCTGTGTGTTTTTTTGTGTGT
Source organism: Lumbricus rubellus (assembly GCA_945859605.1). Taxonomy (NCBI): domain Eukaryota; kingdom Metazoa; phylum Annelida; class Clitellata; order Crassiclitellata; family Lumbricidae; genus Lumbricus; species Lumbricus rubellus. The sequence continues at coordinate 55,159,549 of OX243812.1, forward strand.
GTCTCTTTGTGTGTTTTTGTGTGTGTGTGTGTGTCTTTGTGTCATTTTGTGTTTCGACTTCTTCTTGTCTGTGGCGTTTAGCTTTTTCTTCGTGTCTAAGTGTGCAATTGTCAACTCGCGTCCTGATGTTTCAATATCTCGTCGCGTTTTCCTGTTCACGTATTTGAGCCGAGACAATCGGTTCGAGCTGTCTGGCTTCTGTAGACTTTGTAGGATTTTTTTACAGTTTCTTGTCAGTTGTAATAAATTCTTTGTGTTTCCAAATTTGATGTTTAATTCATTTTATTGCTATCACTACCACATTCTGAAGACACAGATTAGAGCTTGTCGTGAACTGAAAAGCAGAGCTTTGAAAGCCAGTGGTTGTCCAATCAGTGATGACATGTAATTCAAATGTTGATAATTGATGGATTGCCCCCCTCCTCCCTGGATCCACCCCTGTGTGAGAGTGATGCTACGAGCGATTGAATGATATGTTATCCATTATTGCCTTAATTTATTTGTTTTTATATCTACGGCACCCTGTTCCCCCAGTAAGCCAGACCGCAGTGAAGGATTACGTAGCCGTAAGCTGATTGGTCATTCAGCTAGTGTTGGTTTGGAGTGAATTGAGGTATTGTCGACTTTTTGCAAACAAGTCTCTGTCTGAGCTGTGAACTGCTGACTGAAGAGTTGAAGAAGTTGTGTGCTGCGGCGGTGGCTCTTGGTCGAACAACCGTGCTTCTGTACATTTGTAATTGATGTATCGATGGCAACTGCTACACTTGATCTGACTGTCATCGGTATCTGTCTGTGTGTCTTTGTGTGTGTGTCTTTGTGTGTGTGTTTCTGTGTGTGTGTCTGTGTGTGTGTCTTTGTGTGTGTCTTTGTGTGTTTCTCTGTGTGTGTGTCTTTGTGTGTGTGTTTCTCTGTGTTTTTTGTGTGTGTGTCTCTCTGTGTGTTTTTGTGTGTGTGTGTGTGTGTCTCTGTGTCATTGTGTGTGTGTCGACTACTTCTTGTCTGTGGCGTTTAGCTTTTTCTTCGTGTCTAAGTGTGCAATTGTCAACTCGCGTCCTGATGTTTCAATATCTCGTCGTGTTTTCCTGTTCACGTATTTGAGCCGAGACAATCGGTTCGAGCTGTCTGGCTTCTGTAGAATTTGTAGGATTTTTTACAGCTTCTTGTCAGTTGTAATAAATTCTTTGTGTTTCCAAATTTGATGTTTAATTCATTTTATTGCTATCACTACCACATTCTGAAGACACAGATTAGAGCTTGTCGTGAACTGAAAAGCAGAGCATTGAAAGCCAGTGGTTGTCCAATCAGTGATGACATGTAATTCAAATGTTGATAATTGATGGATTGCCCCCCCCCCCTGGATCCGCCCCTGTGCGAGAGTGATGCTATGAGCGATTGAATGATATGTTATCCATTATTGCCTTAATTTATTTGTTTTTCTATCTACGGCACCCTGTTCCTTCTGTTCCCCCAGTAAGCCAGACCGAAGTGAAGGATTACGTAGCCGTAAGCTGATTGGTCATTCAGCTAGTGTTGGTTTGGAGTGAATTGAGGTATGGTCGACTTTTTGCAAACAAGTCTCTGTCTGAGCTGTGAACTGCTGACTGAAGAGTTGAAGAAGTTGTGCTGCGGCGGTGGCTCATGGTCGAACAACCGTGCTTCTGTACATTTGTAATTGACGTATTGATGGCAACTGCTACACTTGATGTGACTGTCATCTGTATCTGTGTGTGTTTCTGTGTGTGTGTCTGTGTGTGTGTCTTTGTGTGTGTGTCTGTGTGTGTGTTTCTGTGTGTGTGTCTTTGTGTGTGTTTGTGTGTGTGTCTTTGTGTGTGTCTTTGTGTGTTTCTGTGTGTGTCTTTGTGTGTTTCTGTGTGTGTGTGTCTTTGTGTGTGTGTCTGTGTGTGTGTCTTTGTGTGTGTCTTTGTGTGTTTCTGTGTGTGTGTGTGTGTCTTTGTGTGTGCGTTTCTCTGTGTGTTTTTTTGTGTGTGTCTCTTTGTGTGTTTTTGTGTGTGTGTGTGTGTGTCTTTGTGTCATTTTGTGTTTCGACTTCTTCTTGTCTGTGGCGTTTAGCTTTTTCTTCGTGTCTAAGTGTGCAATTGTCAACTCGCGTCCTGATGTTTCAATATCTCGTCGCGTTTTCCTGTTCACGTATTTGAGCCGAGACAATCGGTTCGAGCTGTCTGGCTTCTGTAGACTTTGTAGGATTTTTTTACAGTTTCTTGTCAGTTGTAATAAATTCTTTGTGTTTCCAAATTTGATGTTTAATTCATTTTATTGCTATCACTACCACATTCTGAAGACACAGATTAGAGCTTGTCGTGAACTGAAAAGCAGAGCTTTGAAAGCCAGTGGTTGTCCAATCAGTGATGACATGTAATTCAAATGTTGATAATTGATGGATTGCCCCCCTCCTCCCTGGATCCACCCCTGTGTGAGAGTGATGCTACGAGCGATTGAATGATATGTTATCCATTATTGCCTTAATTTATTTGTTTTTATATCTACGGCACCCTGTTCCCCCAGTAAGCCAGACCGCAGTGAAGGATTACGTAGCCGTAAGCTGACTGGTCATTCAGCTAGTGTTGGTTTGGAGTGATTTGAGGTATTGTCGACTTTTTGCAAACAAGTCTCTGTCTGAGCTGTGAACTGCTGACTGAAGAGTTGAAGAAGTTGTGTGCTGCGGCGGTGGCTCTTGGTCGAACAACCGTGCTTCTGTACATTTGTAATTGATGTATCGATGGCAACTGCTACACTTGATCTGACTGTCATCGGTATCTGTCTGTGTGTCTTTGTGTGTGTGTTTCTGTGTGTGTGTGTGTGTCTGTGTGTGTCTTTGTGTGTTTCTCTGTGTGTGTGTCTTTGTGTGTGTGTTTCTCTGTGTTTTTTGTGTGTGTGTCTCTCTGTGTGTTTTTGTGTGTGTGTGTGTGTGTGTGTGTGTGTGTGTGTGTGTGTGTGTGTGTGTGTCTGTCTCTGTGTCATTGTGTGTGTGTCGACTTCTTCTTGTCTGTGGCGTTTAGCTTTTTCTTCGTGTCTAAGTGTGCAATTGTCAACTCGCGTCCTGATGTTTCAATATCTCGTCGTGTTTTCCTGTTCACGTATTTGAGCCGAGACAATCGGTTCGAGCTGTCTGGCTTCTGTAGAATTTGTAGGATTTTTTACAGCTTCTTGTCAGTTGTAATAAATTCTTTGTGTTTCCAAATTTGATGTTTAATTCATTTTATTGCTATCACTACCACATTCTGAAGACACAGATTAGAGCTTGTCGTGAACTGAAAAGCAGAGCTTTGAAAGCCAGTGGTTGTCCAATCAGTGATGACATGTAATTCAAATGTTGATAATTGATGGATTGCCCCCCTCCTCCCTGGATCCACCCCTGTGTGAGAGTGATGCTACGAGCGATTGAATGATATGTTATCCATTATTGCCTTAATTTATTTGTTTTTATATCTACGGCACCCTGTTCCCCCAGTAAGCCAGACCGCAGTGAAGGATTACGTAGCCGTAAGCTGACTGGTCATTCAGCTAGTGTTGGTTTGGAGTGAATTGAGGTATTGTCGACTTTTTGCAAACAAGTCTCTGTCTGAGCTGTGAACTGCTGACTGAAGAGTTGAAGAAGTTGTGTGCTGCGGCGGTGGCTCTTGGTCGAACAACCGTGCTTCTGTACAATTGTAATTGACGTATTGATGGCAACTGCTACACTTGATCTGACTGTCATCGGTATCTGTCTGTGTGTCTTTGTGTGTGTGTCTTTGTGTGTGTGTTTCTGTGTGTGTGTCTGTGTGTGTGTCTTTGTGTGTGTCTTTGTGTGTTTCTCTGTGTGTGTGTCTTTGTGTGTGTGTTTCTCTGTGTTTTTTGTGTGTGTGTCTCTCTGTGTGTTTTTGTGTGTGTGTGTGTGTGTGTCTCTGTGTCATTGTGTGTGTGTCGACTTCTTCTTGTCTGTGGCGTTTAGCTTTTTCTTCGTGTCTAAGTGTGCAATTGTCAACTCGCGTCCTGATGTTTCAATATCTCGTCGTGTTTTCCTGTTCACGTATTTGAGCCGAGACAATCGGTTCGAGCTGTCTGGCTTCTGTAGAATTTGTAGGATTTTTTACAGCTTCTTGTCAGTTGTAATAAATTCTGTGTGTTTCCAAATTTGATGTTTAATTCATTTTATTGCTATCACTACCACATTCTGAAGACACAGATTAGAGCTTGTCGTGAACTGAAAAGCAGAGCTTTGAAAGCCAGTGGTTGTCCAATCAGTGATGACATGTAATTCAAATGTTGATAATTGATGGATTGCCCCCCTCCTCCCTGGATCCACCCCTGTGTGAGAGTGATGCTACGAGCGATTGAATGATATGTTATCCATTATTGCCTTAATTTATTTGTTTTTATATCTACGGCACCCTGTTCCCCCAGTAAGCCAGACCGCAGTGAAGGATTACGTAGCCGTAAGCTGATTGGTCATTCAGCTAGTGTTGGTTTGGAGTGATTTGAGGTATTGTCGACTTTTTGCAAACAAGTCTCTGTCTGAGCTGTGAACTGCTGACTGAAGAGTTGAAGAAGTTGTGTGCTGCGGCGGTGGCTCATGGTCGAACAACCGTGCTTCTGTACATTTGTCATTGATGTTTCGATGGCAACTGCTACACTTGATCTGACTGTCATCCGTATCTGTCTGTGTGTCTTTGTGTGTGTGTGTCTTTGTGTGTGTGTGTGTGTCTTTGTGTGTGTGTGTCTCTCTGTGTCTTTCTTTGTGTGTGTGTGTGTTTGTCTTTGTATCTGTGTCTGTGTGTGCTACACTTGATCTGACTGTCATCCGTATCTGTCTGTGTGTCTTTGTGTGTTTGTCTTTGTGTATGTGTTTCTGTGTGTGTGTCTGTGTGTGTGTCTTTGTGTGTTTCTGTGTGTGTGTCTTTGTGTGTGTGTGTTTCTCTGTGTTTTTGTGTGTGTGTCTCTCTGTGTGTTTTTGTGTGTGTGTGTGTGTGTGTGTCTCTGTGTGTGTGTCGACTTCATCTTGTCTGTGGCTTTTAGCTTTTTCTTCGTGTCTAAGTGTGCAATTGTCAACTCGCGTCCTGATGTTTCAATATCTCGTCGTGTTTTCCTGTTCACGTATTTGAGCCGAGACAATCGGTTCGAGCTGTGTGGCTTCTGTAGAATTTGTAGGATTTTTTTACAGCTTCTTCTCAGTTGAGCTTGTCGTGAACTGAAAAGCGGAGCTTTGAAGGCCAGTGGTTATCCAATCAGTGATGACATGTAATTCAAATGTTGATAATTGATGGATTGCCCCCACCCCCCCACTGGATCCGCACCTGTGTGAGTGTGATGCTACGAGCGATTGAATGATATGTTATCCATTATTGCCTTAATTTATTTGTTTTTATATCTACGGCACCCTGTTCCCCCAGTAAGCCAGACCGCAGTGAAGGATTACGTAGCCGTAAGCTGATTGGTCATTCAGCTAGTGTTGGTTTGGAGTGAATTGAGGTATTGTCGACTTTTTGCAAACAAGTCTCTGTCTGAGCTGTGAACTGCTGACTCAAGACTTGAAGAAGTTGTGTGCTGCGGCGGTGGCTCATAGTCTAACAACCGTGCTTCTGTACATTTGTAATTGATGTATCGATGGCAACTGCTACACTTGATCTGACTGTCATGCGTGTCTGTGTGTGTGTCTTTGTGTGTGTGTCTTTGTGTGTGTGTTTCTGTGTGTGTGTGTCTGTGTGTGTGTCTTTGTGTGTGTCTTTGTGTGTTTCTCTGTGTGTGTGTCTTTGTGTGTGTGTTTCTCTGTGGTTTTTTTGTGTGTGTGTCTCTCTCTCTGTGTTTTTGTATGTGTGTGTGTCTCTGTGTCTTTGTGTGTGTGTCGACTTCTTCTTGTCTGTGGCTTTTAGCTTTTTCTTCGTGTCTAAGTGTGCAATTGTCAACTCGCGTTCTGATGTTTCAATATCTCGTCGTGTTTTCCTGTTCACGTATTTGAGCCGAGACAATCGGTTCGAGCTGTCTGGCTTCTCTAGAATTTGTAGGATTTTTTTACAGCTTCTTCTCAGTTGTAATAAATTCTTTGTGTTTCCAAATTTGATGTTTAATTCATTTTATTGCTGTCACTACCACATTCTGAAGACACAGATTAGAGCTTGTCGTGAACTGAAAAGCAGAGCTTTGAAAGCCAGTGGTTGTCCAATCAGTGATGACATGTAATTCAAATGTTGATAATTGATGGATTGCCCCCCCTCCTCCTTGGATCCACCCCTGTGTGAGAGTGATGCTACGAGCGATTGAATGATATGTTATCCATTATTGTCTTAATTTATTTGTTTTTATATCTACGGCACCCTGTTCCTTCTGTTCCCCCAGTAAGCCAGACCACAGTGAAGGATTACGTAGCCGTAAGCTGATTGGTCATTCAGCTAGTGTTGGTTTGGAGTGAATTGAGGTATTGTCGACTTTTTGCAAACAAGTCTCTGTCTGAGCTGTGAACTGCTGACTGAAGAGTTGAAGAAGTTGTGCTGCGGCGGTGGCTCATGGTCGAACAACCGTGCTTCTGTACATTTGTCATTGACGTATCAATGGCAACTGCTACACTTGATGTGACTGTCATCTGTATCTGTCTGTGTGTTTTTGTGTGTGTGTGTATCTTTGTGTGTGTGTGTCTTTGTGTGTGTGTGTCTTTGTGTGTGTGTGTCTCTCTGTGTGTTTCTGTGTGTGTGTCTCTGTATCTTTGTGTGTTTATTTGTGTGTGTCTGTGTGTGTGTGTCTTTGTATCTGTGTCTGTGTGTGTCTTTGTGTGTGTGTGTTTCTGTGTGTGTTTCTGTGTGTGTGTCTCTGTGTCTTTGTGTGTTTCTTTGTGTGTGTCTTTGTATCTGTGTCTGTGTGTGTTTTTTTGTGTGTTTCTGTGTGTGTGTCTTTGTGTGTGTGTCTCTCTGTGTGTTTCTGTGTGTGTGTCTCTGTGTAATTGTGTGTGTGTCGACTTCTTTTCTGTGGCGTTTAGCTTTTTCTTCGTGTCTAGGTGTGCATTGTCAACTCGCGTCCTGATGTTTTAATATCTCGTCGTGTTTTCCTGTTCACGTATTTGAGCCGAGACAATTGGTTCGAGCTGTCTGGCTTCTGTAGAATTTGTAGGATTTTTTTACAGCTTCTTGTCAGTTGTAATAAATTCTTTGTGTTTCCAAATTTGATGTTTAATTCATTTTATTGTTATCGCTACCACATTCTGTAGACACATATTAGAGCTTGTCGTGAACTGAAAAGCAGAGCTTTGAAAGCCAGTGGTTGTCCAATCAGTGATGACATGTAATTCAAATGTTGATAATTAATGGATTGATTGATTGCCCCCCCCCCCTGGATCCGCCCGTGTGAGAGTGATGCTACGAGCGATTGAATGATATCTTATCCATTATTGTCTTAATTTATTTGTTTTTACATGTATATCTACGGCACTTTGTTCCTTCTGTCCCCCAGTAAGCCAGACTGCAGTGAAGGATTACGTAGCCGTAAGCTGATTGGTCATTCAGCTAGTGTTTGTTTGGAGTGAATTGAGGTATTGTCGACTTTTTGCAAACAAGTCTCTGTCTGAGCTGTGAACTGCTGACTGAAGAGTTGAAGAAGTTGTGTGCTGCGGCGGTGGCTCATGGTCGAACAACCGTGCTTCTGTACATTTGTAATTGACGTATCGATGGCAACTGCTACACTTGATCTGACTGTCATCCGTGTCTGTGTGTGTGTCTTTGTATGTGTGTCTTTCTGTGTGTGTGTCTTTCTGTGTGTGTGTCTTTGTGTGTTTCTGTGTGTGTGTCTGTGTGTGTCTTTGTATGTTTCTGTGTATGTGTGTCTGTGTGTGTCTTTGTATGTTTCTGTGTGTGTGTCTGTGTGTGTGTCTTTGTATCCGTGTCTGTGTGTGTGTCTTTGTGTGTGTCTCTGTGTCTTTGTGTGTGTGTCGACTTCTTCTTGGCTGTGGCGTTTAGCTTTTTCTTTGTGTCTAAGTGTGCAATTGTCAACTCGCGTCCTGATGTTTTAATATCTCGTCGTGTTTTCCTGTTCACGTATTTGAGCCGAGACAATCGGTTCGAGCTGTCTGGCTTCTGTAGAATTTGTAGGATTTTTTACAGCTTCTTGTCAGTTGTAATAAATTCTTTTTGTTTCCAAATTTGATGTTTAATTCATTTTATTGTTATCACTACCACCACATTCTGTAGACTGATGACACAGATTAGAGCTTTGCAAAGCCAGTGGTTGTCCAATCAGTGAAAACATGTAACTCATATGAACATTGCTAATTAATGGATTGATGGGTTTTTCCATGTTATGCGAGCAGCCAACAACCCTTAAAGCATTGTATTCCACTGAATGCAGTGCAATAGTAGAGTTTCTATACACAGTATTATAGCAATGTGTCGTTTAACTCCTGAGGTCTTAGTACCAATGCCTTTGCAGAGTACATATAGGCTACTTACTCTTTTCCAATGATTTCATTGAAATTTCGTGGTACAAAGTCTCTTCAGATTTGTTTCACTTTATCTGATCCTCTAATCAGAATTAATTGTAGATGCCTCAGTTATGTCTGGATATAAAAGCAGCGTTTTGCTTCCATCGCAATTGAAATGCCTTTTAGGAGGCGCAGTGTTTCAGGAAGGTATGGCACAAGGACAAGATGGCTTGCAGATAGGTGATGCTTCATGTTCCTGGCTATTCCATTTAGTGGACCACTGCTTAGGTAGCAATGCATAGGAATCTAATTGTTTGGCTCATCTGAACATGCTGAGGCATCTTCCATAGAGGAGGACTTGGCAGACTATGGCCTAGTTTTAGCCCTTTTCACCCTGCTGTCCACATTTGACACTTCCTGTCGGCCACTTTGTCCATACTTAATGTAACCTATCCTTAACCCTTAACAAACATGCAGAATAGATAGACAACCCATGATGTCGTAAACTGATACTCGCTAAGTGGCTAAGATCACCCAAACCACTTTAACCAAGTACTAAGTATATAGCATGTATTTTTAATTTAATAACAATATCCTGGAAGATGTTTAGTTGAACCAGTCCAAACAGTAGTGTCTAGCTAAGAGAATTGCTTGGTTCTCTGGCAAATAAATAAGTGATGCAATTGCTGCTGACGTGCCGTATGTTCATTGCTTCAACAAGGAATCGGAGGCCAATTTGCAGGTTGCATAGAAGGTTGCATTTTGATCTGTTAAACACTCAACTGTCTCCAGATATACTTCATTTAGACAAGGCTTTTGCTGTCTCACACTTACTATTCTATTCAATAATCTGAATTTTTTGACTGTAGGTGAAAGTGTAGCAATAGGTAAATGCATTGAATAAGTCAACGATTGGGTGTGCAGTGTATCGTAATAATTATTCATAACACCACAATGTGGTAACGTCACCGTGCCGACACTCACATATTCTGAAATTGATGTGGTGGTAAAAGCTAAATGCTATGCTGTTGTCTGCATGCGTCTTTTGAAACATTCCTCAAAAGCACTGTAAACATATTCGTCTCTGTAATAATATTAGATGAAACCGACACACCAAAGCATGACTACCAGACTTAGTAAGAATGGTTGATTGCAACTAATTTACATGACTTTAACTGTGTGGCAGCCTTGCAAGGTGTCCATCACATCACATCCTGCAACACTCGTTTTGCCAGTGCCACGTAGCAAATGAAAAAGTGAGTCTTCCTTTTGGAAGGTGGGGAGATGGTTGATTCCACTTCCATGCTGATCTGCATTGCCATCCACCCAGACCCATTTCCCATGGCAAAAGTATCTTTTAGTTGGTACCAGCAGATGGATTAGAATATTTCATTATTTCATATTCATTAATTAATTAAGTGCATTTGAATAGCTCCTATTCTAGGGGACTACTAGGCGCATATGCATATGGCATGTCTTTGCTTACTTACTCTTATTGCTTACTTATTCTTCTTGTAATTCTGGTGATAGACATCTGTAATAAGTGTATGTTCCGAAAATCTGTTGGTTCGCATTATCCGGCTATTCTGTCCATTTGGTCTCAATCATAAAATACTTACCTATTTGCAACTTGTAGGCTACATATAAAATATGTATAGTTTTCAGTGTGCAAGTCTTGTGTACAATCATCGAAATGTTGAAATGTGTAGTGAAGTCATTATGTGGTGTAGTCTTGTAATTGCTGTGGCAAGCTTGGTATGGTACTATGGTGCCATAGTATCCATTTGTATGTGTACTTGTTACATGATTACATCCATGGTTTGAGGAGTGTATCGGAGTTGAATAGGTGTCCACTTAGCTACAGCTTTCACAACAACTCCTTAGGATGATGAAATGCTGTTCAAAGTGGAGTTATTTAACCCTTAAACGTCCAGCTACATATGTTTTCAGCGCATTTTGGTACATGCTGGTCGTTAAAGGGTTAAACGGAGTCGTATGATTTTCCATACTTATCCCACCATGAGTGTTGGGACTTGTGAATAGTGAATCTGCATGTTCGCTTTCGTGTATTCAGTGGTCACGTTTCTCGTTTGTGCGCTACGGTGTCTTCTGTGCATGTGTGCGTCCTTTGTGTCTCGTGCTATTTGCTGACGACTTGAAGCATATCTGTATAATATTTGTTTCTATTAAGATAGCCAGTTTCAATTCTATTATAAGTTATTCGTGTAACGTTAACCAAATGTTGCTACTTGTTGCCAAAGAAATATGCTAGATAGAAACTTGTGTTTATAATTAATTATTGGTAAATGTTGACTTTTAAAGCCAGTTTTAAGCTCAAAGTAAACACTATAATTATGAAGTCTTTTGAGTGTAAATCTAGTTACAGTTGTGTTAGTCTGTATTAAGACTGCATACATTTTACATTTGTACGAAAGTCTTGCAAGGTTTGCATCGAAACTTTGAAATCTTTACTCGAATGGTATTTGAATGTTCACGTGCACTCTGTGGTTAACCGATTTGAAATTGATTAATTAGCAGTGATTCTTTTCTGACCAACCGTGCTGGTTTGTTTCTATTTACGGACAATATATTATGTGCTCTGTATTAAATGTTGATGTGAGTGTGTGTGTGTTATATGTTCATGTCTACTGACACACTTGCATATCTTTTAGGAGGATTATAACATGAAATGGTTGGCGTGATGTTCTTTATTAATGGATATTTGCATGTCATGATGCAGATAATGCCGCAATTGGCAATGAATATACCCCACGATGTTCACTTTAGCACAGGGGTTCTCAAACTTTATTTTTGTTGTACCCCCAAGTAGAAAAATCAAATGGTGGCGTACCCCCCAGCAAAGTCAGATCAGAAAGTAAATGCCATTGCTTAATCTCCATTGCAGTGACAACTAAAAAGTATGGTGTAGCCTATATTAGAGTTTTATTAGCCTACATAGCCTATAGGGAGCAAAATTGAAAATATGCAAACTTTTAATCATGCAATCATATCAACAAAAAGGGGAAATTGGTCTATAGGGCCCAATCCCTGTAAGAAAGAGCCAACCTATAGCGTGATATTGCTGTGTGCTTGTTTTGACTATAGCACAAATTTAAAATAAGAAAATTGCATGGTTTAATATTTGTCAACTTCAAATTCAAATTTAGGCCTATCCCATATTCATTTTTGGTAGCAAGAATATACAGTTTAAAAACTAGTTTCAAAAAGATATATAATTGTAACGGACTAGGGCTGGGCAAAAGTTCACCAGGATCCGAGTTCCAGCCCCAGTCGTCCGGGTATCGTAGAATTGTCCGCTGGATAAGACTTCAACTGTAGATTGAAGATTAGCCGACTAGGCTTGAGCGTACAAGTTCAGAAGCAACAGTGGTCCCCGCAGAACCAGCCGTGGATCGTAGTCGAAGGGCAGGACGGACCGTTGGTATCCGTCCCTGCAGCACCAACCGTTGATCGTCGTCGAAGGCAGGACAGACGGTCGTATCTGTCCCTGCAGCACCAGCCGTGGATCGTAGTCGAAGGGCAGGACGGACCGTTGGTATCCGTCCCTGCAGCACCAACCGTTGATCGTCGTCGAAGGCAGGACAGACGGTCGTATCTGTCCCTGCAGCACCAGCCGTGGATCGTAGTCGAAGGGCAGGACGGACCGTTGGTATCCGTCCCTGCAGCACCAACCGTTGATCGTCGTCGAAGGCAGGACAGACCGTCGTCTCGGTCCCTGCAGCACCAACCGTTGACCGTCGTCGAAGGGCAGGAAAGACCGTCGTCTCGGTCCCTGCAGCACCAACCGTTGATCGTCGTCGAAGGCAGGACAGACCGTCGTATCTGTCTCGAAATACCTCGGCTTCCTCGTTTTCCTCTATCTCCCTCTCGAAATATCTCGGCCTCCTCGTTTTCCTCTATCTCTCTCTCTCGAAATATGTTGTCTCACACCACGACAGCAACAACAACCCACAATAATAATCGATCTAAGAACGAGAACCCTCCACGTTGAAATGTTCAGGGCTTAACGACACTGTTTCATATCGAAGATGATTAGTGTCGGAGGCAGAGAACAACCTCACACTCCACGTTTATATTGCGACCGAGCCACCCAGGGTGCGATTTGCCGGGGGGGTTGGGGGGGGGGGGTCGGACCCCCTCTTTGCTATGGCCCGACCCCCACACTTCGACCTCCAAAAAAAGGTGTGGGGGTCCAATTTCGACCCCCTCTTTTGGCAGTGCGGCCAGTGCCACAAGAGGGGGTCGAAATTGGACCACTGCAAGCAGTTAGTAGGACTTATTCGTTTCATTTCCTCATTCGTTCAACAGTTGACAGTTGACACAAAGTTTCAAGTTGTACTGTTGTGACGTTGTCCGGTCCCGTCGACTCCCGTGACAGTTACACAATTTCCCAAATGATCAAATCTACAGTCTGTCACCCAAAAACCAGAGGGAACTCGCTTCAATAGCTGCAGACACCAATACTGTGTTGCTCAAAATTAACAAAATTTTGAAGTCAGATGGGCCTTTTCATCGTTTCTTTCCATGAAAGCGCTACTACGCGATTACTGTGCATTACATGCTCATCTTTTGCGGTTGTCTGAAAATGGTGATAGATCGACTAAGGAAGCAAGCAAGTGCAAAGGTTTAGCCAACAAAATGTCTAGTTGGATCTTTGTCAGCCAATTGTGCATGCTAAAAGATTCACTGCGCACATTGAAGCAGTTGTCATTGTTTTTTCAAAGTAATGATGCCAATCTTGTCAGCATGGGCGCCCGCAGAAAATTTTCCAGGAGGGGGCAAAAATTTTAAGGTGGTCACGGTTACATTTTTCAGTGACAAAGAGCATGCTAAATAGGCTACAGCGCTGGAAGTTACAAACACGGGTATTTTTTCAAAGACATTTCTTAATGCAAATTTCTCAGTTTCATTTTGTGTATTATTTTTGATATGAATAGCTTCCTAGTGCGAAAAATTGGTTAAAAATCCAAAAGTAGATGTTAAAAAGTAGGCCCATGAAGGGCACTATATATATAATTATATATTTATTTCTATAGCGATTTCTAAACGTAAATTTATGACTTTCACATGTGTATCATTCGTAAGATTGTAACGTCCTATGAGGCCGCTACAATTTAACGTCCTTGTAAGGCCGCTTTTACTTACTTACCAAATTATTTTATTAGATATCATGGTGCTATTTATAGATCATCACATAGATGGTATATTTTTGCGAAGGTCGTCATGACGACGGGAGGGTACTTCTGTTCGAGGCTTCTGTCGAGGCTTCTGAATCTTCTTGTGGTAACCAATCGCAGTAGATTGTCCGTCCTATCAGAGGCCGAGGTTTGCGTCCGACTGTCGCTTTTGCGTGTCAGCCTTTGATTGGTCGATCCGGACCACGTGACCGCTTCCAACGCCGAAAAGCGCAGTCGACTGGAGGTTTTCATCGGAGTGAGAGCTCGGCTCGGGAAGATCAGAAATTCCGTATATTCTGGGTCTAAAAATGCTGAATGTGTGGCTGATTGCCTGATTTCATGAATATGAATATACCGTTGACTAAGCGACTGGTTTTGGGACAGTTTGCAGCTGATTCTGTGTGAATCTTTATTGTCATATATTCCAATATTCGGACAAGAAATCTTCCGATCTTCTTTCATATTTGAATGCGAGTGTTGGCCAAATTGCACGGAAATTGCCAGGGAAGTATTAACTAATCTAATTGCTCCATAACAGAATCCGAAACCAAGGGTAGTTAATTAATTAGATATTAATGTTCATGGATAATAAGAATTGAAACCTAAGTTGATATTGTATTTCGGTTGAAAGCTACAGTCCGAATTGTGATTCATTATACCTGACTGTTAATTATAAAACGCGATTACTAGAATCAAGGTTGTGCAAGCCTGTTGATTATTTACGGAGATTCTGCTGACTTTAAAGACATATTGCATAGCTATTGAAGAACAATATCTAGGCCCGATCACAGATGTTAATTGTTAGCAACGCTTGTACATTATACTCAGTTGAATTGCTTAATTAAAATAAATCAAATCTGACGTTAATAAAATAACTGAATAATGGAAACTTCTATAAGGTCTGAGGATCACTCTGATGAGGAATTAGAGGAATGCATAGCTGAAGGGGAGAAGGGAGGAACCCCTGACTGTCTTGACGAATTAGAAGTAAAGGGTAAACAAGTTGGGGAACTTTTACTAACTGTGTCAGAAACCCTGGGGATGTTTATGGAACGACAAGAGTCCCAATTCAAGAGCCTTAGTCAAGAGATAGGCCGCTTACAAGAGCAACACCATCGGGGTAGTCTTTCCCGAGAAGAAGGTGAGGTAATGAGGGAAAAGAGAAGGGAAGGGTTGACCACATCTAAGGATTGGGGATTTACACAATCTGTTGAAGGGGATTCGAACCCAGACGGTCTTCAATTAGAGGAAGCCGTCGTTCCCAGACCGGGAACCGCAGACATATGTCGCCACTCGACCGAAGCCATTCCTGGTACCGATGAGAGACATCCCCGTCCTGAGGTGGGAGACCCAACCCTAAACTACGACTTTACCAGAGGGAAATCAATGGATCCCGTAGATCTTACTTACTTAGTTGAACCTGTAGTCTTACCTGACAGCAGAGAACCCCTTCAACAGTGCGGCGCCTCGATTGAAATCCTAGGGCGGGCCCCTACCACTTGGGAGGCTGAAGAGCATTACCAAGGGTGGGACCCGAGGTCACGTGGGCTTCTTTCGAGGTGGGGGCAGGCCGTTACAATTGGTACCAGAGCTAGTGGGGTTTTGAAATTAAGGTCAGATACAGAGGTTCAAATCCAATCTAGTGCAGATACAATTGACACCAGATTAAGTAAGGTAAAAGTAAGCTCAGGTACATTTGGTCCTAGACTAAGTGAGGTTTTGGAACTAGGTTCAAATACAGCTGACGCTCAGGTCCAACTTAGTCAAGATACAAGGGCCAGAAAAGAACCCGAAATTGTTAGGAATGAAACTGTCTATCATAGAGATTTAAATACGATTTATGAAAGCTTTGACTATGAGTCGTATATGCGCAAGAAACAAAACAGGTTAAATAAAGTTGTAACCGAACAGTTGAAAAATAATAGTGAAGACTCAGAAGTAACTGATATGCGGCCTTTACAACGATTTGTGCTCGATTCAAATGCGATAGCTATAGGGCAAGACTGTTTGAAAACATGTACTAACTCAGGAATGTTAGTTGTAGATAAATCAAATCGGGATTTGTCGTTCACACGAGAGTACGACTGGGGTCCACGAGATGCACATCCTCGTCGTCCCATGTCATCCGCAATTCCTCGGGCTGCCACCTTCCCATACTCGTCGTACGAATTCATGAATACTGAAGCTGAAAATCTTCGACGATCAACTGCAATTCCTCCACGAATCATCTCTTCGAAGAATGTGGGTATGCACGACGTCCAGGTACGTGAAATGAAACCTGAATCAGAAAAGATCGCGTTCGCTTCTGCTTCGATTCCTCGTATGCCCACCCTGACGACATCTTCGAGTCCGCCGATAATGTCAACGATGTCTTCGTCGGTAAAAACCCAGGTTACCCAGAGCTACGAATACTTACCTCGTGAGACAGTACAGCCCATCTTCGTGCCCTACTACGGTCCAACCTCGTACGATGAACGGGTTGCCCTGGCGAAACAATTAATGCAGTGGCCAACAATGAAACCGATTGTCGTGGGTGGTCTCCAAGATGACCTGCCTAATCCGTTCATACTCGGGAGCGGTGTTGCTTCTGAAGAACCGCCCACAATCGTCAGCTCTTGTGCTCGAGAGTTGTCGCCGAAAAAGGACACTGCCGAACCGTCTCGATCTGAACCAATTGCTCGTGAAAGGAAAGAACCTGCTGGAAAACTACTAACTGAACATTCAAATTTTCCAGATAGAAGAATGCCATCGCAAATGAAGCTGGACCGATACAACGGTAAGACCTCAGTAGAAGTGTTCCTTAAGAAGTTCGAAGTATGTTCGAAAAGTAACCGTTGGACTGAAGAAGAGAGACTGGCCCAACTGACGTGTGCGCTAGTAGAACCGGTAGACCAACTTCTGCATGAATTCGACTCGGAAGCCATCACCACCTGCACCGATCTAGTCGACCGTCTACGACTACGATACGGAAGCTCGGACCAGGCAGCCTTGTACCAAACCAAACTGAATTCTCGCCGCCAGCAATCGGGGGAAGATCTCGGTCAGCTGGTACAAGACATCCGAAAGCTTATGATCTTAGCTTTCCCAGGACCGTCGTTCGCGCATAGTGAGACAATAGCTATTCGAGCTTTTCTTGATGCACTGTCTGACAAGGGCCTGGCTCTGAAGGTACGAGAGCGAGAACCGACCACGTTAGATAGCGCCTACAAAATCGCTCTCCGGTTGGAAGGCTACCGCCGCGCTGATGAAGATACCACCGGGTTCCACGACCGTCGACCGGGTCGCATTAAGACAGTGAGAGAAGTAGACCTCAACCTCGACGAAAAATTCAACCAGATGCAAGAGACGCTGACCCGACAGATGAAAGAAATGTTCCAGAACCAGTTGAGTGCTACCTCAACTGAGGGTCAGTTCCGACAATGGCAGCCGCAACGCTCGTCACCATCCTGGAGAGGAACCGGAACCAACAATCAGCCGTGGAACCGAAATAGAGACAATAACTTTCCTCGGGTGAAATGGGACAATCGTCGCTGTTATGAATGCAATCAACCGGGACATTTGGCTCGCGTTTGTCCAGAACGTCCCCAGAGGTCGCCACCGGATGAAGAAGTCGAAGAAACCGCCGGGAATCGAGAAGGTAATGTCAGACACGTCCAAGGTAGAAATGATGCCTACCTCTCTGTGAAACTGAATGGCAAATCTCTTCTAGCCTTGCTTGACTCTGGCTGCGAAATGACATTATGTCCTGCTTCGCTAGTAGATCCTAAAGATGTGCAAAACTCTGAACAGTCCTTGTTAGCTGCTAACGGGTCTGCTATTCGCGTTGTGGGAGAGACAATACTGAAACTGCAAATCGGCGATCACGAATTCAAGATTCCCTGTCTAGTCACAGAACAGGTCTCTGAACTGATCCTTGGACTTTCGTGGATGAAACACGAAAATGTACTTTGGCATGTCGGTCGCAACTGGATTCTGGCGGGAAGTCGCCGATTCGACGTTCACTGCAAGCCACGTGTGAGACTGTGTCGCAGAATAGTAGCTTCTCGTGACCACGAAAGGAATGAAGAAATCCGTGCCGTGCAACCGAATTCGAAAACTTCTGAGGAGCCATGGACCAGCCAGCAGGAATGCGCAGAAACCGGAACTTCACGCCTGAAGGAAATTTCTGATTCATCGAACTTCACTTCGAATCTACTCCCTCTACAGGTGGTAGCCCGGAATCCCTCTAACGAGGATGTGCATCCTTCTCCCGGCTTCGCAAACCCTCCCTCCGTTGGTGTACATCTTCCGTCTGTTCTTGCCAACTTCTCTTCGGAAGATGTGCATCTTCCCTACGTCCTCGCCGCCTATCGAGCAAGTGAAAGTGAAAGCACCGGATTCACACCTAACCGGCTGTTCCTGTCAAGAGAGCTGTGCATGCCGATTAATTTAGTTTTAGGAGATGTTCAAGTCGCTAATGCTTTGTCTAATACCGATGATTTTGTTGTGAATCAAATTGAGAATGTGCAAAATAACTTTGAAATTGCTCGAAAATTTATGCAGCGCCATGTCACTAGCAGAAATTTCCGGTATGACATGAGAGTGAAACCCGCTAGGTTTCCCATAGGGTCCTGGGTTTGGGTAGGCTTATTAACGTATATGTAATGTAAGATAATATCGCGTAATGGCGATAGGTTTAGGCTTTGGCGAGAAGCCTGGTTTTAGTTCCTTTGGATGAAAATGCATATGAATTTTTGTTTCTAGACTTGATCTAGGTTAGATCATGGGGGTAGGTAAGAATTGTTTACTTGTAGTTTTACTTGCATTGTTTTCTTTGTTGCCACGAAGAAGGGCAAGATTGCTGTGCTTGTTTGTAGTATAGAAGATGTGATTGCATAATCATGATTAATTGTATAATCTATGATGAGATTATTTGCTATTTTGAATTCTATACGGTTAGTGAAAGCAGGGTTCGGATGTAGAATAGTGGGTTGTAACTGTACGGACAGCGTTACGGGTCTGTTCTATTATATTCCGTCCTGTAAGGTGGACGTAGAAAGTCTTTTGCATAAGTCAGGGAGAAATCCGTACTAGCTTCTTGGGTATGTTTCCCTGAATAGTAAATCCTTGGTTTGCTAGTTCCGGAAGGTCTGCTCTGTTATGCTCCGTCTTGTAAGGTAGACGTCGACAGACTATACACAGGTCAAGGAGAAATCCGTCCTAGTGTGGCTTGGGTATGCTTCACTAAGCAGTAAAGCCTTTGCTTAATAGTTCAGCCCTAGAGTAACGTGTAACGTGGATAATGAAGTGTTGACTGCCCATCGCTGATAGCGATTGTATGCTGAACTAAGGAACAGAGTTTTCCCAGAAATCTCTTTGGTTACCGGTGAGGATAGAATTTAAAGAAATAGTCTTCTTTTATTGTGTAACGTATATTTGGTTCATAGCATTGGTAACCTGTTAAATGAGTTGTAGTGTGCTGATTTGTTAGCATAATAGTATTGTAAGGTTTGGTGCCGGAGCGGGGAATATTGTGTTTGGAAGACATTTATTAATCCTAGTAAGTGGCTCCGTGCAATTGAAGGATTAGGAATGATGATTATAATTTGTGTTAACTGTAAACTTGATTCAGCACAGAGATTCTTTGTGATACTCTTAAAATCTTGATATCAGTTTCGTGATGTACATAAGTTGGACTTGACACTTTTGGGCATGAACATACCGAGTTGGCGGTACAACTTGTGTTATATCAGGTGTTAGTTAAGGATTGCTTGTTTATATTGTTTGGTTTCGGACCCTGTTCTGGAAATTTTCCATTAAGTGGAAAATTGGATTAAGTGGGGGGGTGTGTAACGTCCTATGAGGCCGCTACAATTTAACGTCCTTGTAAGGCCGCTTTTACTTACTTACCAAATTATTTTATTAGATATCATGGTGCTATTTATAGATCATCACATAGATGGTATATTTTTGCGAAGGTCGTCATGACGACGGGAGGGTACTTCTGTTCGAGGCTTCTGTCGAGGCTTCTGAATCTTCTTGTGGTAACCAATCGCAGTAGATTGTCCGTCCTATCAGAGGCCGAGGTTTGCGTCCGACTGTCGCTTTTGCGTGTCAGCCTTTGATTGGTCGATCCGGACCACGTGACCGCTTCCAACGCCGAAAAGCGCAGTCGACTGGAGGTTTTCATCGGAGTGAGAGCTCGGCTCGGGAAGATCAGAAATTCCGTATATTCTGGGTCTAAAAATGCTGAATGTGTGGCTGATTGCCTGATTTCATGAATATGAATATACCGTTGACTAAGCGACTGGTTTTGGGACAGTTTGCAGCTGATTCTGTGTGAATCTTTATTGTCATATATTCCAATATTCGGACAAGAAATCTTCCGATCTTCTTTCATATTTGAATGCGAGTGTTGGCCAAATTGCACGGAAATTGCCAGGGAAGTATTAACTAATCTAATTGCTCCATAACAGAATCCGAAACCAAGGGTAGTTAATTAATTAGATATTAATGTTCATGGATAATAAGAATTGAAACCTAAGTTGATATTGTATTTCGGTTGAAAGCTACAGTCCGAATTGTGATTCATTATACCTGACTGTTAATTATAAAACGCGATTACTAGAATCAAGGTTGTGCAAGCCTGTTGATTATTTACGGAGATTCTGCTGACTTTAAAGACATATTGCATAGCTATTGAAGAACAATATCTAGGCCCGATCACAGATGTTAATTGTTAGCAACGCTTGTACATTATACTCAGTTGAATTGCTTAATTAAAATAAATCAAATCTGACGTTAATAAAATAACTGAATAATGGAAACTTCTATAAGGTCTGAGGATCACTCTGATGAGGAATTAGAGGAATGCATAGCTGAAGGGGAGAAGGGAGGAACCCCTGACTGTCTTGACGAATTAGAAGTAAAGGGTAAACAAGTTGGGGAACTTTTACTAACTGTGTCAGAAACCCTGGGGATGTTTATGGAACGACAAGAGTCCCAATTCAAGAGCCTTAGTCAAGAGATAGGCCGCTTACAAGAGCAACACCATCGGGGTAGTCTTTCCCGAGAAGAA
The DNA here is from genome assembly GCA_945859605.1 of Lumbricus rubellus. Lineage (NCBI taxonomy): Eukaryota > Metazoa > Annelida > Clitellata > Crassiclitellata > Lumbricidae > Lumbricus > Lumbricus rubellus. The sequence goes on from OX243812.1 coordinate 55,180,202, forward strand.
GGTGAGGTAATGAGGGAAAAGAGAAGGGAAGGGTTGACCACATCTAAGGATTGGGGATTTACACAATCTGTTGAAGGGGATTCGAACCCAGACGGTCTTCAATTAGAGGAAGCCGTCGTTCCCAGACCGGGAACCGCAGACATATGTCGCCACTCGACCGAAGCCATTCCTGGTACCGATGAGAGACATCCCCGTCCTGAGGTGGGAGACCCAACCCTAAACTACGACTTTACCAGAGGGAAATCAATGGATCCCGTAGATCTTACTTACTTAGTTGAACCTGTAGTCTTACCTGACAGCAGAGAACCCCTTCAACAGTGCGGCGCCTCGATTGAAATCCTAGGGCGGGCCCCTACCACTTGGGAGGCTGAAGAGCATTACCAAGGGTGGGACCCGAGGTCACGTGGGCTTCTTTCGAGGTGGGGGCAGGCCGTTACAAGATTAGTGTTTTAATGCGAAGAAATTTGTTAAAAACTCAAAAGTAGTAGTTCAAAAAATAAGTTTCACTTTTCCAGGGGGGGGGGCAAGTGCCCCCCCTTGCCCCTATGTGCGGGCGCCCATGCTTGTCAGTGCAACTATGAAGATTGCCCAAGCGAAAGCCTCGTTATTAGCCATGAAAGACTTCCCCGGTAAGAGTCTAAAAAACATGTGGGACATGTGTGATAGTACAGGATCGTTCAAGGGTGTTCTGCTTAAGCGGACCGATATACTGACTTTGCAAATTTTACCAGTCTCAGAAGTCAATTCTACCAGTGTCTGTTAGACAATATAGCTGAACGATTCCCTTGCACAGAGACATTGATCAGCTTGCAAAATATGTCTTGAATCCAACAAGCTGGCCAACAGCTAGATGACTTAGAAAAAACGCTGTATGGTTGCAGAGAGGTTGCTGCTCTCTGCAAGCAACTTTGTTTCAGTTCTATTGCGAGTGTTGAAATCCTATCAGATTTTGCTACTTTTAAAGATAATCTGAAAGTAGGAATGCATCTAAAACAATTGCCAGTGTTTAATCTAGTCCCCGTCCTCTGGGGGGGGGGGAATTCAGGTTTCTGGGGGGGAGACAATTGAGCGTCCGGAGGACGCTCGTGAGGCGCGTAGCGCCGAGACCGGGACGGGGAGGGGTATGGGGATTGCCCCCTCCCCATCAGAAATTTTTTGAATTTCCACATAGCAATGGCAGCATTTTATGGTGTCTTCTTAACAAAAACCTGTACTTTTTGAGAGCCTCATCAGAAACTTTTGGAATTTCCACATTGCAATGGAAGTATTTTAAGGTGTCATCTTAACAAAAAACTGTACTTGTTCAGAGCCTCATGAGAAATTTTTTGAATTTCCACATTGCAATGGTAGCATTTTAAGGTACCATCTTAACAAAATACCTGTACTTTTTCAAAGCCTCATCAGAAACTTTTTGAATTTCTACATTGCAATGGTAGAATTTTAAGGTAGGCCTACCATCTTAACAAAATACCTGCACTTTTTCAAAGCCTCATCAGAAACTTTTTGAATTTTCATATTGCAATGGCAGCATTTTATGGTGTCTTCTTAACAAAAACCTGTACTTTTTGAGAGCCTCACTAGAAACTTTTTGAATTTTCATATTGCAATGGCAGCATTTTAAGGTGTCATCTTAACACTCATTTTAGCAGGATTGTGTCACATATTATAATAGTAAATATTTAATATAACCATATAATAGTAAATAATATTACGGTATATTATAACAGTTAATGTAATGCGATGATGTAAGCAGCAGTTAAAACTATTATCATTTTGCCAAATTTTTCTGGAGGGATGTCATCTCTGTTTTTAGTTAGACAAAAATGGTGTTTATACAAACATATACAGTAAGTTATACTCATTGCAACATGATAGTATCATATATTATGTTAGTAAAATTAATAATGTCATTATTTATAATCATAATTGTAATAGTAAATAATATCACCGTATATTATAACACTTCATGTAAAACAATGATGAAAACAGTAAAAAAAACAAATATCATTTTTTCAAATTTTTCTGGGGGGGAAATGTCAATCCTGGGGGGGGGAACTTCCCTCCCAGAGACGTCTAGATTAAACACTGAATTGCTGACAAAACTGTCCATTTATCCTATCTCCAGTGCAGATTGCGAGCGTGGTTTTAGTTCCATGAATCTGCAGCACACAGACACAAGAAACCGACTAAAAACTGAAACTGTCAGTGCTTTATTGATGATAGCTGTTAATGGCCCTGCTGTGCAATTTTTCAAGTGTCACGAGTATGTCTTATCTTGGTTCAAAAAAGGCAGGCATGGTGCCAACGACAAACCAACAGGGAAGAAAAGGAATGTTGATGAGCTTAGACCAAGATATGAACTTTTTGCCATGATTAAAGACTAGTCACTACCACTTAGCTAGAGTTCATCACAAATTAGGCTACATCATACATGACAATTTCATTTCAATAATTTTCGCATGATGACTAGTACATCATAAATAATTTGCACTTCGTTATTGATGATTCTTGTTTCTGTTGTCATTTGAAATTATTTCTGTTTTTAGTCCTCAATAGGAACACAAATATCTTCCTATTTGAAGTTATTTCTTGTGAGTTGTTATAAGAACAGTATTTAGTTTATGCGTTACAGCTTGTGACTTGTGAAGTTCCGAGCACTTCGTTCATCCTAGGACCTTACTATTGTTTTATTATTTTGAGTGCTGACTGCTGAGTATTATTCTCACTTTGCGTTGTACTAAGTAACAAGTATTTTGGTGCCAACTTCCAAGTATGCTCGGCTTTCCAAGGGTACATATACTAAGTATGATCATTGATTTTGGTGCTAACTGCGAAGTATTGATCGTGTGCTGGACTGCCGGTAGAAGTTTCAGGTTTTTTGGTTACTACATTTTCTGATTTCATTCGCTTTAAATTGTGACCTCAATATATCCTGCACCTGTGCATTTTACTGCATTTGTACAGCCAACTTTTATGTTGAAGTTAGACTTTTATGTTCTTATGTTGCACTATGCCACTATTATAAACTTCAAACCCTTTAACATAAATAACATGTTAACTGATCTTTAAAAAGGTGATATTATTCAATTCATTCAATTCACTTTCAATAGAAGATTTTGCTTTGGATTGCACCAAATCAATAGCGGCCGGGGCTCCGCCCCGGACCCCGCTGGGGGAGCTTACGACGCTCCCCCAGACCCCCTAGTCGGATATTAAGCCGACCCCCACACTTCTTTTTTGACAAATCGGACACTGGAGCCACCCGCTGTAAAGATCCGACCTGGAATTGAACCCGGGCCGCCGGCGCGGCGACCGGGCTACAACCCACTCGACCACGCAGGATCTTCACCCTCCACGTTGAAATGTTCAGGGCTTAACGACACTGTTTCATATCGAAGATGATTAGTGTCGGAGGCAGAGAACAACCTCACACTCCACGTTTATATTGCGACCGAGCCATCCGCTGTAAAGATCCCCGCCCGGGAATTGAACCCGGGCCGCCGGCGCGGCGAGCGGGCTACAACCCACTCGACCACGCAGGATCTTCACCCTCCACGTTGGGCAGCGACCCTTCTTATACCCTCCGGCGTAGGCTGGGGTCGTTAGGCCACGCCTCCTGGGGTCGGGGTCGTTAGGCCACGCCTCTTGGGGTCGGGGTCGTTAGGCTAAGGTCGCTGGCTAGGGTCGTTAGGCCACGCCTCCTGGGGTCGGGGTCGTTAGGCCACGCCTCTTGGGGTCGGGGTCGTTAGGCTAAGGTCGCTGGCTAGGGTCGTTAGGCCACGCCTCCTGGGGTCGCTAGGCTAAGGTCGTTAGGCCACGCCTCCTGGGGTCGGGGTCGTTAGGCCACGCCTCTTGGGGTCGGGGTCGTTAGGCTAAGGTCGTTAGGCCACGCCTCCTGGGGTCGCTAGGCTAAGGTCGTTAGGCCACGCCTCCTGGGGTCGCTAGGCTAAGGTCACTGGCTAGGGTCGTTAGGCCACGCCTCCTGGGGTCGCTAGGCTAAGGTTGTCAGGCCACGCCTCCTGGGGTCGCTAGGCTAAGGTCGTTAGGCCACGCCTCCTGGGGTCGTAGGCTAAAAATAGCCTCCCCAAACTTCAACACCCCTTCTGACCAAATTTTCGAGGACCCCTCGAAGTCGGAGCAAATATGAGCCCAGCACGGAGGGAGGAAATAAAGAAATAAACGGACAGTGGTGGCCCGTGGAAAAAATTTAGGCTGGAGAGCATAACATAGGCCTACGGTATTAATCAATGCAACCTATAATTTTATCGCTTCTACGGTCTGGCAATGATCACAGCGCTAAAGAGCCTGAAATACAACATTTATCTAGCGCCTTGTAAAACTAGCTAGTAAAAATCGCACAACATAGCGTAGTAAGCGCTTAAATCGGGCAAGCGATACAGTACTGCATTTACATAGCGCCCGTAGCGCCATGTAAACAACGCTAACAGTCAACTACTTAATTAAACAGACATCCGCCGCAAAACGTTACAGAACCAGTACGGCATTAAAACTGAACAGTAAACACCACGATGATTACAAGAATTGCAGTCACACTAATAAATCAGACAAGCGACATAAAACTAATTTATCAAAATTGCAAATTAAAAGCCAGCATCCGGCTATACGAATTCGCGCAATGAAGCGCAGCGGCTCAAAGTTCGCCACTTTTCGATTTGGGTGCGGAGTGCCTGTCTGGGCACAACCCCCTTTTTTTCTCCTTCGGGTACGAAGTGCCGTTCGTGCACAACCCCCGGCCTTTTTTTGATTTTGGGTGCGGAGTGCCTGTTTGTGCACAACCCCCTCTCGGTTTTTTTTAACAACTTTAAACAATGACATTAATAAAATTAACACTAAAAGTCTTAACTAAGGGCCACGGGGTTTTAGACCCGTTCACAAGTCATTGGACAAAACATATCAATATGGGGTAGCCTTATACACAAGTGTCCATTACATCAAATCAAAACACTAGACCTACTTTTACGCAGAATGCTAGCAAAACTAGCCACGATTAACATATAACGATTAATTAAAGATTAACAACGAATAGGCCTACGCCCAGTAAGACACCACAATCTCAGTCCAAAAACAGAATGCTTCGTTTTTACAAGAAAATGCTTCTTCTTCACAAGAATAATGTTTTTCACAATAAAAATGCATAACAATTTTCCTCGTCAATTGAAATGAAAAATCCCCTTTTTTGGCAATAAAAAGGAACTGCTTTTAACCAAAAATTGGTCCCTTTCTACCTAGGCACGGAATGTCCGCAGCGACAAAGGTCGCTGTCGTCGTGCACTAAGGAAAGCGCTTCCATCAAAACGATACACTCAGAATTTCTGCATCTGCTTCCGTAGATGAGCGCGCGGAAGAAACCCTGCACCAACGAAGACATGCGCGCTGTCGAAGAGGCGAGCGCCGTCACAGAGGCAAGCGCCAACGAGACCAACTCGTGCGCCGCCGCAGCCTCGCCGCCTACTGGAAACGAGAAGGCCGGAGAACGGTCCGACGAGGACGGTTTAGACCCGCCGCTGCTCCGTCGAAGTCTTCATCGTCCGAATCCCTTCCCGACGTTTCTTTTTCGTGCATTCCATCTCTTCTCGGTGCGGAAGTCCGGCTCCTCGGCCGATCGGTCGTTGCGTCGTCGTTAACGGTGCCCTGTTGGTTCTCCGAAGATTCTGTCTTGGTAGGCGTCTCTTTCCAGCGGTGTCGCGGCCGACGGCTCAAGGAAGCTGTGGCATCGCTCGCTGCTTCAGCGGGAGGTCTGTTATTCACCCCTGCTGCCTTCTCGAATCCTCCCGACAGTTCAGCCACATAGAGCAGATAGGCGAGTCTCTCCCGAATCAGTCGAACAAAATCAAACTGATTTCCTCCGGGATCAATGGACACCAATCCACCATTGAAGATCAACACAGAAGTAGACAGACCAGTCTCCTTGGCGTGACAACAACTCATCCTTTCCCGAGCGTATCCGCAATACAAATTAATTGTGCAGAAACACACTACGCCACAGAGAATCCAAAGACAGGCGACAAATCCGGAAAAAGGATTGGAATCCTTCCGTATCGAATGAAACCTAATCAATTTGTTGTTCTCAATACAAAACTGCAAAGACTTCTCTGTCTCCTCGGCGACCAACACATTTGCAGAACAGTCACCAACAGCAGGTTCAACAACACCAGTCGCCAATATTTGGTTCAGTTGCACATCAATGACGGCCTGATACGGAAGCGGTTGCCTCCGCACGGGTTGTCTCACAGGACGAGAGTCCCCCGTATCGATTCTATGCTGAGAGATCATAGTCCTTCCCAAGTCATGGTCAGTGGACGAGAAAATGCTTTCATGCTCAACCAGTAACTCCTTCAGTCGTTCCTTCACATCAGCCGGGACATCCTCAGAGATGTCGTCCATTAGCGTCCCGACCAAAGAGTCGTCGTCAGCAGTCACCGTCTGGCTCTCATTGTCTTCCCTTGCCTCGACCTCCACGGGGTGCAAATCGCACAACATTTGATCGGCTGCCAGCAGGGCAGGTTGTTCATTTAGATTCACGACACGAATGCAAGCACTATCAGCATCATCATCCAACACAACTCTGGCTACATGCACACCAGGCTGGATCTCCTTAGATTCAGTCATCCATGCCTGTGTGGAGGTTGTGAAATCACGATACTGAGTTTTACAAGGGGTATCGCACTGCGAGCGAGGGAGAACAGTTGTCTCCTCGGCAACCATAACCCTGCGACATCAAAACGAGCCATTGCCCTTAACCAAAGGAATGCGGCGTCGACCAATAAAAAGTGCGCCTTGTCCAAAACCCAAGCGACAACGATGCTGCCTCAACCAATCCATGCCAAATATTGGTTCACCAATCTGGTCAGAAACAAGAAAACTAGTGCCAATGGAAAATCCTCTAGAAATCACAATCGGGGTATCAAGCTGACCCAAAACTCTAATCTGCGTCCCATTAGCAGCCAAAAGAATGCGAGCGCTAGGCTGGAGCGTCAAACCATCAACATCAGCAGAGGGAACTAGGCTTACCTCCGACCCAGTGTCCACTAGGCAATTTCTTTGTTGTCCGTTGATCGTTCCACGGATGTAGATCGCGTTGTTCGTCACACCCGAAGCTCTGACTCTCGTTGTATGGTTCGTGACGGTTGTTCCGTTCTGTTCCGACATCGGTGGGTCCGATGTGCGTGTGTCGTCACGGCGGTTGGAGAACTGCTGGCGCTGGCGACATCTGCGAGCCACGTGGCCCACCTGTCCACAGTTGAAGCAGGTTATCCCGCGTCCGGGACCACCTGAAGCGTTCCCTCGATGCGGAGACGGAGGAGTAGGAACGGTAGATGGAACCGTCCGTTCGGCGTCGAAACTCGTCCGATACGAGCTTCGGAGTTCGTCCAGTTGTCGGCAGTCTTTCCTTCCATATCTTGTTGCCACTTGCGTTGCGAAGCGAAGAAGCCGTCCAGTTTCGACTGAAGCTGACTACCAGCGTCGTCCTCTTGCGTTCCTCTCACCCGGTTGGCTGGCCGTTGGCGGTCCTCCAAGTCCGACGTCTGTCGATACGCGGACAGGCGTAGAGCGGTTCGATACGCCTCGTCGATGGTTTTCGGTTCTCGTTCTCTCACCTTGAGGGACAGCTCCCGGTCGCGGATTGCTTCCAGGAAGGCATCTTTCGCGAGAATTTTCGTCGTTTCGTTGGACGGAACAGGGTAGGCGAGGACGACGAGTCTCCGGATATCGTGCAGCAAGTCGCCGAGAGTTTCATCCGTCCGCTGTCGGCGATAGTAGAGTTGAGCTCGAAAGATCTCGGCCTGACCCTCCGATCCATACCGCTGGCGTAGCCTCTCGACGAGCTGTTCATACGTGACTTCGGTGCTGGCTCCGAAGTCCCACAGCAGCTGCGTTGCCGCCTTCTCCAAGGAGCAACGGAGGAAGTCGACTTTATCGGCTGCAGTCCATCGGTTGTGTCTTGCACACACGTCGAATTGCGCCAGGAACGACTCGAGGGATCCGGTTCCATCGAATCTTCCGGGCTTCATTGGGTTCTTCTTTTCACCGACCATGCGACCGACGTTCTCCAAGACTTTCGATTCCAAACCGCTCACGTCTCTTTCCGACATCAGCATCGTTTTGCGGTCCTTCTTCGGCGCGTCGTCGAAGTCGATTTGCTCAATGAATCGGCAGGACTCGACCCCGTAGTCGACCAAGAGGCTCCTTCCTCGTCTGACGGCGGTTGGAGGAGTCCTCGGAAAGCCGGCGGCATTTCCGTCCATGTCGCCGATCAAGGAATTCCACATTGTTGCCGTTCTGTCGAAGTTTCACCAGTTCGTAAAAGTTCAGCGAATTTTTCCACTTACCCCACTTGCGGGTACCAGTTTGTAACGGGCTAGGGCTGGGCAAAAGTTCACCAGGATCCGAGTTCCAGCCCCAGTCGTCCGGGTATCGTAGAATTGTCCGCTGGATAAGACTTCAACTGTAGATTGAAGATTAGCCGACTAGGCTTGAGCGTACAAGTTCAGAAGCAACAGTGGTCCCCGCAGAACCAGCCGTGGATCGTAGTCGAAGGGCAGGACGGACCGTTGGTATCCGTCCCTGCAGCACCAACCGTTGATCGTCGTCGAAGGCAGGACAGACGGTCGTATCTGTCCCTGCAGCACCAGCCGTGGATCGTAGTCGAAGGGCAGGACGGACCGTTGGTATCCGTCCCTGCAGCACCAACCATTGATCGTCGTCGAAGGTAGGACAGACGGTCGTATCTGTCCCTGCAGCACCAGCCGTGGATCGTAGTCGAAGGGCAGGACGGACCGTTGGTATCCGTCCCTGCAGCACCAACCGTTGATCGTCGTCGAAGGCAGGACAGACCGTCGTCTCGGTCCCTGCAGCACCAACCGTTGACCGTCGTCGAAGGGCAGGAAAGACCGTCGTCTCGGTCCCTGCAGCACCAACCGTTGATCGTCGTCGAAGGCAGGACAGACCGTCGTATCTGTCTCGAAATACCTCGGCTTCCTCGTTTTCCTCTATCTCCCTCTCGAAATATCTCGGCCTCTTCGTTTTCCTCTATCTCTCTCTCTCGAAATATGTTGTCTCACACCACGACAGCAACAACAACCCACAATAATAATCGATCTAAGAACGAGAACCCTCCACGTTGGGCAGCGACCCTTCTTATACCCTCCGGCGTAGGCTGGGGTCGTTAGGCCACGCCTCCTGGGGTCGGGGTCGTTAGGCCACGCCTCTTGGGGTCGGGGTCGTTAGGCTAAGGTCGCTGGCTAGGGTCGTTAGGCCACGCCTCCTGGGGTCGGGGTCGTTAGGCCACGCCTCTTGGGGTCGGGGTCGTTAGGCTAAGGTCGCTGGCTAGGGTCGTTAGGCCACGCCTTCTGGGGTCGCTAGGCTAAGGTCGTTAGGCCACGCCTCCTGGGGTCGGGGTCGTTAGGCCACGCCTCTTGGGGTCGGGGTCGTTAGGCTAAGGTCGCTGGCTAGGGTCGTTAGGCCACGCCTCCTGGGGTCGCTAGGCTAAGGTCGTCAGGCCACGCCTCCTGGGGTCGCTAGGCTAAGGTCGTTAGGCCACGCCTCCTGGGGTCGTAGGCTAAAAATAGCCTCCCCAAACTTCAACATAATTATATGACGTGTTGAAAAGAATCACACATTTTAAAGCTCGACCAGAAATTAATCCTTAGAACAGCTATACTTTTTGAGCTCTATATAATAGCCTACGCTGAGAATTTCTGACTTTGATTCTTTCAACCATTCGTAGCCTACATTATTTCGTTTCAAATTTATAGCGACATAAACATTTTGTATACACTATATAATAACTTTTATAAGCTTAGTGTGTGAGTCAAATCATTTATTGTGAAAGAAATGACGATGCTGTTACATGAAGCAACGTTACAAATCATTGCTAATCATGAAAAATGGGCACAAAGTCCATAAACTCAAAGAAACATTTATGTTTCTGGAAATTTTCGCGTACCCCTTACCGGCGCCTGGCGTACCCCTAGGGGTACGCGTACCACAGTTTGAGAACCTCTGCTTTAGCAGATATGTTTAGTGAATGGTTTGAGGCTAACATGGCCAAGCCGCATCACAACGGCCAGAGTTCCATACGGCACAGCGTGTGCTGTGTTCCCAGGTTGAGTCTTTCCACGAGGCTTGGCTCAGACACATCGATGTCATGTGGGAACAGACACTCGTACTCGTAATCTCCACATTTCACCACTCGAGAGCCAAGCCCAGGGCTCCAGCTTACATGCAGGCATTGTATCTAGTGATTCTAGTCAGAAGGGTCAACGAAAAGTGTGGTCCTGTTAGCAAAGGATCTGAGGTGATCTGAGGTGGCGGAGTAGCTGTTCGGGTGGGTGTCGTTTAGGTTGAGAGTTGGAAGACGGAGGACCAAGCGAGTTGGGGTAAGAGTTCTTAAGAAGAGATGAGACTTCAGTTTCGATTGGAAAGCCGAAGGGGTGATGGTGATTGGTGGGTGATCAACAATGATGGTGGAGGAACAGAGTGCAGAATTCAAGGGTAGATCATTCCAGAGGCGCGGAGCAGTTTTGGAGAGCTTGAGACGAGTAGGAAAAGTAAGTAAGTAAGTATATTCTTTAATGTACCAGGAGGTCAAGAAAGGCAGAGGCGTCAGAGGTAAATTTAAGATGCTCCCGTGTGCTCCATGCAACATACTTCACCATCCAGCCAACCCGTTCTAGCCAGTAATCATCCTTGTCTTTCTTGACCCCCACCCCACTCCACCCTGTCACTAGCTCACTAGGCCTCAGAGTGAGAATTGTAGGAAAATAACAGGGTCACACCTTGATCAATGTGAAGTTTGGGTGTGCAATGAAGACTTAACTATGGGATCCTGAGGAAAAAGTGGGGGGGGGGGGGGGGTGAAATTGCAAGCGCTCAGCAATTATCGCTTGGCTAGGCTTACCCAATACCCATATCCTGTTCTCCAGCCAAGGCTATCCCGCACTGCACCGCGTCTTTGGAACAATATTCTTCCTGAACGCCATAATTGTTTGGTGCTCTTTTCTCCATCTTTCCTAATCGTCTGCCTCGTGTCCACTTTTCCTTGGACTTTTCACTCAAAATTGTTTTTGCCTATTCTAGAATTCTGAAAAATCATGATCTTCCAGTTTTTGATCTAAAAGAGGCCCCACATTAATTAACTGCTCTACTCTGTCCCTTCTAACCCCTCTGGGCCCTGCAGCAATGATGGGACGTTCTTAATTCCGACTTTTCTGACTAATTAGCCTATTACATGTATTAGTATATTCGTTTAATGGTAACAAAAACTGATAGCCTATATACACCGCTATCGGGCACAAAAAGCAGTCGATCAAGCGGATCAACTAGAATGTAATACCTAAGAATGTCTTTAACCTTACCTATGTTGGATTTGTCATGGGATGAGAGCATAAATGACAGAAATGGGGTGGGTCCGTAGTTCAGTTGAGAGAGTGCTGGTCGATAAACTGAGAGTCATCCACGCGGGTTCAAGCCTCACACAGGGCAAAAATTTATTTGAATTTTCTGTTAGCTGCCATTGGCGCTTTGCCGTTGTGTTGCTTGACTCGGGTTCTGCTGAAAACAAGATAGCCCCCTCCCACTTCTGGCTTGGCCGAACCAGGAGTGATCCAGCATTTAGGCTAATACTAATAGTGTTAAGCCGAACCCACTGTGTAAAGCCGACCTGCGTGACGTGCTATAGTCGTATAACCTGTACCTGTAATCATTCTGCGGTTTGTCAGATTGAAAGTGAATAGAGAATATTATATATAGGCTAATGAGATTAGACAATTTATCATCATTAATGAACATAGGGTGCCTTTCTATAGGCCTACAAAACGCGAGAAATGTAATGTCTGTCATCTTTGGTTGGCAATACAAAGTTGTGAGGGCGTGGCTTGCAATTAGAAGGGACGATCAGCAACCGGTGGAAAAAGCCGCAAAGCGGTAAAAAAAACATGCATGTAAGTCATTTCTGGAAACGGCAGCTAGAAGACGAGCATCAGCAAGATAAGCTTATACCATTTCAATCGCAGAATAGAAGGCTAGTCATTTGGCAAGTACCCTGATCGATGGACTCTGTACACTGTGTCCCAATAAATCGGGCACCCTTTTTATAATGTGAATAAAACAGGTAAATCTAAATCGATTTTCAAAATTTCAAAACTGTTTTTATCCTGAGATAATTATCTTACACTGATTCAAATATGAAGTTTCACTGTTTCTGGCATGAATATTGACATCACAATTACGTCATTTGTATCAGAGAATTCAAATGTTAAGTACCGAACACAACGATTTTTGTTGACATTTGGTTTCGATATTAACGACGTCATTATGACGTAATTTTTTAGTGAGGGCCGTTCATAAATTACCAATTTGTAGATAATTATCTCAGGATAAAAACAGTTTTGAAATTTTGAAAATCGATTAAGATTTACCTGTTTTATTCACATTTTAAAATGGGTGCCCGATTTATTGGGACACAGTGTATAATAGGCGCTCGATCCTGGCTCGGTCCTGAGCAATAGTAAAGCTACTCGATTTGTTTTGTTACTTTTGTAGTCCATCCAACTTTAATCTTGGCCATTCTTCTCAATAGGCTAGCGGAATAGCCACGTTTAGCAGTGGCGGCGCTACGGCAGGTCGCGGCAGGTCATTTGACCTGCCTATTTTGCTCACGACCTGCCTAATGACCTGCCAAAAAATCTTTGGAATTTTAATATCTTCTTTACATTTGCATGTAGGCCTACTTAAGAGTTTTAAATGAAAAATTTAATTTTTTCCTCGCCCACGAGATTACTAGTGTTGTAGTGTAATTAGCCTATTTGATAAAATTCACTTTTACGTCTTGACCTATCTATAGTATAGGTAGCCTACCGTACAATGTAGGCCTAGGTCATGTTTTAAACTCTAAAATCATGTTTTGCCGGATTGGAGCTGTTACGTTATAGATTTGTAAAAAAGGCGGTCGCTTTTAATTCATCACATGCATCATTCATGAAGTTTGACGTCGTGGCACCTTTCGTGCGGCACTATGAAGCAGATAATTTTTATGAACTAACTAGATTCCTAGAAGTTGAAATGAGGCAAATGGAAGGAATTAGGCCTCTACGGAAAGGAAAAGAGCCGACATGGTTTACTACCTACACCTCTGAGAGACTATGAAACGCATCCTTGATTTCTATAATTTCTGTAAGCCTACGTCGTATTAGGCCTATAGGCTAAATATGCATTCTACGACATGCACAATTAATATAAAATGTTGCAGATAGGATGCACCTATTCTAGTCTCGTCATCGGAGGAAGAAAGAATCCTTAGCCGATTAAAACTAATTGAAACCCATCTTCGCACAGCAATGGCTGAATATTGAACAACGCCTGTCGGATCTAGCTGTCGTTTCCAATCACAAGGACAAAGCGAAGTGATAGCCTATGAGCCTTAATTGATGCCGTTGTACTTAGACAAATTTATTTGTTTAAAATTAAATTCTCTCAAGATTAGTAAAGTTGCAGATGCATGAATGTGTTACAAATAAATAATTGGGCTATAATCGGTTAACGACAGTTTTCTTCGTTTTGTATACCTATTATGTGAAGTTGCTTAGGCCTATGTTGTTATTTCAAATTCAATCAAAAATTTCTTTGACCTGCCAAATAGGTCCCATGACCGTGCCGCGACCTGCCGAAATTGTAGAGCTGGCGCCGCCACTGACGTTTAGGCCTAAAATGCATCAAGTCTTTCCACTGCTGTCCTTCCCCGTTGATCGTGTTTCTGCTTCATAATTATAGGCTACGTGTCACGCTTCATATGAGGCTATTTAACCATCCCTTTCTCTTTAGATGGCCTAGCCTGTTAAGTTATTATTTTCTCAGAAAAGATACTTTTAAAATGGAGAGCGGTGGTGAAGAATCTAACTCAATAAATTAATTCATTCCAAAAACTTATAGGCCTATAGCGCCCCTTCAAGAAATCAACTTAGAGGCGCTCCCAGCCCAGCCACGACTGAAAAGATAGGCCTTAAGAAACTGGCAGAAAGCAGGGAAATTATTCTGAGGTAGGCCTAGTAAGCGTAGCCTAGTGCAAGCGAAAGCCCATTCCATGTGGACGGGCCAACAACCGAGAAGGCTCGACGCTGTCTGGTAATTCGTATAAAAAATGAGTAGGTTCGAAGAAATACGGTCGTTATATAGGAAAATGTGCGAGATTAAATTTTCAATTTTTAGCTTCAGCGGCTGCACTTCATCTAACACTAATCTTGAAGTCTTGAGAACGGTATCCGCAGCCAAGGAGCATTGTGGGTAATCTGAATGACGTCACTTTTTATTCTAATTTGAATATTCATGAGGCAACGGATCGCCATTTTGTGCAAAGTTGTCTGTAATTCGGGAGACAATAAAGAGAAGCTGTAGTCGGACGCCGTTTCTACTCTATTTTTAATTACTGTCTTCAAATTTTAGTTGTCGACTTATCACCCACTGGGACGGACCGCTGTAAGTTTCCACTAAAAGCTATTCCGACGTTGGTTTGAATTCGTCAGTTGCAAGACGACGCACAAGCGAGGCATTAAATCTCCGATCGGGTTTGGATTTTTATAGCGCACGAAATCTTTTGTGTATTAACATTTACAGGAAAGTCTTTCCGAAGGCTACGTGTACGCGTTGATTGCATTTTGTTCCGTGCTAAGGTTTGCGTGTGTACTGATTGTTTCGAACCAAGCGATGCAGCAGTTTGACAGTGCTGCGAATGTAGTAAGTAAGGACAAAACTATCCTGAAGACTATTATGGACTATTCGGCCAGTGTCCTGAATAGCATATATGAAATTAGCTCCATGATTTAGATTTGCAGAAGCAACTTTGTTGTAACTTTGCAAGTAGATCTTAGGATTCGACGGATAATTTCTGAAATAACCAGACAAAATGACGTGACGTCATGAGCACACACGACGTTAAAATTGTGTGTAAATATGGCGAATTAGCGTATGCCGCTAATTTTAACATGGGATTTCCTATACATTTTAGAAAATTAATATAAAATCTTCGGAACGTCTCCGGACAATGGGAATAGGTGCGTTTGGATACTTAGGGTCTTAGGCACCCGAATATATTGAAATTGTAGCGTTCAGACGCGGTCAACAACCTAGTACTTTTACCACTGAGACTATATAGGCTACATGTTCAAGATTTTCTATTCTAGGTTTGACCAACTATTGAAGCCCACCTTTGAATGTTATTCTGTCTTTAATCGTAAAAAATATTATATAGTTTAATACTGAATAAATTAATAAATATGCATCTTGGATGCAGATAGTCGGGGATCTTCGCATTGGGAGCACCTCTGATTAGGTTGTACTGAGAAAGGCACTTTATAAATAAAAAATAGTAAAGTAATAGCTTGCAATCAAACTCAGCCTTAAGTACTAAGTAGCCATGCTATTGATTTTGTTAATGACCATCTACAGAGTTTTGCCTGTTTTTTTTAAAATAAATGAACATACATGATTATATTGGGCACGTGCTAACCAGTTGCACAGATTTTAATTGCTTTAAGCTATTAAATGGCTGAATTATCTCGTTAATAATGAATGGCAGTGGTTTCCCATGCACTTTAGTTCATGTTTGTGTTAAATGGCTACGGTTTTAGCACCAAGGCCATCTACTGTAAGCCTTTTATCTTTATGTGATTTTTATTGTTTCCTGCAATATATATCGGCTAATGTCCTTTATTATATGCCTACCTCTGAGACCATTATTTGACTGCGTTTGTGCAAATAAAACCCTGAGATTGGTAATTTGTGTGCTGTGAATGTTGGTCTATAATTTCTGAAATAACCAGACATTTGAATTGACATACACGTTTCTGTATTGAACTGTACTTCACCTGTGTTCAGCAGTTTTTGGTTGACAATAAAGCCAAATGAATTCTTCTATGCCCAGATCCATCGCACTTCTGAATCACTTCAATTTGTACATATATAGCAGCTGCTGCAGCATCATGTAAATTTTAGGAAAGCTGTGACATTTCGAGTTTGTTGTTAACAAATAAGTTTGATCTGTAAACCATTGTCAAAATCCTGATTTTCGTTTGAAGCTCCGGTGCATAAAAACATACCGATTGCTTCTGTGTGTTATCAATATTCCCTTCACAGATCCATTGGTTTGCTGTGTATCATGACCGGGTTGTCCAACCTCTCCTGGCTTCCACATTGCAGTATACATGTCAGTTTGTCTATGATTGGTTCAATTTTCTGGAGCAGGTCACCTAGCAACCTATGATGTGAACTCCTCGGTTTTCCCCTTACCTTTAATTGATAAGCACTTGAAGACAATTTTGCAATTGCAGTTGTGTGTTGTCAGGCCAGCAGCACACCTGATGAGTGTCTGTTGCGGTGATGGTACACAATTATTATTAATTGATTAATTAATTAATTACATTTGTAACGTCTGCATAGTCAGACCACTGAAATGTGCGTCTGGGATGCAGGTAGTCATTGCAAGGACAAGATGCAGTTCGATATCTTAGTGCTTAAAAGCCAAGCAGAAATATCGAGTTTTCAGATGCTCTGTGAAGGCACGAGGTGAATATGAGCTACAAAGAGGTAGTAGTGGCAGCCAATTCCGTTCCTTGGGGCAGAGACATGGAATGCACATGAGCCTATAACTTTTCTGCATTGACGCTCAGCTAAAAACCAGTTCTTGATGATCACAGTAATTGAGGTCTCACTGAGGAGTGATGCCAGAAATTAGTGGTGATTAAAGGTAGAAAGATGTGGTGGTTGTGCTACGAGCTTTGTAGGTCAAATATGCAAAGTTAAATTTATTCTGAAATCAACAGAAAGCTAATTAATGCAGCTGATTGAGTGGGACTGAGGAACCTGTTCTAATGGGACAAGCAGCGCTACACGAGTTAACCCTTTAATGCCGGAGGGTATAAGATTTCCCATACCACTTACTACCATCTTGGCATTAAAGGGTTAAGGGATTTTGATGCATTGCTGTTTAGGTCATGGTCTGTGAGACTCACAAGAACTGAACTAGCATCATTTATCACAGTGAGAGGAGATGCAGGACCAGACTATGTAATTGTAATTGTAATCGAACATTTATATAGCGCCACTTCAAGAGAACTCCTCAGAGGCGCTCCCGACCTGACACCAAACCATAATCAAAGAGAATGGTTTTCAAACGCTTGCGGAAAAGGGGCAAATAAAGACAAAGAAGTTCATTACGGAGACTAATAGGTAACTTATTCCAGAAAGACGGACCGACCATAGCAAAACTTCTATGCAGCACTGTGGAAGATCGAGCCCTAGGAACAACCAGGTCACCATGCGTTGCAGAGCGAAGGAATCTACGGCCTGGAATGGATAGCACAGGCACACAAAGTTCCATAAGATAGATCGGAGCTTGGCCTGCTAGGCAATTACGCATGAGCATTAGAATCTTAAACTCAATACGTTTTTGCATAGGCAACCAGTGCAGTTCCTCCCGTATAAAACTTGATATATGCCCAAACTTTGGAATGCCACCAATCAGACGAGCTGCAGCATTAAGGACAGATTGTAACTTATTAATGCGTGAAAGAGTTAAGCCCGCATAAATGGCACTGCCATAGTCAACTCTCGTGCATATAAATGCATGCATCAGAGTAGTGACAGCTTTAGTTGTAAGAGAGCGACGCACCGAGCGAATCTGACGAAGATGGTAGAAACAAGTACGACATACATTTCTCACGTGATCAGAAAGGGTCAATTCCTAACTTGTGACATACTTATAGTCAGAGCCTGACGTGATGTCATGCCCTGATGTGATAGAAACAAGATTTTCTATGGTTTCGTATGTTTGATTGGAATGTGAGCAGGGTTACCACAAGTGTTTTTAGTTGCTTAGTAAATAGCAAATAAGTGTGTAATAGAGCAGTATGGAGAGCTCTGAGTATCATTCATGTACTGTTGTAATTGACCAGTGCGATCAGTGTACGACTGTACATAGCATAACTGAGTAGGATGGAGGCACATGTCAAGACCATCCAGCAAACATTTAAAACTTCTTTACTGTACAAGGATGGTCTTGCATAGTTCATGGTAACATTGCGATATATGCATGTCTTAAATATGATAATTTGCTGTATTACATTTGCAGGTGACAAATGCATTGTCCACATTAATGAATCTTCATGTAGAGCAGTCTAAGGTTCTTAGTGTGTCGATTTATATAGTTCTCCATCTTTGCCCTTGCCTCTCATCTATGATGAGAAATGTGAAATGCATTTTGTCTCAATGACCAAGTTTTGTTGGACGGCATCTATTGAATACCTGGCCATTATGTATGAAGGATAGACCAACAGTGCCATTGGAGATATATGCTGAAGCAACTGGGCAGCATTGTTTTTAGCCTTATCCTGTCCTTAAATATTGAGGTCTTAGATGATTTTTACCATTTGACAAATTGCAGTAGTTGATTTAATTGTAACACACCAGCAGCATAAAGATCAGAAGGGCATTGGTTCAATACCACTTGCCTCATAACATTGACTCGGCTTTGAATTTCCTAAGGGACAACTGTCGCTTGAGAAGTAGGACACATGGGAACCTTGCAGGCTGCCATACTGTTAAATTCGACTCCTACTAAACTTGTTATGATCTGGTATTGCTATAATCATTATCTTGCTGCATTCTTTTAAAGTTTTGATCAGTAAAAACAATTATTATGAATTATTATTATCTTAGGAGTGCAAGTATTGTCATTTGTGAGTTGTTGGGTTCTAATTGGTGTCATTTCTTTGTGTTTTGACTATGGTGGCCCTATAGATGGTGTTTTTCATCATCTTTTAAAATAAAGTTGGTTGAATGTAACTTTTGTTTCTAGATAGAACGGACCGTTCATAGGGTACGCAAGATTTTGTCAATGAGCACAGCACCAACATGTCAGAGCGCTCTGGGCTGGGAACTAAGGGGGAGAAAAACCAAGGCAAATTCAAAGGAATCGACATAAATAATATATACAAAGGAACCAGTGTAACCCAGCCAAAGTCTGCACCAGGTGAGTCAGTCGGATATCACTGGTGATCTGTTGGACGTTTGAACTAATTTTTATGTATATTCAATGCAAACTATGGATATGTTGACTTTTGTTGAGTCGTTGGCAGTGTTTAATCTGTGCGTATAGTTTAGAGAACAGTCTGCAAAATGAATATTGATGATTTGTTCAATTTTAAAGTACTATTGCTTTTTGTGAGCCATTAATTAGTCAGACATTTATTACTACTTTTGTTATCTCATCACAAACATGGAATGATTTGAAGAGGTCTAAATTCTTGGAAATCATGTTTTCCTTATTATAGTTAGTATTTGAACTTAATTTTTGTTGGGATTTGTCTTTTTTTAAAATTGAAACTGCTAAGGGAATCTTACTGAAGATCTAGAGTTTTGCTATGGCAATGGGTGCAAATGGTAGCATTGTTCAAACCACACAATGTTTTTTCTGACAGTGAGGCAGCAGTACTACAGAATAGATGGAATCAATAATTATAGTTTTTGTACTTTCCTAG
Organism: Lumbricus rubellus; assembly: GCA_945859605.1. Classification (NCBI taxonomy): domain Eukaryota; kingdom Metazoa; phylum Annelida; class Clitellata; order Crassiclitellata; family Lumbricidae; genus Lumbricus; species Lumbricus rubellus. Next base: position 55,199,752 of record OX243812.1, read on the forward strand.
AGAGCCCTTTAAAAGGTAGACAGTTCACATAGAAGTTAGAACTGCATCTCTACAGTTGTAAACACAATGTGACTGCTACCTTGCTTTCTTGCACCCGAAGTAATAAATTTGTGGCTTCTTTCAAATGTGTGGTAAGAGGATTATTTGAAGAGATGCACAAACATTGCACATAGCGACTGTGAAAGTTTTGTTATATGTTATAGAAAAGTTGACTTGGTTTATATAAATTCAATATGGATGCAAACAAGAGGTGAGGTTGCAGATTTGATTTGAGCCAACATGATGTGACAGGTTACAATGATAAGCAAGATAAGCCTTAAGTTGTGCTTTGTAACCTTATCCATATTTGACAAGAAAGGCTGAAAGTGTTTGTGCCAAATGAATTGCTTACAAGCAGTGTTACCACTGAGGTTTCAAAAATAAACCCAGATTTCCTTCCGAAAAAAAACCCAGAAAAACCCAGACTATTTATATATGCCATTTTAGACCTTTTTGTTCAAATTAAGTTGGTTTTTCGCTTGTTCGTATGATAGTTAACAAAGTATTCGTCAAAAGAGTCGAATAAAATGTAATTACAACTTTAAAAATATCAATTGTTGAAGTTGTCAAGAGACTCGGCATCCACACTGACAATGAGCTTAATCGATATATTCGTATGCGCAGCGAGTCAAGCCTACCAGAATTTAGCATATAACACACGTGGCTTTTGAGACGTCAAAATGGTTCATTTATGTGCAGAGCTATTCTTCAATCTTTAGGTTATAGACTATTTGTGAATTGACAACGGGAGATCTTGATTGTGGAGTTAAAATTAGTGGAAAAAATTGTGTATCAAAGCCGTTTTACATTGAATTTCACAGAATATTCATGTGTTTAAATATAAAATGTCAACTCACCAAAATAAACCCAGATTTTGCCCAAAAAAACCCAGACAAAGGCGAAAAACCCAGATCTAGTGGAAAAAACCCAGCTGTGGCATCACTGCTTACAAGTGTATTGTATGCATCTGTCACAAGTAGTTTTCATAGATCAGTTCCTGTGTTCCTTACCTGCATCTGGCTTCTTTTTTTGTACATGCTGTTACCATTCACTTTGTGTGTGGCAAAATGGGGCCACCAGGTCCCCTAGATGGTAAAGTGATAATCCAGATACATCAGAAACTTCCTGTGGCATGCTCAGTTTTAGAAGAAACTTTGATAAAATGCAGACTTTGTCGCTGTGAATTGCAAATTTCGTTAGGCACGTTACAAAATGAGCCGTATGACACGACCGCGTTTAAGGTGTTTCTTGGTCATTACAACGTAGCCTTGTTTCAACGTTATTCTTGACATGGCTGTGAAAAAGCATTATATAATGGATTTCCAATCATAACGATACGTGAGTTGGTGTGATACTGCGACGTATTTTCCAGAGACTAAGGTTCAATTGATCTTCTGTGTACAGTAAGAAATCAGCAACATGGTTTACAAGTCCTTGGTAAAGTGGCAAGCGTTCGACGCATGCCACCACCTGCCAATCTACCGAGTCTAAAAAGTGAAGCCGGCGGAAACGACCCGTTCATTAATTTAGTACCAGCAAACAGCACAGGTAATAAACAGCGTTGAATGGCATAATGCAGCTGCGATTTATATGATGGTACGATGACTTGATTTGGTGAATGCATTGCCTAGCGTTATTCTTTGGTTCTTTGTATAGATTGCATTTGGAAAATGACTGTATGAGGGACAATAATCCTTGTGTTTATTTTTTTAGTATATATATAAAGCATAATGGTTTTGGTACAGTGTTATGGTTTTAGAGAGCTGGCTTTTTAATGGCATATGAATAATTTGTATGGACCAGAATTTGGAAATAAAACTGTCTTTCTAACTTTGTTCTGAAGTATGGTTGTGCTTGATCTTTTAAAGTGATTGACGTTATGTTTTGATATTCTGTTGTGCATACCCTAGTTAACCCTTTAATGCTGTAGGGTATAGGATTCCCATAGCATTTACTACCATCTCGGCATTAAAGGGTTAAGTAATAAAGAATACACTGTAATACCTGCTTGCGATCGTGTAAAAATGATTCCTGTCGTATTTTAGGATGGAAAGAGGAGAAGAGTGTCGAAAGTGGTGGAAGTCTCCCGAAATCGTCGCAGCCGTTGCAGGGCACAGGACAGTCACCGGAACCAGCAGCACGACGTCAGGTAAACACATCACATGTGACTAATGAGACAATAGGTTGAAGACAGTGGTTTTACAATGAGACACAGCCCAGAACTTTTGTACCATGTACCAATACCTGACATTCATATTTCCAGTATTATTATTATTACTTTGTGATCGTCCACGGTAAAATGATCCCTCAGACTCTAAGAAACGATACAAAGGGCTTTGTTGTTCTGGAGTCGACGGTCATCATCGCCGGTCGATTGCGTAAACGTGCCTCGAAATGCAGCAGCATCAAACTTCTGTATCACTCGGCTTTGTAAGATATTGACTTGAATTTGTGTTTGAATATGGCAGTAGATGCAGGTTATAGTGGAAAGTCTGTTTGATTGTTTGTTGCAGACACCACCAGATGGCGCCCATACGCCACTGCAGACACCTGTCGGCTCAAACGCGGGAGGGCTGTTGTGGAGCAGTATTACTTCAGGCGCAAGAAAGCAAGGTAGAGCTCTACCACATTGCCATATTTGTAATTGAGGAATATGGTTGAATGGTAGCACACTTGGCACGAAGATAAGATGGATGCAGGTTCTATACCAGAGGTTCTCAAACTGTGGTACGCGTACCCCTAGGGGTACGCCAGGCGCCGGTAAGGGGTACGCGAAAATTTCCAGAAATATAAATTTTTCTTTGAGTTTATGGACTTTGTGTCCATTTTTCCTTGATTAGCAATGATTTTTAACGTTTCACGTAACAGCATCGTCATTTATTTCTTTTACAACATGTGATTAGACTCACATACTAAGCTTATAAGTAGGCTATTACAGTGCATGCAACATGTTTATGTTAAGGCATATCACTATAAATTTGAAACAAAATAATGTAGGCTATAAATGATTGAAAGAACCAAAGCCAGAAATTCTCAGCGTAGGCTATTATAGAGCACAAAAAGGATAGCTGAATAATAATTATTCAGCTATCCTTATTATGCTCTAAGGATAAATTTCTGGTCGAGCATTAAAATTTGTGATTCCTTTCAGCACGTCATATAATTATATATCTGTTTGAAACTAGTTTTTAAACTGTATATTCTTGTTATCAAAAATAAATAAGAAATTAATTTGAGTTTGAAATTGGTAAATATTAAACCAGGTAGGTTAATTTTTTATTTTAAATCTGTGCTAGTCAAAACAAGAACACAGCAATAGATTCATAACGCTATAGATTGGCTCTTTCTTACAGGGATTATACATTTATATATTTATATATATATATATATATATATATATATATATAAAGCTTATACCAATTTCCCCTTTTTGTTGATATGATTGCGTGATTAAAACTGTGCGCTATACGACTCTAATAGGCCACACCATACAATGATTAAAAGGACTTTTTATTTGTCACTGTAATGGAGACTAAGCAATGGCATTTTGTTTCTGATCTGACGTTGCTGGGGGTACGCTACCATTCGATTTTTTTACTTAGGGGTACAATAAAAATAAAGTTTGAGAACCCCTGTTCTATACGCACTGGTCCCCATGAGATTGACTCAGCATTCTGCTTATTAGGGGCGACTATAAAATGATCAGCTCAGGGCAGATGGGTGGTTTGCGAGCTCAAACACCGTTAAATTTTACTCCTCTTTAATTCATTATGGATCTATTATCTTCTATTATCTTCTGTTACTACTGTGTCAAGTAATCTTTCTGTCTAAGACTCTTGAAAGACTTGTATCCATGCAACTTCTTCCCTATCTTGAGAAATCGGGTCTCCTTCCATCCCACCAGTCTGGCTATAGGGCTAATCACTCTACGGAAACAGCCCTCCTTTCCATGCTTTCTGATATTTACTCTGCTGTTGACAAGTCTCAAGTCACTCTTTTGGCTCTCTTCGACGTCTCTGCAGCCTTTGACATGGTTGATCATGAGATTCTCTTGCAACGACTTGAAATCTCCTGCGGACTCAAGGGTTCTCCTCTCCTTTGGTTTCGGTCCTACCTGTCTGATCGCACCCAAATGATCATCTCTGGTGACTCTAGGATTCAGTGGGTCCCTGTTGTCTTGGGTGTTCCTCAGGGTTCTGTCCTAGGCCCACTCCTTTTCATCCTTTACACGGCTGGCATTACCTCTCTTTTTCCTGGCCACTCTGCAACTGGCCACCTTTTTGCTGATGATGTCCAAGCCTATGTCCATGGACCCTCTTCTGCTCAACTCCTTCTTGCAGGTCGAATTGATGCTCTATCACAAGATCTTCATCTGTGGATGTCATCTAATCGTCTTTCTTTGAACTCTTCCAAAACCCAGTTGATTTGGTTTGGCACTCCTCAACAGCTTCAAAAACTTGACTACACACTGCTCTCTCAAACTTTTCCTCACTTCAACTTCTCCTCCAGTGTTCGTGACCTAGGTGTCACCCTAGATAGTTCTCTTACCTTCACTGAGCACATTGCCAATCTTACTCGCTCTTCCTACTTCCAGCTAAGGCGTCTCAGGGCTATTCGCAAATCTGTCACATCTTCGATCTTTACCTCAATTGTTCATGCTTTTGTCTGTTCTCGGCTTGACTATTGTAATTCTGTTCTTATTGGTCTACCCAAGGTTCGCCTAGCTCCTCTGCAATCTGTACTCAATGCTGCCGCTAGGCTCATTGCCCGCCTTCCTCGATTCTCCCACATTTCTTCATTCATGACTGAACAACTTCACTGGCTTCCATTCTCGACCCGTATACAATTTAAGGTCCTAATTTTGGTCATCAAGTCTCAAATGGGTCTTGCTCCGAAGTATCTGTGTGATCAGATACTTCGCCCCCCTTCTGCCACTTCGCTGCGTCCTCTTAGGTCCTCTGATCGGCTTGACCTCTTTGTCCCGCGAGTCAGGACCGCCATGGCGCAATCCAGATCTTTTGCCGGCATTTGTCCCTCTCTATGGAATGGGCTTCCCCCATCAGTTCGCTCTGCCATCCTCTCTGGTAGTGTATCCTCATCTTTCTCTCGTCTAAAAACTTGCCTTTTTTCTCGGAGATGAACGCACTGGGAGCGCTTCTGAAAGGCTCTTGCTGCAAGAAGCGCTTTATAAATTGTCAGATAAGATAAGATAATCTTACTGCATACTTGTTAGTGTATGAAGTAGTAAATGAATACTGTTATTGTTGTTAACCCGTTTACCGTGTAATAAAAAATTTCTTAGTAAAAATTGGACGAGTTAACTCGGGGATCACGGTAAAGGGGTTAAGCGTTATTGTTGTTAACTTGGGAATGTAGAACTGAACTGTCTATCTTTGTGCAAAGTTTAGAAATGACTTGGATGCCTTTTTGACATCGTTTATAATAACACCAATTATTTTAAGAAAACAAATCTCAAGTCCAAAATACTTTTCCCATGAGTCAGGTATGAACTCTTAATTTTAAAATTGGTGGATTAACAGAAATTCTAGGTTCTGAAGAGCACATCTTTCATTCTTGTAGTGCAGTGATTTTCAACCGGGGTTCCGCGGAACCCTAGGGTTCCGCGGGCGTCGGCCAGGGGTTCCGCGGCAGTTTGCTAGAAATTTTAGTGCACTGACTGAAATCCGAAAAGTATCAGCAATGAGTACATTCTTTTTTCCAAACTTTAGTCATTCATGACCTTGCTTAAAAGCATTATTAGGCCATTAGCTAGGCCTACTTGAATGTATTGTTGTTTTCTATATTGGCTGATTATGTCATTCAATTCTTGTTTTTTGGAAGGCACGTGCATTAAGTGGGAATCTATAAGCTTAGGCCCGATAGATTGCCTACGTTTCCAACTGTCCAGTCGGACAAAACATTTTTATCATTGGTTTTAAACTAGGCTATATGAACGCTCGCGATCTGTTCTGACTAAACAAAATGAGCTGAGCACTTGGTCAACGACTTGTTTGATTTGGTTAGTTCCTCTTTTGGACAGTTAAATTTTGTAGAACCAGTAGCAGCAGTAGTTAAATTTCTCATTCAGAGGTATAAGCAGATATTTAATTTTTTGCAAATGCAAAAGCTGAGCCTTAACCATTATATTTATCTGTAGTAGGTTATCTTTAACCGACAGGCCTATAGGCCTTATACTCGCTCTTTGCTTCTCGGAAAATCACATTAGATGTGTTAAACAAGAATCAGATGTGTGGTCATTGTGACAGAAGTAGGATCTACTTTTTCAGGTACTGGGACATAACCAGCAAACGAAGCTGAAACTCCCCAAATAAGCTGAAGCCCCCTCGGCCCCACTATAGCCTCGTGTCACTCACAACACCCGGCCATGATGGTTGAACCTGAAACGATTCTTTTATGTTGTTTTATCATTATGCGTCTGTCTACGTGTCTCTCTACGATGCGTCCAAGACTTAAATCAGGCACAAATTTCGCAGCAAATTTGAAAAAATGCTTTAAATTACACAATTTCAGAAATCACTAAGTACTGTTACAACTTACAAGGCTATGTAGGCCTATTTCTTGAAATACTGGACGATGAAACGCGAAGGGTTCCGCGAGCAAATACGTGCTTTGGAAAGGTTCCGCCACTAGAAAAAGGTTGAAAACCACTGTTGTAGTGCATGCTTTTAACTTGTGCTATTGTCTAACCTTTGACAACAAGATACTGTGCAACTCGTCGTTTAAGTGTTAAAAACAAGTTGTTTTGTTACTGTCTTAGCTACAGGTGTTCTGTATAGCTGTTGAATTATTTTATGTGGCATAAGCCATGTTGGTATTGTCATGAGCAAAATATACTGATAGAACTGTAAGTCCTTTTTGTTAACAGTTAACAAGAAAGTTGGAATTGTTTGACCTACGTTTACTGTTGGTAGCTTTCGTTGTTTCATGCACGCATTTGAGAATTTTTGGTTGCAGAAGGTTTTCTCGATCAGAACTCACCACATTTTCACGAAGAGTTTCCACAGTTAGCCGCTGGTGGAGAAGAAAAGACCCTAACATTAAAGAAGGAGGAAGAAAACAAAGAATTACAGTATGGGCCCGGGCCAAGTCTAAGGCCCCAAAGTAAGTCTGTGGAACTACTTCTACAACATCCTTACAATTGAAAATCGAATCAGGTACCAGTTTATAATGATATTGCTGCTTTAAGGTGTTCTGTTCTAAAGCTGATTTAAATTTAGGATCCATGTTCCTAACATATTATATAAAAATTCATGATGTTATATTGATGCATGTTAAATGGGACATTCCTAGTAAGGTGAATGAAAGTATGGGGTGAGCATCTGAAGTCCTAGGGGAGCAGCATAAAACGTTGGTTGGCATTTACTATTTAACTTTTTTAAAATTGTTTGTTGTTGTTGTTGGTCACTGATGGCATAGGTGGCATGCAAGAAATGCAGTACTATATAAAAGCTGAACCTTCAGTGCATGATGATGATGACGACAATGATGATGATAATGATGAATTAATTGTAGACATGGCGAGCTGGAGGGAGGGTGGATGCAGTGGAGCTGCTCCACAGCAGTCTCCGACCTCCCCCCAATCCCCGGGACCCCTGGTACAGCCCCAGCAGCCTGGCCAGCAGCTGTCGACTGCCGATGGGACTGCCCATGAGAGTGGGGTTAAGCAGCAGCCACCAGTGTCAGCCCACATGATGATGCAGCCGGGCATGAGACCTCCGATGGCTGGAATGCATCCTCCTCCACGCATGGGTCAAGTTCCCATGATGCCTCCACATGCCTACAGGACAATGATGATGCCACCATTTGTAAGCTTATCCATACATTACCATACTTACAGATAATCTTTTGTCTTTAAATTGTTTGAGCTGGCTTTATTTAAGAACTTACTTTTTGTTGCAAAGCATTAACAATGGTCTTCGCTGGCATTCATAACTTTGTATAATCATCGCATTGCTTCTGTTTTCGAATTGTAATGAACCTCCTTGTTTTTGAGTTCATTTTATAACTTACTTTCATTGCAAACTGATAATTTTACCTAGCATATTTAATTAAGATATGATTTTGTTTACTGTTTCCTTAAAAATTTTATTGGGGCTTTCACAGTTTAATTTAATTTCCATTGCACCATCAAGCTAGCAAATAATTGCTTGTGTTAGTGATTTTGTTTAAGGTTTTCGTCAATTTTACTTAGATTTGTTGAAATTTCTTTGAAAATTCTTGAAGCCTGAACAACTGAAAATAAGTTTTTTTAAGTCATATGCTAAGCATAAAAAGTATAAATGCTTTTATTGTGTAGAAATGTTCACTTATTTGTTAAATCTTGAGTCAGGGAAGTTGAATTTTGCAATATATATAATATAGCTTATGAATACTACTCATCCATTTTGTTTGTTTCTGTTTTGTTTGTTTCTATTTTCTAGGCATTCCGTCCTGGCTTTCCACCTCACTTTCCACAGAATTTCATGCATCCTGGTATGCAGCGACCATTCCTGGGTTCTGATTTCAGGTAGGCATGCGTTCAAATTGTTTTATATTTTCAGCTTTGAAGAGCTTTTGATGTTGCCATTTAAAATTGTTTCTTATCTCTTCTAGACAGGCTATGAACTTGTTTTGTTGGACTGGAATTCTGTTATATACAGGGTGGGCCAAAAAGTAATCCCCTACGATTTTTGGTCAATATCTTGGCCAAAAACAGGAATTTTTGAAATCCAGTTTCACGGGCTTGAAGGTTATTTATATCTACGTACAATAGCCAAATTTCATCGCCAAAACGGTGGGGGGCCTCACTAAAAGTGATATAACATTTGCTCTGTTTCACATATGGCGAATAAATTTGGCTATTGTACGTAGATATGAATTACCTTCAAGCTCGTAAAACTGGATTTGAAAAATTCCTATTTTTGGCCAAGATATTGACAAAAAACATAGGGGATTACTTTTATTTTACCCACCCTGTATATCTGCTTGTTTCTTTGTATATTTTGAGAGCTCTGCAAAAATTCCCTCTACCTTGTGGGCTATTATGTTGTACTTCACTTATCCAGCAGCTCTGTGAATTAGGACAGTCTAGAGTACTGAGATGCAACGTTTACATGCTGTATACTTTTGTTTTGTGATAAGATTCCGAGGAATGGCGCCACCCCATCAGGTGGTTCCACAGTCAATGCGGCCTGATATGGGGGATGAGTCGGGTCACGATCGTCCTCCGGTTGTCAAGGACCGCGACTTGGAGCAGTTTGACCGATTGGAGTTGTCTGATAGCGCGTGGGCTCGACCGGCCATTGACGTAGACTACAGCGAACGACTCGTCTTCAGTGATGATGAAGATGGAACAGCAAACACCAAAAGGTTTCTTGTTGCTTCTTGTTTTTATCTGATCGGGTATAAATAGGAGAGTTCTAAACAAACACACAAACTCAGTCAGCGATTATTTTGATATTGAAATCAAATTGCAATCTCCATCTGTTATATTGGTCAGGCAATATTCATTCATTCATTCTTTCATTCAAGATTTATATGGTATTGATATGGTACCTCTTCAAAGGGACTACCGTATTTTCGCGAATATAACACGCACACGGGTATTAGTGTGGTCCATGTGACAATGGTAAAAAAATCATCTTTAGCAGAACTTTGCTCCACAAGTCTAAATCTGTTCTACCTCTTCTAAGTCAGATGTGTACCAAATTTGAAGCTGATTGGAGCACGTTTAGAGGTAGCTTAAATCCTTACAATTTCCTCATAATGATTGTTTATTGGAAGTTATTACATTGCTATATAACACTCAGAAAAATCATTATTAGAACTGCTTACTTACATAATTTTGAACTGTTGTGTTACACTGGTGTTTAAAAATACCAATAAGTCATTATTAACTACTCCATTGCGTTCTGATTTCATTGACTTCCTGCTCCTCTGATTCTGATGACGAGTTCCAAGCTCGTCATACTAGCCTGAAATCCCAGCCAAAGCGCGCAAAGTTCAATATCCTTACAGATCCAAATGTCACTGCTGCTATGGACCGAGTCAATGTACCAGACCGAAGTGCCACATATATTCTTGGTGCAGTTGCACAAGCTCTTGGTCATAATGTCAATACGATGAGTTTGTCAAGAAGTTCCATCCGACGATCACGTTGCAAGAACCGTGAAGAGGAGAGTGAAGTCATGAACAGGGCGGTCATTGGCGATGTGCCGCTGTTCCTGCACTGGGATGGTAAACTTCTGCCTGACATTACTGGCAAGAAAGAAACAGTCGACAGAATTGCAGTACTTGTCACAGGTGACGGGGAAGAGATTTTGCTGGGAGTTCCAAAAAGTGGTCGTGGAACTGGTAAAGAACAAGCCAAAGCCTGCCTGAGCACACTGGATGAGTGGGGTCTTCAGAATCGAGTTCATGGATTAGTGTTTGATACCACTGCCAGCAATACTGGTCTCAAGAACGGTGCCTGCACTTTTATTGAGAATGCGCTTGAACAAGTATTAGTGTGGGTGGCTTGCCACCATTATGTCATTGAACTTGCACTTGCTGCTGTTTTCGGATCGCTTTTTGGACTGACTGGAGGACCATGCGTTGCTATGTTCAAGAGGTTTCAGCAAAGCTGGCCCAGCATTGACAAGGCGATATTTGAAGTGACATATTCATTGCACACACTTCCGCTCTTCGAGAAGAAATGGTAAAATTCTGCAAGGCAGCGCTGGAAGGATCACATCAAAGAGAAGACTACGAGGAATAATCTAGAAACTCAGCTTGATTTCCTGGGTGGTGAAAATGGGTCAAGGGTCTCGTTTCGGGCGCCTGGAGCTTTCCATCACGCGCGTTGGATGGCAAAAGCCATCTATAGCCTTAAAATATTTATTTTCCAACAGCAGTTCTCTCTAACTGCCAAAGAGAAGCGCAGTGTAAAGGAGATGGCACTGTGTGTTAGGGTGGCAGCCAATATCAATGTAAAAAAAGAAATTCAACATTTCTGAAACGACACCCTCTCAAGTTGTTCTCCATTGGGCCAAGGATTACAGGAACAAATTTGACTTCAATCTGAAGCTATTTAGAAGTTGCACCAGAATAATTCTTTTTTGCAGTATGCTGATTGCATAATATGTGTGCTTTATGTGGTTGTTGTGTTGTGCAGACTGCAGAGCTGAAGCAATATCAAAACGTTAAGTGAAAAGTAACGAATCATTCATGAGCTATAGAAATATTAACTTATCTAGTAGCTACTCCAACGTCTTTGTTTCAGCCACACACCCTTAACATCGCTCACAAACGTCTTGCGCGTGTCAACAGACTCGAGATTCAGTACTGCAAATTCTTTTTTAAATTAATCATTTCCGCTTGTTCATTTGATAAAAATCACATTTTTAGATGGCAATGGCAAGTAGTAGGCCTACAACGGATACCTCTAAAAAGAATCGTGGTATATGGTTGATTGGTAGTGCAATTCATAAACTGACTGGAAGCAAACTGCCATCAAATCGCCAGGTGTTAGGTCGGTTCTTCCATTTACACTCTGGCGAAAAGCAGACCATTCAAATTAGTGCAATAACAGCAGCACTGGAAGTTCAAACGTTTTGGGAAAAAGCTAGAATTCCGATTCGTCTACAGTGCCATGTAGTCACTAAAATAAAGAAATTACATAGCACGTGGCAAAACATAAAAAAGAGCGCATGTCGAAAAACAGAAGCTCAAATGGCAAAAGAAAATGCATTTGTAAGCACTCTCGACGATCTGTTCGACGTAGCTCATGCTGATGCAATGACTTTGATCAAAATCCCAGAAGATAGGGAATTCCTAACTGCACAGAGAGAACCAGGACGGCGTGGAAGTATGGGCCCAGTGGACACAAAACTAGCAAAGCTAGAAAAACGACGGCATCAGAAGGAGTTGCGGAAAATCAATCTGGAAACATTGGAGGCTGATAGATTGATGACAGAGAACACAACTGCCCAGCTCACGAGCAGTGAAGAAAGCAGTAGTGACGATGATGCTGATGATGCATGCCTGTTACTGGGCCCGTCAGCCAAGAAATCATGCCGTGGCAGACCCTCAAGCATGGTGACAGCTGAAGTTGCAGCTGCACTAGACAGAACGAGGATAAGCAACAGAAACGCGACGTATGTGTTGGCAGCTGCTGCTCAATCGTTGGGGCATAATCCAGCTGACATGGCAATAAACCGAGAATCTATCAGACAGGCTCGACGACGAAATCGTGAGAAAATCGCACGAGAGTACAAGCATCTTTCTCACCAGATGTTCCACTGACAGTTCATTGGGACGGAAAGTTGCTGCCTACACTTACGTCAAAGGAAACAGTTGATCGATTAGCGGTATTGGTGTCTGGCGAAGGTACCATGAAACTTCTTGGGGTACCAGCGATGCAGAATGGAACCGGGGAAGCACAGGCGGCAGCAGTATTCAAACTTGTTGAAGAATGGAACCTCACCAACCGTCTGCAATGTATGTCATTTGATACCACGGCTAGCAACACCGGACTCGTCTCTGGTGCCTGTGTCTTGCTGGAAAATAAACTGAAGCGAAAGCTTCTCAGTTTAGCATGCCGGCACCACATACATGAGCTGATCGTTGGAAAGGTCTTCAGTGTATTAATGGAAACATCCAGTGGGCCAAACATTAAACTGTTTGAGCGATTTTCAAAAGCTTGGAGCTCCATTGACAGAGAGAGTTCTTAAAGTGCGATGACGGATGTGTCAGTTGCTGCTTTGTTGGAACCATGGAGAGAGGATATGATTAGGTTCTGTCTTGATCAGCTGCTAGAAGTTCAGCCACGCGATGACTATAAGGAATTACTGCACCTAGCTCTTTTGTTCCTAGGTGCACCAGATGATCGTCCACGAAACATCCTAGCGCCCGGGGCATTCCACAGAGCTAGGTGGATGGCAAAGTTAATTTACTGCCTGAAAATTTATCTTTTCCGCTCTCAGTTTCATCTAACACCTCGCGAACTAGCGGGTCTTCGTGATTTTAACATTTTTGTTGTTCAGATCTACCTGAAGGCATGGTACCGCTGTCAGTGTCCTGTCTTGGCTCCATTGAATGACCTAGAGTTGTTGAAGCAATTCGCAGCTTACGAGACAAATCAGAATGTGGCCAAGGCAGCGATGAAAAGTTTTACCAACCATCTGTGGTACTTGAGTGAAACCTTGATAGGTTTTTGCATTCTTAAATTCACGAGTGTCTGATGAAGTTAGAGTGACATTGGTGAAGGCCATGGACCGGAGCAGTAGCGACGACCCTCAACGTCGAATCAAAATTGATGAAAAGCACATCTCAGGAATGCAGTTGTATGATTTTGTGACGCATAACACGAAGAAACTTTTCGAAGCTCTTCAAATCCCAATGGACTTCCTGCTGCTTCATCCAAGTACGGGGGAGGAAGATGAAGGATTCCTGGCTGGCAAACGTAAGTTACAACAGCTTAAAGTGGTCAACGACGCTGCCGAACGCGGCGTCGCGTTGATTCAATCGTTTAATGCTGTTCTTACGAACCAGGAGGATCAAAAACAATATCTTCTGCAATTGGTTGAGAAGCACCGAAAGGATTATCCAGACAGCAACAAGGCAACGATTGTTCGAGGACAAGTCTAATGATTGTAAACTTGTAAAGTGTAAGTACATGTATAAGACTAGTGTAAGGCTGTAAGCAGCATAATTTCTTACATAAATAACACTATGCCAATTGCCCATTGCCAATTTGCCCATTGCCTAATGCGGCGTAATGCCTACGGTATGCCTATAATTAAAAACTTTGATCCTCTGGTGCAACCAGTAAATATTTAACAGCTGTGTTAAAACTTTTTCAGGTTCAGTTTTAGATGCCACAGAACAAAATGGGAGGGTGTCACTTTAAAAAATAAAATAAAAAATTTTCATTGCCACCCTACTGTGTGTGAGTCTCGTCTATGTTCGATTCTGGTATGAGGCTCCTCTGTCTATTAGAGCGCCCACTTAATGACATACTACTTCTTGAGGAGCTCAATAAATATCCAAATGTAACAGTGGCAAAGGCGGCCTCGACTGCACTTAGCAGGCATCGTTGGTACTTTTCCGAAATTTTGGTTGGCCTGTCATTGTTTGACGACAGAATAGGAGCGGATGTGAAAACACTGATGGTGACAAACCTCCGCCTTCCATGATCCATCAGTTCCGTGAAACGCCTCGACCATCCACCAGAACCCCTCAGCTCTCTTGGCCTTGCATCTTGCTTCACAGAAAGAACTCCTGTCATCTTTGACGCTCCGCACTTTGATGGAAAAGATAAGGCCCAAGGCTTTCTGGCAAAGGATCCTAAGGAATGGCACTATGATACCTCGTACCAGGATGTCTGGACGGCAGCTTCGGTCATGACAGTTGTGAACGACTCTGCTGAGCGCGCCATTGTTTTGATGCAGCGGTACAATTCATCACTGACAAAGAATGAAGAACAGAAGCAGATCCTTCTTCGGCTCGTGAAACGGCACAGGAAGATCTATCCATCTTCTTCCAAGGCCACGTTGGTGAAGATGACAGGATAGCCAAGGTCACTGAAGGTGCTATCTAAGAATAGCTGTATGTGTCCATAGAAACATTGGACATTCTGAAATCTTCATTTATTTTTATTTGCAACTATTACACGTTTTTATTCAACTCAAATTCAAGCTTACATTCTTCAACGCAGAACACTGATTTTATGCTCGAATGGTGAAAAAACATTGACCTTAAGCTACCTCTAAATATTTATCGATCGCTCTAAAATTTGGTAGATGTGATACTGACTTGCCATAGAACAAAACTGGGGTTGTGGAGCCCAACTCTGAGAAGGTTTTTGTTTTTGGACCACACTAACGGGTATAACACGCACCCGAATATAACCCGCTACTTTTTGCGATTTCAGTAAAAATTGAATTATATAAGACGCACTCGACTATAAGACGCACCCATTTTCGTGCGTCAAACTACACGTGATACTCGAACGTGTACGCTAACGTGATTCATACATTATATAATTTATGCCTGTGTATAGTCGTAACTGGTTCAATTAAACGCAAATTAAAATAATCTGTTTGCTTAAAAAATTTTAATGGAAGATTCCTGCCAAAATGAACGTTTCAATAAAATCTACTATAATTATAAATATAACGATTCACTGTAAGCGCGAATTACCTTGTTTCCGCTTCTTTGCTGGCACCAGTTAGGTCTTCACAAGGTAAGGTATTCGTCGTTTAAGAATTATAATTTGAAAGGAAGACTTCAACATAAGCCGGTTTCATTAAGCAAAGCGATCTTGTTAAATGTATTTTTAGTGAATTTAAGTAAGCGCCTATTGTAAATTTATTTCGACAATACAAGTTATATTGAAACCAGAATTTATTTAATCAACCCCCACTTCCATACAATGATATAACCTTAAATTACGAGCGTATAACCGTATAACGGTATAACCTACCATCGTGACATGGGGTAATGACGAGTATATGCTCTACACTTAGGCCTAGTATTGGCGTTCTCAATAACGAGGTTTTTTAAACCAGGAAATGTAATATATTTTCGAAAATTTACGTCTTTATGCCAAGACTACATAATTAAGCGTGTATATAAGTGGAAGATTATATTTCAAGTGGGAATGTACGCGCGTTACTTTCACGAACGCATATTCGAATAATCCAAGATGGCGGCCCTTGCGGAGGTATAGATTCCCGTATAAAATCGCCATTTGCTTGAAGAACTAGTTTTAAATGACGCCAGTTTTGATAAATTTAGCGAATAATAATTGTTTGATATATCAATTGACGAAATATGTGAGTTTGGCCAGGAAATTCTGACTTTTACACGGGTTCACAGATGGCATTCACCGCATTCGCCATGTCACTGCACAGAAACTGGGATGAAACTATTTGGTAATTGGCATGCCATTCTGGCAAAATTGTACTTAATTTTTGCTGCCGTGGACAATATTTATATTTCTAATGTGGAACAGCCAGCGGATGACACTAAAAAGGAGGATTAACTAGACTGTGTGAAAACCGCAAAATTATGCGCTGTAACAACTGAAAGCCTTAATTTCCTGAACTCCATACCTGCGCTGTGCGAGCGATAATACAGAATATTATGTGTTCATTGGTTTTTAAAATTGAAAACGACGGACATTTACAATTTATATACAGTAATTTTTGACTTTTATATTTAAGGTCAAATAATATTTTTTCAATTGTGATTTTCTGCGGCTCTGACATTTTATGATAATGATGATAAACGAATATTTCTACTGACGTGTGACTTTACGCCCTATCATTCCGTCGACGTCCATGCCTCCGTATTTTGAGTAAAAAACCTGTTTACAGCAGTTTCTGACCATGACCTGAAAATAATCTGGTTCAAAATTTGGCTGTGTAAAAAATAATTTGTATAACACGCCCCCGAGTATACCACGCGGGTAGGGTGCGTGGTTTGTAAAAACTTGTATAACCCGCGTGTTATATTCGCGAAAATACGGTAATTGGAAGCACTCCTGACTCTAGCACGGCAAAAAGTACAGAACTTATGAGTTGAATAAGAAATGCTTCTGTGACTTTGGGTTATACAAAGTAGGCATTGAGATGACAATGAGTTTACTTGATCTTTCCGCTTGTTTCTAGTGATCGTGGTAAGCTCATGAGGTCGACGAGCGAGGGAGAACGCGAACGAAAGCGATCGAGTGAAGCCGATCGTGATGAGAATCGTCAGAGGGTGATCATGTCGAGAGACAAGGATCGAGATCGGATCAGAAACGATAGCGACTCTTACCCTGAACCGTTGCGTGAGCGTCAAGAGAAGCAGCTACAGGTAAAAACTAGGGCTGTTGAATGAATCGCGTTAACGAGTGCGATTAACGCGTTAAAAAAATTTGCGATTAAAAATTTTAACGCATTAATCGTACGCGTTAATTAAATCTGATTAAAATGGAATCAGAGGCCGCAAACTCGTTTTAAACGGAAGGCTCATACTTAAAACTAGTGATAGGCCTACATTCTTTGGCAAATATTCCAAAAAGAATTTGAGTAGGCCATTATCATAGCAATTTTTTGCTTAATATATTATCGCCTAACATGCGCTAAACGCTAACGATGAGCCGTCGACATCGGCCGCATCGCATCGTCCACTAAAGTTGTTTCCTCACCCCGTCAGACTACATTGGTTGAACTCCAGAAGATGGCAACACCATTGGATCCAGGTTTCACATGATAAATGTTTACAGAAGGACAACTGAGACGAGGTTTGGGAAGAACCGCAACCTCTTGTGAAAAATTGTGACTAAATAATGAGGTTCAACATAGATCTAGTAGACCTACTGTTGTTAATTAATAAGAGCATCTCTTGAACCGACCAACGTAAATAAACTGGTCTGCATATACAATTGGCTGAATAAATAATTCATTTTGATAGTCAGAAAACGGTTGTCTAATTTTCATTTAGGTCTATATCATTTTAATTAAAGGTGGCTCAAATGAATAAATAACGGGATTTTGAGATTATGACTGATTTGAACAGTGTTTCAATTCAATTCTGTCTGTCATACAAAACTGTTCAATAAACAAAATGCAGATTAAATAGGCCTAAGCCAAAGGTTATTGAATAATGAATATGTTTGCAATAAAAAGAATGCATTCAGTCATTAAAATTATATGCTTCAGGGGTACGTAGAAAATAGTAAGATTAATATATTCGACGGAAATGTATTGCGATTAATTTGGCGTTAATTGTGATTAAAAAAATTAATCGCGCGATTAATTTCGATTAAAATTTTTAATCGAACAACAGCTCTAGTAAAAACCTTTGTGTACCTTTTCTCGAAAACTACCTTTTACTGCTACAGTTTCGATTGTGAATATTTGTTACTTCATTGGCACTTATGTTTTTTTATCGCATCTTTGTTTTATTGACTTTGCTTTTTTAAATTACCGGTTCATTCTGATATATTACTACCTTTGTGCTGCACAGTGGTATATTATGCAGAATATACCACTGTAATATACCAGTAGGTATGTGATTCAACAGTTGCACGTTTGAGTTTGAAGACTCATTTCAAATTTCTACAGAACTGAGCTTATGAATGTATAGTCTTATGTATAGACTTTCAAACCAATGGTTCACCCACATGTGTCTCCCACCCGATTAAAATACACAACTTCGGATGATCTTATTCAGTCATTTGCGTATTTTGTGAGATTAAAAGTTAACGTCATTAGTTCATTGTGTAGCTGACCAACGATGATGTTTCGACGTTGCATTAGAATTTTTCACTGTGTTTCAGCCTGGAGAAATGCGTGGTGCTGCATCCCCCGGAACAATGCCTCCAAAGGAAGCATGGATGCCACAGCCAGGCGCCCCTTACATTAGGTCTCCACAGCCGATGGATGCAAGTATTCTGTTGTGTTTTGATCAGCGTAATAAAATGAAAAAGAAGCATAATAAAATGAAAAAGAAGGCTTTCCAAACATCTAGCCAGATTCTTGGTATTTTATTGGAAGCTAATCTAAAGTTTTCGATGGCCTTTTAATGTGTGATGCGTGAGAGTTTTCCGCACTAAGTGGTAATCTTATAAATTAAGTTTTTGGGACATGCTAGATTGCTGTGGAAGCCTCCTCGTGATATAGCTTCCTCAACTTATTGGTCAAGTTTTACTCATTGACCTTCTGTTTACTTTGAATTGTCATAATTATATAGATTACTTTGGTTTATTCTGGTAAATTACACTAATAACCTCATTAGGGTTTTTTATCGTGCACGCTACTCAGTTGATGCCATTCCAGAGCATACACCCCCTTTTGCCTGTTCAGTTGTGATGCTTTAGGCATCTATTGTTATGTTCTATAATGACTAACTGCTTCACTTACAATATAGAATACTGAGATGTAATGATTGTAATATGTTGCTTTGACTTGACAGCAGAGATCATGGCCTCAAGGTGGAATGGCATTTGATAAGCATGGTGCTCCTGTGGCTTTTCATCATATGACTCCTTTTGCACAAGTGAGCTTTTTTAAAGAATATGTTTACTAGTTAGTTATGGTTGTTCTAGGCTGAGGACATAAAGATTTGTGAAATTTACTCAAAGAAATGCATTGTTTATTCATTTTGTACTGAAAAAGAATTGATTGCCAGATCAGTTAGTTGGAGTAGCATAATTTGAAACTGTGCAAAGACATTCTTTTTTTAAAAAATAACACAAAGAAGAATAAAAGAAAAAAGTGACAAACTCTAGCATGGTGTTTTGATGACAGTGTGAGTTAGTTTTCAGATTTGACACTAGAATTCTTAGGGAATATCTTTGTTAAAAATTGTTTTGTATTCTATGTATGTGAAATCCTGTATTTTTACTAATATCAGGAGTCAGGACCATACCCATGGAGCTTGCAAATGTCCACAGACTTATTTAGATACTTGCTAATTAATGCTTGTGTTCCTTACGTTTTAGCCTCTGTTGAGTATTGATTTTATGAATGAAACTTATGTGATAGGGCATAGCCGGGTGCTGAATCGGTTAACAGGTAATGCCGGGTATTTGACACCCAGCAGATAACCGGACCCGGTTATGAAAGGTCTTCCGGGCCGGGTGGGTAATTATTAATAGCATACAACACATCAAAGGGCTTAACCTGCAAAATCTCTCAACTGCATTATAGTACAATTTAATACACAATCACAGAACAGACAGCCTGCTGATGGTTGCTTTATATTAGAGTTAGACTATCCTATTTCAAACAGCCTACCAGCAAGGTGGTGAGGAAAGAGGAGGAGGGTAGAGTTTGTATCACCCTCTTCCATGCTGTCTCTCCTCCCTTCTCCTTCTCCTCTTTCTCTTCTACTACCCCTTTCTGAAACGAACAGTGGTAGACTGTGAAAGAGAAGAGGAAGGGTATATATATATATATATATATATATATATTTTAAATAATCATGTATATATATATATGCATTTAGATAGTAGAGTGGTACCCTCTTTCATGCTTTCTCCCCTCCTCTTCTTCTTTCCTCCTCTTTCTCTTCTATTACCCCTTCCTCTTCCTCCTGCTGCTTGGCTGTTTGAAATATCTAACACAGAAGAGAAGGAGATGGTGAATGATGAGGGGGAGGAACAGTTGTAGAGGATGAAGGAGTATAGGAAGGGGAACAGTGTATATTATACAAGTGCTGCTCACTGACCATGTAGCTATATAGGTTGGCCAGTGGTCATCTGTTAATCCCTTATCTTTAAAGTCTGTTTGGTCTGTCACACCCTCATTCAAGTCAGAGAGACTAATAGGACTTGTCAGAAGGGATACCTTCCACCTGTTGATATAATTCTGCAGCCAAGCATAATGGCCCCTCTCTTATATGACCATGTATACAACTATACATCTCACAGATTAGGGATGGTACACTTAGAAATATATCTACATGTAGTTGGACTGCATACACCACAGAAACAGGACTGTTTATCAGAGGATTTTGGCCTCCTCTTGCCTGACTGGACAGATCAGTATTTCTATAGGATAGAATGATTCTATCAACAGAGACCTTTCATGAACATATATTACTGGCACCTCTCAATCAATAACCTGTGGTAGAACTCAACTGTAGTAAAACTCTGACACGGAAGAGTTTTATTCAATTCCACCAAAGGTAGTTAACAAACTGAGTGGTGTTCGTTTGACGGCATTCAAAGTGGGGACATACTATTCAGCTTAGAGAATAACGATTACTTTTAATACCCGGTACCCGGACCCGGCAGATTTTATTCAAACTACTCGAACCCGGTACCCGGTTGAAAAACGGCACCCGGCTATGCCCTCTTATGTGATGTTGTTTTTTATGATATATAGTTGGTGTAATATACCCTGTGATTAAAAATATCGCAGTTCCCATGTGCCGCAAGAAACCTGTGTCAGCTAAATCAGCAGTGTATTTTCAGTGCTGCATAATCACACATGATCTGGCTTGGTACCAGGTCAACATTCAAAATGTTTAAGAATTCACTTTACAAGTTACTCTGTACGTTCTGGACTGTGCGCATGATCGTTATTTAGGCACTTGCTTATATTCCTTACTCTTAGACTGTTGAGTGTTGATTTTACGAATGATAGTGAACATAATATTTCTGACGATATGGCACTCTGTGTAACGTACCATTTAATGTAATTTAACATATATCTTTGTTTAAATATTTTAAAAAACCTGAGTGACATGTTACTCTTCGCATTGTGTGTGCATGCATCGTAGAAATGTAAACAAATTGTTAACAAATGTAAACAAATGTAAAATGTAAACAAAAATTGCTGTTGCAGAGGCCGGGCTTCCATCCTTCGAAGATGGGGGTTGGTGGACAGAGAGGAGGAGGAATAGATGCGGATGATGACGAAGTGTGGAGACAGCGTCGGAAGCAGCAGAACGACGACATGGCTGCTGCAATCGAACGTGCACGACAGAGGCGCCAGGAGGAGGAGAGACGGATGAAGGAAGAACAGTTGGCAGCTGCGAAGGAAAAGCTCAGACAACTCGACGAGAAGCTGGCTAAGAAAGAGGACAAGGTAGTGTTGTTAGTACTTAAGGAACGAGGAATGCTTTGTCAATTGTTCTACACAATCGGGCGATTTATTCGCTATTGTGTTGTATTTACGATGATTTCTATAGCATTGTCGGTAGCAAGCTGCTTCTAGGTCTCTAGGATGCTGTCAAAAGTCAGCATTCATGGTTAAAGTTTGACAGAAAGTACTGTTTTAACTATTTTTAACACTTGAGTGCCCAAGGTATTTTTTGGTACACGAAGGCCCAAGGAGGGGGTCCGCGCGGACCCCAGCGTTTTTTGTGAATATCTTGAGAAGGGATTGGAATATCGTTACAGAATTTAGTTCTATGTGATCCCAAATGAATTTGCAATCGATTGATATAACTTATATCACAATAACACCACCTGGTGTAAAATAATAGTGTAATAATCTCGTGACATATTTTATGCTTGCTTGCGTTATTTACCGAAGGAAGCCTATACGCTTGTATGAATATCAACCGCATATCTTGGGGTACCCTTAGTATATGCTGTGTTTTTGGGGTACAGGGTAGGACAATACTCACTCAGAATATACCATTCTATGCCCAAATGGTTGGTCTAGGAATACCTAAAAGCATTTCTGCAGATCCATAGCCTTTAAAAAGTTATCCGGGAAAAACAGGCCTGGGGTCCGGTCGGACCCCCCCCCCTTGGGCACTCGAGGGTTAAAGGCACAATCGTATTTACTGGTACGTAACACGCTTTTGTATCCCTCATATATATATATATATATATATATATATGTAACTGATGAGGCGCTGTAATATATATATATGTAAAATATGTTATTACACCTTTGATCATCTTCCTTGGTTCATGTTTCTTGTTCCAGAGTAAACCAGAGGCCCCTAGTGAGCCACCTGCGGATGCCAGTGAGGGATCAGCAGTGGTTGCTGTTGCCAGTCAGGAGAATGCTGACAGAAGCCGGACGGTTTCAGATGGAAAAGGCGCTAGTGCTTCTTCTTCAGTAAGCATCACTCTTGTTTTAACCTGTTAGCATTTGTATGTGGTGGTTGGTTTATGTATGTATGTATACATGTATGTATGTATGTCTGTATGTATGTATGTCTGTAAGTATGTATGTATTTATGTATGTAATGTATGTATGAGTGCTTGTAATAGCACCCCTTCAAGATTTCTACTCGGAGGCGCCGCGACTACAGCGCGGACACTGAATCGGAGTTTCACGTCGAAGTGCATGAGCAATTGTGAGTGAAGGACTTGCTCAGGGTCTGTTGCAGCGGCTTGAGGTGATTCAAACACGCAACCTTTCGGCTCCAAAGCGCTGAACATCTCCCTGAACCACTGTGCCTTACGGTATGTAGTATTCATGTTTGGTATTCTGATTGAGATATGTTTTGACAAAGATTTTAAGTTCATTTGCTAGCGAGGAGTGAATTGTAAAATATTGTGTAACTTACAAAGTTTTATTTTGTATGCCACATGCATTGTGAAATTGACATGTTAAAATATCTGATTAATTATCTTCATGGTAGTCGTTACAGTCATGTCGGTGATAGCTTCTTGCTAGACGCTTTTTCTTTTAATTGTATGGACTGAAGCATGGACGAGGTTTTTAAATTAAATGAGTTTTAAATCCTTTATCATTTAAGTTTTGTTTCGTGCTTTATTCAGTTCTGCCTCATTGCAAACAGTTAATATGGTTCAAATAACATTAGACATTGTTTTAATTAGCTGTTTGTTGTAGAAGTGTCATTAGGAAAATGTTGTTGCCAGACTATCAAACGATCCTGCAATCTTTGTTGGATAATACAACAATAGTTTATATCTGTGTAATGAGGCCTGTAATAGATTTACTAGTTATATGTTCTTACTTGTTAGATATTTGTATGAAGCAACAATGGTAAACGATGAATCTAATTGGTGCTGATAATGTCATTGTAGTCTACAAGTGCTGGGAAGGGAGCAACTCGGCTGCCACCGCGCTTCCAGAAATCTCCTTCATACCACTCGGGTGATGAGCCTGGCTCCCTAATCGAGAAGGACAACGATGCTCCAGCTGGTCCTGAGCTGTCCTCCAGCTGTTCCTCGCTGGAACAACCGCAGCAGACTCTTCGATCATCTCCGCTTCAGGGTCACGGTCCACCAGGTGGCAGCACACAGGTTCAGAAACCGAATCTCCCAGCATCTCCGCATGGAGCTTCACAGCAGCAGCAGCAGCAGCAGCAGCATCCGTTGCATGGGGTTCCTCGAATGCCTAGCATGGGCTACTGGCCGTACGACCCTAGATGGGCTCCAATGGCCCATTCCTTCATGATGGATCCACGCATGGGACCAAGACCCCCATTTGACCCTGCAACTGGTAAGTGATATTATTTCCTCGGCTGCTCTTCATATAAATCAGTTTTATACGTTGTCTGAGTTTTGCTGAAAGTTAGAATCTCGATATTTAGTCTTCTAGTTGTAAACTTTTATAGGATGAAATGCGCTTAATTGTTCTTAATGTTTTCACCATCTTCTGTGATGTGCATCATATACATTTATGGGTAGAATTCTTGTGCCGTTTCATTGTGACAAATCATTTTCCTTTTCCACTGTTACAGTCTAAAGTTTTGTATTTCTATCACTGAGTGTTTCCAAAGTTGTTATGGAACTGATCATAGGAAATTTTAATTTTAAATTCTAGTCATGTTTACTGTATGATTTCCAAAATGCAGAATTTGAAATGGTCATCTCTTATAGTCAATAGTCATACATGGGTGTAGAACTGTAGATGTCTGTTTCATGAGTATAGTATGCTAAAAGATGCCTTGTACATTCTTGGATGTTGTTAAATTTAACTAAGTCAGTGACCAATGGCATATTCAAAGTTGCTTAACGAAGTGATCTTATGTATTTCTTGATCCTGTAATCTGATTTATTCGATATTCTACCTTTGGCATAATGATGATGATAATAATCTTGAGAATGTTTATAATAATATACTAATACCACTGTTTATAATAATTTTGATAAGTCTAATTTGTATTTTATACATTTGTGGAGTTTGAATATACCCGGTAATGGTTATTGAAAGTACGACACTTGGTAGCTTGGCTGTGTAAAGCTTCATTTTACAAGTGCTGTGAAAATGAATTCCTGAATTGTTTCGTAAAGTTCTGCATCTGCTTTATTTAAAAAAATTCGATTTGTTGTGTAAAAATTCCAATTAATGTACGCTAATCAACTGATGATTAAGTTCTCAAAGTCTGCTAGAGTCGGATGATGCCTTCTTCGCTTCTTCATTCTTGCTTTGCTAACATCCGAGTTGAGTCATTGCGTGATAGGGACAGTTTTTTCTTTCATGAGGCATGCCCATGCACATGCCAATGAGATGGCCCATTAAAGAAAAGGATGAAGGAGGTCCGGAGGCGGAACAGAAGGGTCCCGAGTTCTATTATAACAGAAGAGCGTGGTCTGAGCAACGGTCTTTTTTGTCAATGCAAGGTAACTGAACGAATGGTCCATGTCGTCGTGTTTGTGTTGTGTCGTCTGTAGTATCGTACCTTTGTCCTAGCTCTGGTTTCGGTTGACTGCATGATCAAAGGATTTCGATTTTTTATTTCATGTATTATTCATTATGCTATGTATTGCATTTATGAGCCAGTTACACCAATGCGGATCAGATCCTACTAACTGCAAGGACTGCTTTTGAATTTGGTGGTATAAATTAAATTTGACGTCGTGCATGATTGCATAGGCAATGCTTTTGTGAAGTGTGGTTCGATATATATGTTATGGGTTTTGATAAGGAGCAAAGGCAGCTTAGAATATTCTGGCTGCTTTGGGGGCTTAGCTCGTGGACGAAAGCTGTAGTGTCACCCATGTGAGCAGGTGATGTAATTTATTGATACAGTTTGATATTCCATTTGAAGTGTGAAAACCATATCATAAACATTCTGTTCAGTATCGGTCATTCAAACTAATTTTTGTAGCTTACTTGGCACTCGTTTAGGTGGTTACAATGTTAAATGGATATGCAGGTGTCTGAAAAATATGATTTACTTTATAGTATGGATCTCTCCTACTAAATACCAGTACATTTTAGCCACTTGTACAAAGTACATGCAAACTTCTCTTATGTGCATTGGTCAGTTAAAGTGCATAATATGTTAAAGACAGTCATTACGCTACTCATTTTAAATGGTGTCGACTGTATACAGAAGAATACTTGTTTTTGATATTTGTTGCACTTTTTAAAATTTTACACACCTGTCAATTATTATGAATTCTGATGATACATCACATTTAAGCCAATTTAAATAAAATTATGGTTGGCAGTAGGTTCCTGAAATAAGCATACTATTGACTATTTGCTTCTGTGATGAAATAGTGCACTTTGTTTTTAACCGTTTTTGGGAATAGTTCAATTTGCTGTATTTTGGTGCAGCTGGCTCTAATTGCTTGTCGAATAACTAACTTTAAATGAATGTATGGCTTAAACAATAAACACTGGTCCTGGATATAGATGTTTGTCTGCATTCAACGCTACAACTAGCCAAGTTTCGAGTTTAAAATAAAGATGGCAGCATGCAAAGAAGGCTCATTTTGTCTCTGCATTGTTTCAATTTTGCTTTTAAGTTATTTTATGTGTATATTTGAAGATCTTCTAGAAATTGCTTCTGAAAAATTTAAGATCATTAGATTGCATTTGATTTATTATGGTAGCTAATTGCAGTCAAGTTCTGGTGACAGTAGTTAAACTGTGCAAAATGGGTTTCCGACCTTTCCTATTGAAATGAAGTTTCTTTTTGGTTATATGTTGTCATTGCATGAATCGTGTAAAAGTTGTTGAGCTCATCATATTGAGAGATCATAAAAGATGCTGTGGCCCATCTGCACAAACAAGTCATAAGTCGGAATATTACATTTATAAACAATGGGTGAAATTTGAAAGTCAATTTCTTTCAATTTTTATATTATTACAGATTATAACATTAAAAATACAACAAAGACATTTGAAAAAAGTTACATGGAATGGTGATATTGAGATGATTTTACTCAAGCTATGATTTACAATGTATATATCAACCCATGTTAGATGCATTTTTGCTGGATAAATG
This sequence comes from Lumbricus rubellus, assembly GCA_945859605.1. Lineage (NCBI taxonomy): Eukaryota > Metazoa > Annelida > Clitellata > Crassiclitellata > Lumbricidae > Lumbricus > Lumbricus rubellus. The sequence goes on from OX243812.1 coordinate 55,226,437, forward strand.
GTTTTCAAATGTATAAGTAGGTTTTTTACTCATTTATAAATTCAGTTAGGAGTGAATTGAATGATGATTTTGGTGTTGTTGAAAAATTGTGTCTTCTGCTAAAAATCATGAGAAATCTGACGTAAGACTGCTGTTTGCATATGGGTCACATATCTGTTTTTAATTTGCTCTTTTCATCGAATCTGCATATCTAGTGTTACATGCTTACCCTTCAATTCCAGATGGTTATGGGTTTAAAAACTGCTTTTGTCGCTTCAGAATCGCTAATGCCGTATAGATTGATTTCATATTTCAATTATAGCTAGCAGTTGGTGCTGTACGAGTTTTGAGTGTTTTATTTCTTTTGAGTGCTTCATTTGCCATTGAAAAATATTGCTTTTGCATGGTTTTGATTTGATTTTTGCAATTAAGGTACAGTTTATACTTGAGACAGTCGTTATATTGATTTATAGTGAGTTGTATTTTGAATCCTTCATGCTATTTGCTTTTATTGTTCTTTGCTTTTTGATCATTGACATTTGTGAGCTGTAGCAAATTTTTCATAGATGCCTGTACAGTGTACATTGTACGTTCACTTTATTTGATCTAGAACACTTGCAGTTCATCGCCATTTATTTAAATAATTTTTATATGTGAAGATAATTAGGATGGTCGCTGTTCTTCAAAGATCAAAATTTTGATTTTTTTTGGACGAGTTTTAATGCACTGAACCATCTGCCATGTTTTGGAGTGTTGGACTACATTTCATCATGTGAAATTACCAACTTGTGCTGATATATCTTGCAGTCCTTCAACGGAAGATTGTCCAATTTCTTGATTGCTGACATTGCGTAAAAGCTTATTTGTCTGTACAGAATATGAATTTTTGATGGAAGAAGGATGGGAAACTTATTTCTTGAAATTTGGCTGTAATTCCAATTGTTGCTATAAATGAACACAGCCATATATGTTAGCTAGGCCAGGGAACTAATTTTTGCATTTATTAGACACTTCTGTCGGCTGCATTCTTTGTATCTCTGGTACTTCTTGGACAGTTTTCCTCTGAAATATATCTGCTATGAATTGACTGTGCGTTTACCCATGGAAGGTTTCATGTCCTCTTTATATTGTTAGCTGTGTTACTGAGAGAGTTATTATAAATTGCATTACAATTACCGCGGTATATTACTTGTTTGTTAGTTTCGTTTATTACTGGTTCCTGGATTAATGTAGGGCTCCTGAATGTCTCTTGCGTTAATCGGCTGTGAATGAAGAGATTGGAAGACTTTTCTCAATATCTGATATAGTTCTGGAATTGAAAGTAACAGACAAGATGGCGAATTGGTACTTATGAATATTTTGTGTGTTTGGTTTAGGTGGTGAAGAGCACATGATGAGGGGATCTGGCATGCCACCTCCCTTCTATGGATACCAGATGGAGATGGACCAGAGAGGATACATGGAACACATGGACAAGAGGTTTCTATGCTCTTCTTATCTGCTTTTATGCTACACTTTTCTAACCCACTTTTATGCTATCGCAAAATTACTGCAGATTCTTTTTCAAAACTTATATTTTTCAAATCTTATATGATGAAGCATGCAAGGAAATTAAATGTCATGTTAACAAATAATTTTTTGCCTGTGGTTGTTTTCATGGCAAGCTGGTATGTTTCCATTTCTCAAGGTAAAAAAAGAATGATTATGCTGTTTAGCAGATGAATATGGAAGCACACCATAAGAACTGTGTTTCTTTGATTGTGTTTCTGTAGTATACATGTATGCTAGAGACGTTCAATGAAGAACCCAGATACAATGCAATGTTCATACTATTTCCTTGTACAGTTTTCCAGCTTGCTTCCTTTTTGCAGGGCTATTTTTTATCTGGTGAGATTTGTACAATGCTGTTTCCACCAAGAGGGTGGATTTCATTAGTTTGCTTCTGTTTAAATTTTTTTACAGTTTGAAGAGCTCAACCAAATGATTTGCAAATTCTGTTCGGCAGACAGAAGCCGTGAATATTAGCCGAGTGGTGGTAAAATAGTTTCAAAATTAAATTTGATTGGGCAGGAGGATACTTACAGCAAAGTGTGTAATTATTAATTATTTGCTTGTAGGGAAAGAAACCAGATGCAGTATGCTGGCAACTTTGGGTTTAGAGAAGAGAAAGAACCAAGAGACGGTGATGCTGGCTCATCAGACGGAGAGCTGGCTGTAGTTCAGCACAGAGGAGGAGGAGGACAAGGAGGAGCAGGTGGCTACCGCCGGTGTGCATCGGAAGTGAACAGCTCGAAAGACTATGACGATGAAACGCACAGGCATGGGTCGGTTTCTTCCAAAAATTCTGATCGTGCGTCTGGAATCGTCTCAGGTCATAGAGAGCCACCGCTGGAAGAGCACGTCGTCTCTGCTCAACCGGAATCCGCAAGCAAATCCTTTGGTCGCTCGAAGGAGACTTCCAGCAAACAGGACAGGTAAATTTTGTTAGAACTGTGAATATGGTTTGCATTCATTTATGGATTTATATAGTACCACTTCAAGTGGTATACTCAGGGGTGCTCCACTTTCTAGAAGGAAATCTTTTAGATGAAATCTTAGTTTGGTTCGAGTGGAAGATTATTGTTGAATGTGTCATTTCTTAGTTAAATAATATTATCTTTAGTCTGTGATTTTTATGGTATTTTAATTATTCAATTTTTTAGGTGTGGTGTTCCTGGCTAGGAATTGCTTTGTATGTTTGTGCACTGGATATAATAGAAAAAAATGACTTATAAACCAAACTACAGACTTTCTAATTAATAATTAAAAGTTTTCTTAATATCAATAAGATAAGGTGAGGTTCATGAAGTCTAGCCGACGTGCATTTGGGTATTTCAACACTACAATTGCTATCCAGCTGAATCGGAGTTTCGCGTTGAAGCACATGAGCAAGTGAAAGACTTGTTCTGGGTCCCTACGTGGCGGCTTGAGGTGGATTTGAACCCACAACCCTCCAGGTCCAGAGCACCAAACCTACCCCTACACCACCACGCACCATAGTTATGCTGTTAATGGTGAGGATACATGTGTATAATTTATGGTACGTATTTGCTGTAATAGTGTTGAGAAAGTTGAGCTAAGAAAGACGGGCAGCAAGGAGGACACTGATGAGACGAGCAAGACAGATGACGGCCGGAAGAGCAAGCAGGAGAAGCAGATTCGCAATTCTGAGAGGAAGGAATCGCAGAAGCAGAGCGAGAAGCAGACGACGGAGCAATCGTCGTATCGACACAAAACGAGCTCTCGTCGTTATCACGACAAAGACTCGCGCGACTATCGTCAGAAATCTGGCTCACCATGTGATCCTCATCTGAGTAAAAGAATTAATTATTTTTTATGTTAATTGATCATCGTTATTTGAGCGCTGTAAATTAATTGCGGGGGAAATAGGTTGACTGATTTTGTACAGATTTGAAAGTCATGACTTAGATAGAGGTTGCATTGTACGAGGTCAAAACATCAATGCTGGATACCAGAGCTGACACTGCTTGTGCATTGGAAAATGGTGTAGATTGCATGACATGTCATTGATGGGTCACACACAACACATCCATAGTGAAGCAGAGAATATATGATGTTATCAGGTAATATTTTTTGCAAGTATTTTTTTACTTACTGACAAAATGTATAGTAGTAGAATCGAAATTTATAGCCTTGCTGACTGCCAGTTATTTTTCTCTTTGACTGGGTGTGATGCTTTCTAATCAAGGATAAGTCATTTGATTTCATGTTGCAGAATATGTTTGCACTACCTACATAAATTCAGGTCTGGCGATATGGTTGAAATGCTAATTACCCTTGACCTGCTAGTGAGTCCAGACTGTAATTGACGTAGAAGAGCAATATTGTGTTTAGAGAAAATGACCCAGAGAAATCATTGATGAAAATGACGTCACTGGCATTTGTGCATATGACAGGTAATTTACTGTAAGCCAATGGTGTATTTCTGAGCGAAAAACCGGGCTGCAAAGAATTGCTTTTTCAACAGGCATCATTGTAAGGCACGTGGTTATACACCGTGACTCAAAAAAGTAAGCCAAATTGTTTTAAATAATTATATCTCTAAAGCCTGATAACATATCACGCTAAAATTTTCCAAATATTTAGAGAATTGGACCAAGAATATTATTCCAAAATTTCATGAGATAAAGTTGAACGGATAAAAAGTTATGAATATTTAAACTTCATATACCGAAATTGCAGTTTACAAGCAATTTTCTGTCAGATTCAATAAAAAGTAAGCTAAACTGTTATTCTTATATCTCCAATGCCTGATAATTAATCATACTAAAAGTTTCCAGATATTTAGAGAATTGAACCAAGAATAGGATTCCAAAATATCGTGTCGTGAATTTGATTGGATAGTAATATATGAATATTTAAGCTTAATCTCCAGAAATTTCAGTTTTCTGCAGGTCTGTTGTGGTGTTCGTTGCGGTTTCGATGCTTGATAGTTCCCAATTTTGGTCTTCAGTGATCCTAGAGTAAAATTAAGGGAGTATATTATCGCAACGTTCTACTGTAACAACATCTTCCACCTGTTATCAGAAATATGTAGCCCCCGGAAGGCTGTTTTCTTTTTTCAACGGAACAGCGCCAGCCCACAGAGCCAAGGAAACCATCGAAATGCTGACGCCAGACTTCATTTCTCCCACATTATGGCCTCCGAACAGCCAAGATTTGAATTCTGTCGACTCTAAAGTGTGGAGCGTGCATGATGCAAGACCGGGTCTATCAGACAACAATCCATGGCATAAACGATCTGAAGCAACGCTTGTTGGAAGTGTGGTATGGCCTGGACCAGAGGATATTCGACGATGCTGTTGCCTAATGCATGGCGCCAGCGCCTCCAGGCTTGCGTGCAAGCAGGAGGAGGACTTTTGAGCATGTTATTTAATTAAATAATCAAACCATACTGTCACGGTCATATTGTTAGTTCAATTCTCTGTATGTATGCAGATGAAATGAAGGATTGGTTGAATGCATGCGGAGCACATGGTCATCAGGTGAGCTTATTGTGAATGTTTATTGTTTTATTTTGATACTAGATGAGCACAGGTCGAGCTGTCCACCACCAATATCTGCTCAGCAAATACAGCAGAACGTACTGCCGAGCAGCAGCTACACATCGTTGAAACGCACTCACTCGAACATATCCAACAGCTCGGCGAATTCTAGCGAGAGGAAAACGGATTCTCCGAGTACAACAACGTCGAGGTTCAGCACTGTAACTGAACCTCAGAAGAGCGTGAGTCGGGTGAGAGCAAATTCTCTGCTGAGCGTTCAGTGATATATGATGAATGCATTGATGAGTAGTTGAGTAATCTTTGATATGAGTTGCATTGTCAACGGTCTTTAAGAGCTCTCTGTTTTCCAGGTTGTATCTTGTACCTGACAGTAACCTGAGACTATCCAATGTCCTTTGCACCTTTTCCTATTGCCTTAGAGGCTGTATTCCTGCTCTTAATCTTGAACTTTTGTCCATTAGTTAGTCTTTGTCCTAAAAGCAGTTAACTTTTGCCCTTATTGCATAGACCTTTTCTGTTTCCATTTATATAGAAACTCCATCTATACAGTATTTAAAAATAATTTACTATCAATTGCAGCTTTACAGTATTTAGAAAAAATTGCTACTAATTGCAACTTCTGCGGACACTTTTCATCCTATGTTCATTCCCAAGTCTTTTACGGAGACTACCTTTTTCTGTAAATTGTCTGGATTTGTGGGTAGCAGATATTTGTTCCCATGTCGGTTGTTTTTTACAACACTATTCAAGCTGCACGATGTCCTGACTTGCGTTTATTATTTTTTACCAGGAGTCTCTGAAGTCGAGCCCTGAACTGGAAATCAAGATGAGTGCATCACCTGCGCTGCGAGAGGTGAAGGAGGTCGAGACGACAACGCGACAGGAAAGGACGAACGCTGTCGAAAAGCAACCGACAGAAGACAAGTTAAAGTTGGACAAAGGAGATGTGAAAGGCGCCAGCCAACAGGAGATGCCAGCGCCAGCTGGATACGAGAAAACTGAGTTATCAAAGACAATGGAGAAGGGAGGAGACCGACCTCCAAGCAAGAAACTCAAGGACGGATCGAAGCGGACGTACCCACGACGGAAGGAGGACCATCCGGACCTGGAGAGAAGCAGGACCGGAGGACAGGGAAGCCGGGAATTTGTGCGTGGAGGACGAGGAAAGGCGTTCGGGTACGGACGTGGACGCAGCGGAGGAGGAGGACGTGACCATGGTGGTGCGTTTAACCAAGGCTACGAGGGTTCGTACGACATGGAGGCAGAAAGGTTTGAGATGGGCGGCATTGATAATGAACTGAAGAATCTCGATTACGATGAGCCACTCGGTGGAGGAGGAGGAGGAGGTGGTGGCAAGCAGTTTCATTCAGATGGACGTTGGCGCAACAGTCAGAACAAACCTTTGGTAAAAGAGAGCGGCGGCGGATCAAGGAGTAAGGATAAGCCACGTGGCCAGCGCAGTGGCGGCGGCGGCGGACGCTTTGCTGACGACAAATCTGCCCCAGAGCCTCTCCTTCAGGGTCTTGAGAAAGTGATGGATGTCAGATCGAAACCAGGAAAGCCTTCTGACGAGAAGGAGGTAGGGGGAGGAGGAGGCGGGGCTGTCGGTATGGAGCATGAGAAGGATGTGGCAAAGCAGGAGCTGAATGCAAAGAGCTCCATGCTTAAAGATTCGGATTTGTCATCGAAGAAAGAGCCAACACCACGACAGGGTGAAGGTACATGGCTTTGGCAATGTCTCTGCTGCTCTTGTCTTTGTCTGTTCTTTTATTACGTATGTTGATGGGGATTATTGACGTTGGGGTTGCTCTAACTTTGTGCTGCTCTGTTGTAATCTCTTAATGGCTGATGCTGTGTCTAGGGCATCTGGATGAATATAATACTAAATCGTATGCAAATAAAAAAATTGTGGATTTTATATTTTCATTGAAATTAAAATAGATGGAGAATTTTATATTTTTACGATAAGCCGTTATTTGTTGTGGCTAGGTTCTAGTCGTAACCAATCAAGACGAGGAGCAGGTGGTAGTGGAGGTGGTGGAGGAGGAGGTGGTGGCGGCGGCGGTGGTGGCTTTCCTGACCAGCCTCGTTCTGGTAGAGGGAGCCAAGGTGCCAAGGCAGAGAACCAGCAAGGAAGAGGAAATGCAGACAGCAGAAATGCAGACAGCAGAAATGCAGACAGCAGAAATGCAGACAGCAGAAATACGGACAGCAATCGACCGAACTACACCAACAATCGACCAATGTATGTAATTCGTTTTATATTGTTGGCTACAGGGTGGATAAAAATCGTGATTTTTTAATAAAAATAAAAAAATCGGATTTTTAAAATTTAAATCAGATTTTTTTAATTTAAATCGGATTTTTAAAAATTTAAATCGGATTTCTTTCTTATAGTTTGTATTTTGTATGTAGTGCCTTTTTGGGTATCAAGTCACATGCTTCTTTATGTAATGTCAGTTATTCCTTTAAATCTACAGCTATACAATACAGGGTGGATAAAAATCATGATTTTTTAACTAAAAATAAAAAATTCGATTTTTAAAATTTAAATCCGATTTCTTTCTACTAGTTCTAAGTTTGGATTTACTGCCTCTATGTGGGTATCAAGCCACTATGCATTATTGTAACTGATATTTGGTATTCGGTAACAATTATTACCTTCTTTAGTTTTGCAGGTATACAATACAAATTAACACCTTTGAAGTGGTATATACAGGGTGGCGCAGAAAAAACCGGACTATTAGTTTTTGCAATTGCATCGCTTGAATAGCCAAAGTAATTATCACTTTAAAACTATCATTAGACAAAAATGACACAAAAAAATGAGAGCGCTACATAAAATAAAACTGACATCAAGTATTCTATGGCGTTAACTATTCTTTGTACCGTCATGGCGAAGCATCTGCTGACAATTGATGATAAATCGTTAATTCGTGCGTTAAGACTCGAAAAAGGATGGGGTTCGCTTCGAATGGTTAGAGAATTCCCACAACGACAATGGAAGCGAAGTACGTTGAATGATTTGATTAAAAAGATCGACGAAACTGGCGACACTAAAAGAAAGCAGGGTAGCGGTCGACCGCGATCGGTTCGTACGGCTGATAACGTAGCGAAGGTCGAGGAACTGATTTCAAGTCAAGAAGACCAACCGGGAACAAGCAAATCTCCGAGAGAAATTGAACGTCAAACTGGTAGGCTATATCTCGTAGAACTGTTCAGCGTATTACTGCCAGACATTATAGCTCACTCTGGTGACAATTTCACTTTCCAACAGGATGGAGCACCTGCTCATCGTTCACGAAAAACAGTTGCTTTTCTCACTGCTCACGTTCCAGACTTTATTGAACCAAAAAATTGGCCACCGAACAGTCCGGACTTGAATCCCGTAGACTATTCGATCTGGGGAATGCTTCAGCAGCTTGTCTACAGGCAGAGAATTCGAGATATTGAACATTTGAAAGAAGTTCTGACCGCATGCTGGGACGAAATCAGCGAGGACACTATCAACCGGGCTATTGGACAGTTTCGCAAGCGATTATCATTGGTTATCGCAGCAAACGGAGGACATCACTTTGACTTAAATTTCTTACGCATTCAGAAAACTCTGAAATTTTACAGTTCATTCAATGTTAGGCTATATTAAATGCCAAACCAATGCCATTTTTCTGTGTCATTTCTGCAGTCTAATGATTGTTTAAGGCAATAATTACTAATAGTCCGGTTTTTTCTGCGCCACCCTGTATACTTAATACTAATAGTGCGATCGATGAACAATCAGTTAAATTCAATAAAGAAGTCAATGTTCTGTTAAACTGTGAAATCAGATCGCTGTGTAAGTGGTTAAGTTACTGAGTCAGTGAGTCAGTCACACCTTGCAAACTAGAACACTACGGTACTAATATTATTAGGTCACTTTCGCACTACACTGTGCAGCCAGATGAGTTAAATTCAATTCAATTCTCTTCTTCTGCCGTCCCCGACTGTGTTTTCCCTGTACCTCTGCCTTCATTATTCTTCTGATGCTGGAGCGAGCGGAGGATACCAGCATCAGAAGAATAATGAAGGCAGAGGTATAGGGAAAATGCAGTCGGGGACGGCAGAAGAAGAGATGGATGGACTTGATCCAACAAGACCTGAAACATCTCAAGCTGAGGCCAGACGACGCTGGTCAAAGATCAATATGGAGACAGAGGATCCGAGTGGCTGACCCCTCCCCAGCGAGGGACTAATTCAAGCCCGAAGGAAAAGAAAGAAGCACTACACTGTGCAGCCAGATGAGTCAGCCTGCTGGGCATGCTGAATGCACTAACTGGCAGCTGCACTGCTGCATCTAAGTGAAAGGAAACAAACCAAAAGCATTGATTGAAATTTATTTTCACTATTCGATTTAAATTGTGATTTTTATTACCGATTTAAATCATGATTTAAATCAATGATTTAAATCAACCGATTTAAATCAACTGATTTAAATCATCTCCACCTTGGTTGGCTACACACAGTTTGTTTTTGACGAAACAATACAGACACGGAATTTGATTCTTTTTGATAATATTATTTGCATCATGTCTTTATTTATACGACAGATGACTTTCCGTTGCAAAGTGTGAGTCGATGACACTATAAGTAATTGTACAAGAAGAACTAAATCTACCTCCTTGCATATAACTACTTTACGACAGACTTAAAGCCATAATTTCCATAATATATCGAGACAAAAGTGCTCAACCTGACATACCTTGCATTAGAAAGTTGAACATTTTTTACATTCATGGACATGGAATGCCTTTGTCTGGATCTTTCCAAGACTCTGCCAACCATTCTGTTCTGAAGCTTTTTTCAGGCTCTATATAGCATAGAATTCAGTTCACCAGATGCAGCACAGATTTCAACATGGAATGTAAGGTGTTGCTGTGCCAAACACAGACCAAGAGCACTGATGTTGAGAAGTTTTATGAGGGCGTCTATATAGTGGTGCTTCCTAATGCACAGTGCACTAAAATCCAAACCGATTTGCCGCAATATAAAAATGCTAACACCATTTATAAGGCATCTTACTATGACCATTGATTGAAACTCTATTTTAAAAAATGGTGACAGCCTCTAAGAAGCCATGAGTGAATATACACTGCCAGTGGTAAGATGCAGGACACTAGGAGCAATGATAATATAGCTGACACCTTGCAGGGGATTGTAAAAACTGGCTGTAACGACGAGTACGATCACGTTCTCAAAGCTCTTCTCTTCATTTCAGTCGCGAAGAACCGAGATACGATCGCAACGGCCCAACTCCCCCGCGATTCGCGAATAACGACGGCAGACACGGCGCTCCTTACAGCTACGGCGGGGACAGGCGACACCGAGGCAGCAGCGGCCGAGGCCAGAACCGAATCAACAATCCTGTGAGCAGCAGCGGCGGTGGCAGTGGCAGCAGCCGTGCGTACAAGGACCAGTCAAGCAAGAAGGCTCCGTCGGCTGAGTACAACGAGGAGTGGGAGACAGCGTCCGAGGGCAGCGACAACCTGAGCTGCGGCATCCACCAGAAGAAGGATCCGCCAACGAACCGCGAGATTCAACCGACCGCGGACAGGCAGGGGGAGTCGAAGAAGAGTTTCTCGAATCAGAGACGTGGACCGCGAAGGCGTGGCAACCACGGTGCCGACCCACCGAACAATTCATCCGGTCGACTGCAGGACGGCGGTGCTGGCACGATGAACGATCGAGAGTGTCCAGCCGAGAAGGGCTCTGATCCTCCTCCTGCTCCGCCTGCTCCTGCTGCTGCTCATCGAAGGCCGAACGACAGGCAGGATAGCGTTGAGAAGAGCACCAACAATAAGCCGAGTGGATCGAATGGCGCTGTGCAGGCCGTGTACAGACTCGATCAAGTCGTTTACAATGATCCTCTGTCGATCCAGAGAGCGATGTCGTCAGCTGCCAGAAGGTTAGTTACGTCGAGTTTTATGTCTTCTTGTGCACTTTGTGTGTATGTATTCCATCTTCTACTGTTTCTGTAGGTTAGTTGATTTGTTGGGAAAAATTCCTGTTTAATTCTTTTTATTTAATTTAATTTATGATATTATGTAGATTGGTAAAGTCTCTGTTACCTAATTGCACCTGCTCAGAGCTAATCTGGATTGTAGCTAATATTATCACCCTATGCATGTAGCTTTTTTTTAAAGACTGTAGCTATGAAGATTTTCAGTGTTTTGTCGTTGCTTTTGATAGATGTAACTGGAACTTTATGGGTAACATGAAATCGGACAGCGAGAAACTCATTGATTTCTGTCAAGGTAGGTCTTCTATTCTACAAGAATTTTGAAGTTGTGCTTAGAGTTCTGCTGAAAAGTTTGTTTTGGATAATGAGTATGATGTGTCTGTGAAGTGTTGCTAATTCAGAGAGGTTAAATTGGTTTGAACGAATTGCCAAATAAAAGCAATACCTTAGGACTGAAGCATTTGACAGAAGCGGATGGCCAGAAAATAATGCTAGGTTTGGTTAATAATTGGATGGTGTTATGCACAAGTGGACCAACCCGGTTTTTCATTATTGTCCAGAAAACGATTTTTTCTGAAGTACTCTTTCAATTCGAATGGAAAAATCTGGATTTAAATCTTGTAAGCGTAGAAATGTACTATTGATATATGGTTAATATTGTTTTCAATAATTCGTTAGAGATTTCAAAAATAAAAAGGAATTTGTTGGTTGGTCCATTTGTGTCCTGGAAATTTTTGTGGGTATTGCGAGTTGGTCCATTTGAATCCCAAGGAAATTGTGAGTAATAATGTTCCATTGTGATGCTAAATGGATCCAATGATTAGTAGTAGCATTGGTAGTGGTAGCAGCAGTCGTGTTGGTGGTGGTAATAATAGTAGCAATAGTAATAGTTGTAATAGTAGTGTTTGTTTGTCACGTCCGTATATGCTTGCGCGTATGAAAAACCCACGCATATCTGTGGCTTGAACGTGACTTGGTCCACTTGTGCATAACATAATCGCGTTTGTGCATAACAGAATCGCGAAGTTGGTCCAAAAGTGTTTAGATATTAATTAACTAATTAATCAATAATTAATCATTCTGATGGGATAGAAAGTAGGTTCCATTGCCAAACTCTGCTAATGGCAAATTAAGAACTCTGTTTGTCACGTCCGTATGATTTGCTTGCGCGTATGAAAAATCCACGAATAATTATATTATGTGGCTTGATCGTGACTTGGTCCACTTGTGCATAACAGAATCGCGTTTGTGCATAACATAATCGCGAAGTTGGTCCAAAAGTGTTTAGATATTAATTAACAAATTAATTACTAATTAATCATTCTGATGGGCTAGAAAGTTGGTTCCAGTGTCAAAATGCGGCAAATTGTGCTCCATTTTATAGAAAAATAAAAATGGAAAGTGAAATTTTGGTGGTTGGTCCACTTGTGCATAACACCATCCAATTATGGTACAAATTCACTACATAGCAGAGAGATTGCTATCTTGGCTTCATACTTTTCAGGTTCCGGTTCACTTACAAAGGTCACTTTGTCAGACTGTAAAAATTCTTTGATCGCTGTAGTTTTCTATACGAATGTGTCCTTTCATTCGGTACCTACGTGCAGTGTCGTGCACTGGTTTTTGGCCGCATTGACTTGCGTTTGCTACAGCAGCTGGACCATGTAATGGTTGTATTCATTATGTAGTGCTGATTTATACTGATCATCAAACTTTGGTGCTCATATATGCAAACTGAGTCCATGTTCATACAGAAATGTTGGAAATTCACATAGTTTATAACCATTTTGTTTTCTCAGCTGCCAAAAACCTAGCAAGATACTGTCACAGAATTCATCTGACCTTCATTGTAAACTGTCAGACCTAATGAATTTGATCATTTCTCTGTTTTGACTTGTGCATTGAGCTTTGTCTTAATGCATTTGGATCTGTAAGTGGCTGTCATGAGGAATGGCTAAATATAAGTTAATTGGTTTACAGAAGTTTGTAAGGAATTTCACTAAGTATTTTTGTCAGAGGGTAACATCCAGTAATAAGGAGACAATTACACTGTATTTTGTAGCACTGTATATTGTAGATGTTTGGCCAGTTATTATGTACGAGCGTTTGACGTGTTGCGCTGTATTTGTGGTTGGTTTCTTTTGACTGAAGACACGATGAGCGACATTACATCGCTATGGCGATCAGATGAGAACGAGTATCAGAGAAACGGTTTCTCAAGAAATGATCTAATCTTCTCAGCAAACCAGTTTAAGGTAGACTGTGCAGTACATGATCATCATAATAATGCACTGAGCGATTCTTGCATTGACTTGCCATGCTTGAGCTGTAACCTTTTGCAAGGGTCTTCATGTGCAGTAAAAAGCCACAGCACTGTCAAGGCTATCTATAGACTATCTAGTGGGAAAGGAAAGGAGAAGCCTATTTTAGTGTCTTAGATTATTTTAATTATTATTATTATTATTTATTGTCTCGGCTTAATTCAATGTCTTAAGACATGGGCTGGCAGATTCATCACATTGTTGTAGATATAAGTCCAGTGCAAAATATTGTGTGCTGTCTTTAACCCTTTACCCGTTAATTTTTAAATTTTAAGTCCGTTTTCAGCGGATAATCTCGGGGCATACGGGTAAAAGATTAAACCCTGCTTTTTCTTTGACATTTTGTACTGGCAAATATTTCTGATGATCGAGAGTGACATGGAAAACACATTAAGCAGCACTGTACTATACATGTATGTATAACTGTCTGCTTTATGGCACAAACCCATCAAACTCAAGCTGAAAGATCATTGTTGAATGCATATAATATTTTTTATACTAATTTTGTATTCATGTAACCTGTTGAGTGTTGACTCTTAGGTGATTAGTCCTCCGTGATAAAAGCTTGATTCAGAGGAATGTTTACATGTAAATATCTGTTTGAACTCCTAACTGATACCTTAAGACAGTGTTTAGTCTAAGTGAACCAGACCTGATGGATATTTAAATTGCGTTGTTTATAGAAGAACAAGATGCATGGATACAAGCAGCAGCTACCTCCGCGATTGGCTCGTCTTCATAGCCTCAAGAAACAACAGCAGCTCGATGAGGATTGGCAGAGACGAGACCATGATGGTATATTTAGATAACAGTTCATCCGCTTGTTTAATGTTTATACTATGCATAGCTGCTTAGCTGGTTATACCACCAAATGCATGCATTTCTGTTACATGCTGAACCGCTGTTCACGTTGATTTGCTATTTACCACTGTGCAGCATGGGAACTTTAGTGTAATTGATCTTGATTTATTTATCGCTTTGGTTCAAGCGTGGATTTCTAACATTTTTCTCCTCATCTATGTGTTCACTTTACTGTAGCCGAGTGTGCCACTGAGGAAGTTACTTGAAGTAGTATAATCAGATTACTTTGACTGGAGTAATATGAGAATAATGTTTTAGAAAACATTACCAACTGAGTTTCATTTCGGTTTTGCTTTTTTGTGGAATGCTGAGATAGTTTTTCTGCAGTGGATGATGAGACCAAAAAAACCTGTTGCTGTTTTCAGGTTGGTTGCCTCGCAGTCTATGCAATCCTCCTGTCACAATGTCTGCACTGGCGTTGGCTGTGGATGTGCATATGTACAGCGGGGAGAGACACGACAGTGGGGTTGACATGAGTGAACCACCAAACTCACTTGTGTCCAGCTGTCGTAGTTCACCCTGCAATGGCGAAGATATTCTCTATCGAAAGGTGCGACTTTTGATTGCAATGCAATTAAATTATTCTGGCCATGATTTTGAAACATGCCCGTCTCAGTTAGAGCTAAGTTACTTGTCTTGCAGAAGAGAGGAATTTTACTTTAAACCAATCTCGAGAGACAGCAATGAATTGGATGTGCTTATGATTTTGCTTGCTTAACCCTTTACCGACCAAAGGTATAGAATTTCCAATGCTATTTACCATTTGCAACACTTCGGTTGCTAAAGGCTAAAATGTAAATGCAATGTAAATCTTTGAATTGCGTCAGGAGGCCAGCTTATTCTCTGGCATGGTATCAAATCCAGTCTGCAATTGCGTACACGGGTTGGTGTGACAGCCTTCTCCCTAGCCATATAACTTTCCACGACCTGTAAAAGCTTTGTTTGTGTTGATATTCTGTCCTGACCGTAGATGAGAACTCTGATCATGGTGCAGTTGATAGTGCGACACACTAAACACAGGATTATCACACACCGTTGCCTTGAAATGGTCTTCAATTGCATTTCGCTGCATTACCAGCAGAAACTGACGGGTAACAAGTCGTACAGAAGAACATCTCTCTACATATGGCAGTATAATTATGCTTGGTGGAAATTGTTTAAATTAATGCATCAACTGAAGTTTGTTGTTGTTGTTGTTGTGTTGCAGATGAACCACCAATCATCTTGTTTGGACTTCACGTTTGAAGATGCCGTCAGTTGTGTGGCTGAGAGCACACGTGTGGACGACGATGGCACGACGACGTCTCTTGACGTCAGCAGTTCTGCTGTGGACGCAGAGGACATGCGATGCTACATGTCGCGCGCCACGGACGATCTCGGCCTCAAGATAACGTCCGTCAGAAATGTCTGGAATTCTGATTTTGCAGCTAACTCTGAGAAGGAGTAAGTGCCGCAGATATTATGGATCGGGTATCAGTATTATTTATGTTGAATGTTGAATTTTTTGGCAACTGGTGTAATTTATGATGAAACGATAATTATTTCTACAGTGCTGTTAAACAGCGCACGCCGTTACAAGGGCACTTTAACCTTTACCACTCATGAGGCCGCTCACAGCGGACATTTATAAAACCGGCCTAACTCATATGGCCGGTGGGAGCGGACATTAGTTTGTGAAGGCCCAAGGAGCTCCTATGATATATATGATATGAGAGATAACATATATATCATATATAAAAGACATATATCATACATATCATTTATATATATCATATTGATCATATATATCATTTATATATATCATATATATATGGTGTATATATATACAATATATATGGAATATATATTGTATAATGATATATATTACATATATCATATATAAATATGATATATATGATATATGTGATATGATATATATCATCATCATCATCATCATCGTCCGTGGGTTCAACACCCGTTGGTGTCAATCGCAAGTTTCACTGTTTTTCTCCATTTACTCTTCTCCTGTGCTATTAGACTGAGTCCGTGTATGTCCATGCCACACCAATCCCTTACATCGTCCAACCATTCTCTACTTGGTCTTCCTCTGATTCGCGTACCATCGATCATTCCGAATATGGTCTGCTTTACTAGTCGATATATATACGTTATAATATATATGATAAGATATCTGATACATATATATATGATTTATACAATATATATATATCTTATATATGTATCATATATATATCATATTTATGATATATATTGGTTATAGATATACGATATATCGATATATACATCGATATATATGATACATATGATATACATAATATATACACATGATATATATATATATATATATGTATATCATATATATATGATATATTTGATATATATATATTATATGATACATATCATATATATGATATATATCATTTATGATATATATGATATATATGATAAATATATATATATCATTTATAGAATTATAGATGCATATGCTATATATATGATATACATGATATTGTATCATATGATATATGATATATAATTATATGATATGATACACATTATATATTTGAGATATTTTACATCTTATGTATATATATATATATATATATATATATATCATATAAATTATGTATCACATATATGATAAATATGAGTATATCGTTTATGTATATCATACGTATGAAATATGGGAATATAATATATATGTGATGTATATCATATATATGATACATAAATGATATTTATAAATGATATATAAGACATATATATGACATATATCATAAATTGAGTAATGTTGTTTGGTGAAAATAAATGTTGAACTGTGACTGATATTCACTGAAATTTAATTCTGATCTGGAGGAGTTGGCGCGAAAAATAAATCTGAGTGGTAAAGGTTAACAAATCCAAGCTTGCATCAGTCAGGAATATGATTTTGGGAAGTTGTAAGTCTTTAAGACTAGACCTCAAAGCCTCAAAGTTGCAGCACGTATTGAGCATGGGAGGCTGTTCCAGCATCTTGAGCGGCCACCAAGAAGGGTCAGTCACAAGATGACATTTTTTATTTGTGCACATGTGGGTCTCATTTGCAATTGTGTGTGTGTGCGTATGTGTGCATTACACAGCCAAAGGGTTTAATGTGTGTTGAACTTTGAACTGGTCAATGGTGATGTCATTGTTCATCTTATCTTATCTTATCTGACCATTTATAAAGCGCTTCTTGCAGCAAGAGCCTTTCAGAAGCGCTCCCAGTCCGTTCAACTCCGAGAAAAAAGGCAAGTTTTTAGACGAGAGAAAGATGAGGATACACTACCAGAGAGGATGGCAGAGCGAACTGATGGGGAAACCCATTCCATAGGGAGGGACCAATGCAGGCAAATGATCTGGATTGCGCCATGGCGGTCCTGACTTTCGGGACAAAGAGGTCAAGCCGATCAGAGGACCTAAGAGGACGCAGCGAAGTGGCAGAAAGGGGGGGGGCGAAGTATCTGATCACACAGATACTTCGGAGCAAGACCCATTTGAGACTTGATGACCAAAATTAGGACCTTAAATTGTATACGGGCCGAGAGTGGAAGCCAGTGAATGCATATGATTGCATTCATCCATACTGTCGTTTTTAAACTCGGTCTCAGTAAAAGATATGCATCCAATGATGAAACGCAAACATAGCATATTGTATGAAATCATGAAAATATTTTCAATATATATGTTTGATAATTATTTTCACTCAAAATAAGAATCACATTAATTGAATTAAATATTGTGAGCGTGTTGTTTGTTTTTGATCGTTTGCAGTCAGAAATTTGCAGCTGAAGAGAAGATGAGTTATGATGTGTTGTCTGAGTGCTTGGCTGGAACTGGCCAGCAGCAGCAGCAGCAGCACCATCCTCGAGACTGGTCCTTTGACCAGCTGGAGTCTGCAGGAGGAGGAGGAGGAGGAGGAGGGCATGCGTGTTCCCATCAGTCGAGAGGCAGCCACTCTGTCTCGGAAGAGAACTCCTCATGCGCCTCTTCACCTGCAATCGGTGTATGTACCACGACTCATGACTTCTTATGCATTGTAATTATAATTGCAGATGTATTACAAGTAATTATAATTGAACCTTTCTTTGGTACCCCTTGATGATATCAGCGCATTGTTTACCGAATTTCTGACTGCAGACAGGCAGGGCTGTGCCTCCTTTGTGATTAGCTTTATGAACTGGATTCGGCTCCCTATTGCTCTTTGTCAAATTCCTATTTGTCTGTCTGTCTCAATTTTTCACTGTTCTTAAGACTGTGGGGTGTACTGGAGCACCTCTGAGTAGCCAACTTTCGAGGAGCACTTTAGCAAATTGCTGTAATAAATAGACAAATAGATATCTACTCTAAGATGCTTTGTCTGCACTATCCTATATGATGTGTCATTACATTGTCTCCCGCTGTGGGGTATTTTTCCTTGCAGCCGTTGGACGGTGAGAAGGCAGAAGTGCGTTCCAGTTTGCAGCGAGATGGTGTGCGTAGTTCTTTGCCGTTGAGAGGGGATTACGGCGGCCGATTGTTTCCATCGTCATATCCTGACTACAGCTCGTTCAGCTCGGAAGTGTGGAAGAAGAGCCCAAGCGAGTGTCGTGAGTGTCTTTTATAAGATGCATTTGCAAAATTCTGCCTTCGCTGTGAATTTTTTACTTCTTGTGACTGTGGGAGAACGGGGTAGTTGATTGTTATCTGTTTGTGCTGCTGGTGATGTATTAGCTGCTGAAGAATAGAACTTTTGAAAACTGTCTTTTGTATTCGTAGATTGTCTGAGTAGATGTCTGGAAGGAAACTGTGGAAATGCTCTCTTCTATTTTACTTCAAAGGTCTTTCTAAGATGACTCTGATTTATGTGTCTAAAATCCCTTTATAGGAATGCTTACTGACACTGCTCTGCTTCAAGAACCGTAGTTTGATCCAGATTGTACTGAATCTTTGATAGATTAAGTTGCATAGATTTGCAACATGCACAAATAAATTAATTGATTGATTTATTGATTGACTGATTGAATATTCACACCTAGCAAGGTAAGTTGCACTGACAGATGTTTTGCGACTTGAAGGAGATATGTTTTGAGTTTCTCTAAATTGTATCATCATTGAATGTTGTATGATTTTTAATCTTATTAACACGAGATATATCTGTGATCTGTGGGAAACATTTTCCAAGTCCTGAAGTCCATGATTTATCATCATTTGTTTGATTCAGAAAATTGTGTCAAAGTCCTGAAATTTCTTATTTCTATCGACAACAGGTGACACTGAGAGGTCTGGATTTGTGCTGCCACCAAAGTTTGGTCCACTGATTAGCGTCTTATCGAGACCCGAGAATCCGAGCGTTGCACCAGTCTCACGCAGCACTGGGCCGCCTGTTGCTAGGTCGGGAGTCATTGGTTCACATCGTGGACAGCAAAGGTGAGAGTTGTTATTTTGGTGAAGTTCAGAATGCATGTGAATTTCTTCCTTTTTCCCATTCGGTTGTCCTGTGAAGCAATCATTAGGCGTAAAAAAAATTGTTGTGTTTCCGGTAACCCGACCGACCCATTTTTACGGCCGCGACCCAAATATTTTTGTAAAAAAAATTTATTAAAGAAAAATTTTTTCCCCCAAAAAAATTTTTTTCCCCAAAAAAAAAAATTTCAAAAAATATTTTTTTCACATTTGTATTGACATAACATAAGAGACGTCAACAAAATGAAATTAATAGGACTGTTTCTAAAGCAGTTTTAGGTGCAGACAGTCGGGAAATAGGCAGTTTATACTTGCTTAGAACACATATTTTGTTGCAGCGTGCAAAAAAGACTAGTGGGGTATACTTTTTCGGATAGTCACTGCATAAAAATATTTTACAAAATAAAAATATTTTCCGACCTACCTACCCAATTTTTTTTAGCTATGTTACCGGAAACACAACATTTTTTTTTAGGCCTTAGTGATTCTGATACCGCCTCATGCATATTCCATTTAGTGAGCTAAGCTGATAATTTAATGTTTTCTTATTACTTTTTGGTTTGGAATACAATTGCACCTTTACGCTGAACATTGTACTCAACAAGAGATGTACCACTCATTATGTACAGAAGCATTTCTCATCGTCATGGGTTTGAGTGCGTCTGAGACGTTTTTCTTGAGTGGTGCTATATAAATTCATGATTACAATTGCAATTTGTCGTTCATGTCTGCGGTCAATTTTTGCAGCCGTACAACTTACTTTCTATGTTCGTGATGTTTATTCAGCAGAATAATGTTAGAAATAAGAAATTTAGGAATACTGTTATATATGAAACACCAGAGTCTGTTGTTGGTGTCAACAATCATGGCACTGTTATTCTTTTATACACAGTTTTATACAGATAAACAAAAGAATAATGGCATATACAAGAATGATGGTGCTTCATTGACAAATGATGGTGCTTCATTGACAAATGATGGTGCTTCATTGACAAACACTCATCCATGAAGAGTCATCTACATCTAGACTAGTGCTATGCAATTTTTGTTGCAGAAATGCTGTGATCTCTAGCAGAAGCTTGCTGTCGTCTCCTGTTCCAGGACAGACTGCAAGCCCTGGTCGACCTGTTGGCACACAAGTAAGAAGCATGCCAACATGTGCCTTACATGATGAACATCTACAATGCCATGTTATTTTTGTGGCATCATATGTTGCTTTTGGTCCACCAGTTGATTTAGCATAATTATGTTTAAATTGATGCTCTGTCCAACAAATTCATGGATGAGGTCATGTACAGTTGCTATATAAAATCATTTACACTGTTTTGGTTGTTGCTTTATCTTGAATTACCAAACACGTACAAAAAGAACTTAAAAATTGAGCCATTCTCTGTTCGCAATCTGTCAACAACTGATTTATGTATTTTCTAAGAGATTTCTGTTTAGTCTGCAGAGAGGCTTCCTTAGAGTGATGTGTTATAACAAAATTTCTTAAGGTCGCATTAAAATGCTATATACACAATAATGTAAATAGATACTTAACACAATGACTACATTGTGGTATATTACATGAACTTTTATAACAACTCCACAATCGCTTTTAGACAGATGCCTTTTTCTTCTCTGTTCTGTTAAACTTTATATTTGTATGTTGTAAAGGGTGGCGCCTGCTCACAACTGGACACGGCGGCTCTTGTCAACTCGGAGAACTCACATGTGACTGACAGGCCAGGCTTTGTTTTCCTGCCAAGATCCAGCATCGGCAGCGATAAACAACACGCAAAGCAGGAACATAAAGGCAAGACTGACAATGAGCTGAAGAAGAAGGATGAGGCAGATGACAAGAGTGACAAGAAAGTGGACTAACAATTATCAATACAAGAGGAGTTTTAGAAATACACTGGATGGCATATCTCTATTGCCGCAGACAACTAAAAATCCCGCCAGTCATACTGGAACATTGGATTCTAATGGATTTTACTATTGGACGCTGCTTTTGTGCCGTTGATAAAACAGACGTTTACTTATTTTGAGGAGGAGGACGAGGAGGAGGAGGAGGACTGTTAGAGAGGACAATAATGTTTGAGACTCTTTGACCGGGGTTGTAGTCGTGTTGCTTAACTGAACAGTGGTGATGTTTCTCTTCTGCTTTTCTGAATATCCCGACACGAGTAGCCGGAAATGTTAGTTGCATGCAACGTCGGACATCTTGATGCGTTTGTTCGACTTGCTGTTGGCTGGCCTGGCCGGTTTGTGTCGACTCTAGATGTGTTAGGCTTTATTCGCTGGACTGGTTTGGTGATGGTGAAGTGGTATAAGAGGTTTCTGCACAGATTTGAGACGGCGGCGACAGCGGCGTTGGCGCTCTGATGCATTTATGTCCTCCGTGTGTCGTAAAATTGTGTTTAACAACTTTCGATGTAGCATGATCAAATGCTGTACATGACTGTGTACTGTACGTGCGTGGTGGTGTCTGTGTTTCGAACATTTCTATCCAATAGCGAAACATTGGTGTCACGCGAAAAATCGCTGCAGTCAAACATTTTCATGCTGCGCACATCCTAGTGTGCCACAGTGGAACTCTGAATGATGATGTTGGCTTAGTTTGTGATGACACTCTCTTATTAGGCCGTTACGTGCACTGACAATAATATTAAATAAATAGTAATAGTAATAATCGTAAAAATTGCAACGATAATAATAATAATTCGGTGCATTCAATTGGCCGTATCTGTGTCGATGCTGAGGCCGACATGCTTACTGGTTGCATTTGAGGTTCATGTATATAAATAGAATTATTTATATCCTGCTACAGTTTTACTTCCATTTATTTACATGTTTGTATGTGTTATGCATAAGCACAGGTACATATATGATAAAAGTTCACCAACAATACATAATATATTACTGTATGTTACTATTTTAATCCCCTTTGCTGTCTGTACATACATACATTCTCACACACAATATATATATATATTATATGTTAATATCTATACATATATATAATTATATGCATGTATATATGAGTATGTGCATTTGTAGTATATATATATGCATACACACACACATATATAAGATACAGTTTTTATAAATAATTGCATTTAAATGCATTTTATGTTAACACCTATACATATTTAAATATGTATACATCATATGTACCATTGTACCTGTATATGGTTTATGAAATGAATTGTCTTCGTTGAGTTTCAGGGCATCAATTTTCTGCTGAGATTGTCCTCTTCAATTTTTATTAGTTCGCTTTTTCCAGTTTCATAACGGTGCATCGTCGTTGCAGTTTTAAACTGTCAATGAATTTTATTCTCGTGTTTAGCTCCCGTATGCAAGTTATTTTTGGCGAATATGCCCCAAATTATTACCTGTAGATAAACGTTGTCTTTTTTACGGCATTGTTTTGACCATACCGCCACCACCACTAGACCTCTTGATCTGGACAATATCCACAAGGAAATGAATTAAAAACCAAGCAGCTTACGTTTTTGTTTAGCATTTAGTATTGTCAATCATACTGAATTGCACGAGCTCGCTGCTTTCGTATGATAGTCGTCATTAATTTAATAGACTTGTGTTGTAGCTATTGTAATACTGGTTGATTAAAAAGTTAAAAGAATAATTGTGTGGTCATTTTGACGTTGTGAAGTAGTTTAGTTTTAGTTTAGCGACCGTGACTTGACAGAGGTGATTAAGTGTTTCTCTCCTCGATTAGCCAGAACATGTGGTAGAGATGTCCAGAAAATGGCAACGGCCGAGTTTTGATTTAAATCATTTAAAAACCTTAAGTATTGTATTGTAAACATTTGAGTAGGTAGGTTTCTTGAAAAGGCGCTATGTGAATTCTCTGACAATGAATCAAGCCTAACTTTAGGTTTCTCTGAACTGTTGGAATTCATGGGTGCCCGCACATAGGGGCAAGGGGGCACTTGCCCCTCCCCCCCTCTGGAAAATTGAAACTTATTTTTTTAACTACTACTTTTGGGTTTTTAACAAATTTCTTCGCATTAAAGCATTAATGATACGAACGATACAAACAATGAAAGTCAAAAATCTATGTTTAGAAATCTCTGTAGCCTAGAAATAAACATGCTCTTAATTTTGGAATTCAATAAATGGTTTATGATGTGTGATTACAATTTCACTTAAAGCAACATCAACTGATGCATTGGGCATTTATAGAAGAGGCTGTATAGAAGTTATATGATTAATTTAATAGCTTTAATTGTACTTATAAGGTTAAACATTTATTTATTACTGATATGCATTTTGCCATCATGTCGCTGGGTTAAGAATTTTTTTAAAAGTTACACCCTGTTTCAGATACCTAGTATCAATGATAATGTTGAGTGTCACGAAATAGAGTATCTTCTAATAATCGTACTCCCCCCTCCCCCCGTATGAAGAGAAGTTGAAAAGGCCACTTCCGCATGTGTTTATTTTTGCAAATTAACTTCCATGTGCTTTGTTTTGAGCAACAACACTAGAAGTATATAATGATTGGCTCTGACCCTATAATTATTGCCTGTACTGCCAATGGCTTACTTGTTTCAGGTACCCAGTAACAATGATGATGTTGAGTGTCACGAAATTGTTACTAGGTATCTGAAACAATTACTAGGTATCTGAAACAATTGCAGCCACTGCCAGCTGCAGTTGCCATCGTTGCAATGAAGGACAAGGCTGGCGATAAGAATTAACATGGTACCAGCCATATCTGATGGAAGTGAGTGTGGATACGGTCAGTGATCCTGAGTGCAAAGGGTTAAGGTTTTGCAGTTTCGCAAAGAAGCTAGAAATTCTTCAAGACAAAAGTTGCAGACCTTCGAAATACTGTCGACGTTATCACAGATTTTAATTAATTGAGAAGAAACTATAGGAACAATATTGCTAAGTTAACATTCAGAGTTCATGCGCGATATGACTCTAATGCAAACTTCTGAACCACTTAAAGTTCTGTCATAAAGTTAACGTCAGTTTCTGTGCTCTGGTAGTGCAAGTCCCAAGTCTGAAGATAAGAGTAGGGCGACGCTGATCACTTTTTGTAGTGACACTGTATGGTTAAAAAGTCTATAACCAACAGGCCTATTGTGCTATATTCCTGTCGAATTGTCTTGATTAATTCTGTGAATATACTGGTTCCCGATAATTCGCTTTTGTGGGCGCTGGAGAAATTTCGAGTCTATGATTACGATGTGTATTTTCATCATAGGCAGTCGGACGCTTAGTTCTGAAACACAACGCAGCGTTAATATTTATATTAATATTATTTGTACCGCTTATATGCGCCAACGAAAACTCTGATCACAGTAGGGCCTATAATCACAGTATAATCTGATCTTGGATATCAGGGAACCAGTATACAAGTAAATATGGCGACTTTCATGAGGCAAATTTGTATACTTGCGTGCAACAAATTTCCTGATTGTAGTCGAATTGTTGTTTGCCGAGTGCCGAAGGTTCAGGTAAAACTCCAGACTGGTTTTGTAAATAAAGTTCAATTAAAGCAAGAAAGTACAGAAGATCAGTTGGCAACAAGCACTTGGTCTCCGCATGCGAGTTCGTGCACTGAGACTAAGCCGAGGTTAAATATAAAAATTAATATAGCGACTGTTCGACATCGTCCCTGTTCGTCATTCACTTAATTGAGCAGACGGTATCCTTCAACACCACAGCCTGTGAGGATGGGCGAAATTGTTGGTTCGTCCTTGGAGGTCACAGTTTAGTGGTGTTTAATATTCATTTCTGAAAACGAAGTGACTAGCGGACCGCCAGGCGGCCGTCCAATTTCAATTACTAGCGGACCGCCAGTCACGTGTAACCTGTCACATGACGAGTCTTGATTTTTGAATATTGTTACAATGGCGGCAGTTATCGATAGTTTGTTTTATGTCGGACAAAAGTTTTCTTGTTTTAATGACTTGTGGGGCGCGGTGGTCTAGTGGTGGCGTCGTTGCCTTGGAGCCGGAAGGTCCAAGGTTCGAATCCACCTGGCCGCGTAAGGACCTTGGGCAAGTCCTTCACTCACAATTGCTCAGCGCTTCGGCGTGAAACTCCGATGCAGTGTCCGCTCTGCATCGGGAGCGCCTCTGAGTTGAGAGAGCTTGAAGGGGCGCTATAACAAGTGCACATACAGACTTAGAAAATTGCAAAAAAGAGTATGAAATGAGTAACTTTTGTAACCTAACAATGCGGGATGCAAAAACTTTGCAATCCATGATGAAGTATGCACCAAAGAAGGCAGCACGTGCAAAGAAGGAGCATCGTGAGGGTCGGTTAGGATCAGGTTATTTGTCGTGAGGGTCGGCTAGGGTCAGTTTAGGCATTGTGAGGGTCGGTTAGGGTCAGGTTACGCATCGTGAGGGTCGGTTAGGGTTAGGGATAGGGTTAGTGCAGCCATTCATTTACATAGGGACCCGCTTACTATCACTATGCCGGAGAAGGGAAACGAGAAACAGTAAGTATTTAATTCTGTTTTTATGCACTGTGCATATCAAATATTTCATCCAGCTTCTATTGAAACTGTTAATCTGTTAATCAAATTTATCATCGTTAATCTAACTTCTATTTAATCTTATGCTGGCGGCTTGCTAGTAATCGTTATTGGACGGCCGCCACTGGCGGTCCGCTAGTATTCAGCATTAGACGACCGCCGGGCGGCTTGCTAGTATTCCGTATTGGACGGCCGCCACTGGCGGTCCGCTAGTATTTGAAATTCGAGGGCCGCCTGGCGGTCCGCTAGTCACAGCCTTCTGAAAAAGTATTAGCACACAAAATAATCGAGTTTTAGATATTTTTCCGGATGATAGTTTAATCCTCACATCAACAGCTATGCTGTTATCCTGTTGATTCTGATGCATTTGAGGCTATGTAAATGGTGCTTAGTTTGCTTTATTGCTCCTTCCAGCATTCCAGTGTATCTCTTGTATTAAAAGATACAAAGACTGTATCCGCTCAAGATCAAACTTTTCATATGCTGTAAGACAGACTCCGGTAAACACTGAATGGCTTAAATATATCCTCTTATCAGTAGTGTCACATTCAGTAACTCTATTGGACAAAATAAACAAGTAAGGCGTAGAAAAAAAATTGTTGTGTTTCCGGTAACCCGACCGACCCATTTTTACGGCCGCGACCCGAATATTTTTGTAAAAAAATTTATTAAAAAAAAAAATTCCCCCAAAAATTTTTTCAAATATTTTTTTATTTAAATTTTTTTTTTTAACATTTGTATTGACATAACATAAGAGACGTCAACAAAATGAAATTAATAGGACTGTTTCTAGAGCAGTTTTAGGTGCAGACAGTCGGGAAATAGGCAGTTTATACTTGCTTAGAACACGTACTTTGTTTCAGCGTGCAAAAAAGACTAGTGGGGTATACTTTTTCGGATAGTCACTGCATAAAAATATTTTACAAAATAAAAATATTTTCCGACCTACCTACCCAATTTTTTTTAGCTCTGTTACCGGAAACACAACATTTTTTTTAGGCCTAACATGCTGCTGAAGTCTTCAGAATTTTCAGCTTAGTCTCAAGGGTTATGACTTTGTTTTATCCAGATCTTGTCCATTACCTTGTAGCGCAACTGTTGCTTTTGAAATTCTGATCACTCTGGTTGTTGCCTGCTAACATATTGCTCTTGTTATTTCCATCTTTACCATGCTGGCTTTGTGTAAAAGACTTAAGGTCCAATATTTAGCTAAAATACAGTAGAAGCTGTGCACTTTCTTTTTGAAGGTCTTAAATATTAGGGTGGATGTGCAGTTACCAGTGGACAATGTTCATTAAGATGTCTTCATTTGTGTGTCGTTTTTAGTTAGCTTTGTCAACAAATGCCTCTCAAGTTCGGTCAGTGCATCTAAGTGCATGGCATCAGAAGGACAAAAAGGAGAAGGAGGCGGAAGATGAGTCAGAAGAAAAGAGCGAAAAAGTTGATGAATCGAAGAAGCGACCGGTCATTGATGCTCAGACGAGCATTCGATACCTGGACAGCAAAGGTAATCAGTTATTATTTAGCGAGACACACCTGCCCTTTGGAAAGTATCTTAGAGCTCTCTACGGCTTTTACTGAGCTCTGTTTGAAATTTTCTTGCTGCTTCGTATGAAATTAAAATTTGATGTCGAATGAGCAAGTGCCTCTTTTTTTCAATGTATCTTAGCATCTTTTGAAACTGGTATTCTCAGTCGATAAACGAAAATAATTAAGATGTTTAGTTGTTTGATTGTGTATGTTTATATGGGCATTTCTATAGTGCCTTACAATAATCTCATGAGGCTCCTTAACGCAGCTACTGGACAGTTCTACAAAATTGCGACTTAAGTGACTTTGTAGTGAATATATTAATGTGCTGACCGGCAATGGATTAAATTGAGGTATTGCCATGGGGATGTTTTCTGTGCTTGTACAAGGGATTCATAATCGGGATGATGTACCCTTCCTTATTCACATGTTTTTGTAATATTATTTTGCATTATTCTATGTGTTACATTTGTGCAATTTTGAGTATGGTTGTTGCAATACATGATAAAATTGTTCAGGGATGAAAAAATAAATTTATGAGTATTGTTAAATTGTTTATTTTTTATGCTTTTTTTCTTTCAACAGCTTATAAACGCACCTATGGTGATGCACTAGTCTGGGAACCCTACAGGCGCAATCATAAAGGTGCTATACCTCCGGAGAAGACGCGAAAGACTTGCATTGTATGTGTATTGTGTAACCTTTAAAAAGTTTGTACAATTAGTGTAGTTTTTATTTGCGGTATGTATAATTTGAAAAGTTTGATGAGCTATTTGTTTTATTTATTTCAAGTCTAGAAGCTTCAGTGGACTGCTTTTTGCTCTATTAGTAGATATTCAGGTTTTTGTAACAGAATGGCTTGATTCAAGAAGCATTTTTGGCGAATATCAGTAAACCATTTGGATCACTATGGAATCTGAAACGAATGAAGTACAAATATATTTTGCAACTCTAGTTGGCAACTTCATTTTATTTGCTTGGCATTTAAGTGCAAGCAGGTGGCCGGTCTTTTCCCTTGCTTGATATGCACTAAAAGACTAACTAGTGACAAACTTGCATTTGAGAAAGTGGTTGAATTAGTGTATAAATACAATTACTTGTCATCATAATGCCTATTTTGAAATTATATGATGTTGCAGAAATGTTTGCCTTGCAGTGTTTTTGTTGCAAGATCAATTAAATTCAATATATTTGTGTTAATTGTTGTATTGTCGTGATTCATGTGGTATTGTTTCTGTTGTCTTTCAGAGAGGTGGTGTGATATCCACTGGAAACCCGTGTCCAATTTGTCGAGATGAATACCTGGTCTTGCATCCAGAGGTTGGTAGTTGATGAAAAAAATGTTTCATGCGTGTCAAGGTTTGTTAGAAGCTGTGCTATTTTGGTGTAGTGCAAGTGTTTATCATTTATGTAGCACCTTTATAGAAAGTGCATCATATACATGCCTTGCATGAGCCATGCCAATGACATTTACCAGTATATATTAAATTTACATGAAAATTATTTGTTTAATTTTAGGTGTTTGACATACATGCATCTATTTATGTAAATGTATTGTACTGTTAAAAATAAATTTTACACACTTATCTGTGATTGGCATATTTCTACAATGTAGTCTGAAAATATGGTAAATATGGCATGTGTCTAGAAAATTTTAGCTGTGTAACAAAATGTAGAATATATTTATATAGATAATGAAAGACTTTTAAATATATATCATTTGATTGTACCACTTACAACTTTTTTTTAAACAATTTTTATGTGAGCAAGTCTACCATGTAAGCTATTCTTTATTAGAAAACAGTAATTTTAAGTGACAGAGACATGGCGTGTAGAACATGGTAGTGGGTTGCATGATGTAGCCAATTGGTTGAGTAAGCCTACTTGACGTGAGATGGTCACTTTGTATAGACCTTCAGCAAGCCATTCTCTTGCAATTGCACTGGATCGATTGATGCCTAGTCAATGGATAGTCGATATTGGCACTTTGAAATCGATGATGATGATGATGGCAGTGAGTTTGGCTGTTAGTTCAATTTCTTATAATGTGTGAATACTTGTAGAATGTGAAGCTCTTAAAGCAGTTCATCTCTCCGTACACTGGGCAGCTGATATCATACCAGAAAACAGGTGAATTTCCAACACTGGTGATAGTTTCATTACTATTCTATTTTGCTATTCTATGCATTTTTAAATGTATGTTTGCTTTTAGAAAAACTGTCTTCTGCCAAGAAACATTTATTTAGCATCACTTTACAAGGAATACTAACTAGGATCATGATATTATTTGTGTCACTTGGCTATTTTGTTGAGACAAATTAGTTGCCATCGCAATAACTGTTGGTACACCAAAGTCAAGCCCTAATTAGTTCGGTATGCAGATCAGTCCACTAAGATCTGGAGGCAGCATATGGTAGAAAAAACAATTTGGGGAAGGTTAGTCTTGAGTGGAGGAAAAATATCGTATGCGATTGAGTAGAACAGACAGGTCTGAGAGAATTACCAAGTGTAGATGGTTGAGAGCATCAAAAAGCTAGTTTACAAACACAACAATTCTAGTTCAAGTTATGACCTGAGTAAGATAATCATAATTACCTGGTTGAATAACTAATCTGTAATTGAAAACCTTTTACATGTATTTTGCCAGTGTGAACCTCTAAAGGCATCAATTAATATTGGTCACACAGAGTAAAACTGATTTCAGTATGCTTTGAAAATCATAAGTTGTGTTTGCAAATTAATCTTGAATACATGTATGTTTGTAGCAAATCTATTGCCAACAGTTAATCCCCTTTTGTGGTGTAAGTGTGGTGTGCTTTTAAGCAAATTTATAGAATGCTGTTCAGATGAGCTTGTTCTGTACATGTTTTGTTTAAATATAAATTTTAGATATTTGTTTATGATCCTTCTCCTATTCAGTTATTACACCATTCCAAGCTTACCGGGTGTACTGCCATACATCTGTTTCATACCCAAGTTATTCTGTGACCCATCTCACTCAATCTCCTTTTCTTTCAAGAAATGCTTCAAAACTCACTTTACTGATTGGCTTTCAAACATCTCTATATCTAACTGCTCTGGTGACTGACTAACCCTGCTTCCAATTAAGATTTACGTTTGCCTATGGGCTCACTAATTTGTTTAATTAATGATATTTGGTCTGATGAAAAACTTCATGACCATTGACCACATGTGAACAAATACTAATTCTGCTTTGAATTTAAGATCACTCTCCACCTTTTAATTTTCTAGAACATTATTGTAGGTGTATGTCAGATGCAACACAAAAACCTGCTAATAGCAATTCAACAGGCCTGGGACCTTGGTATGTATGCTATATGACACTTGAATATTGCTGTAGTGGGACAGGGTAAAGAGTGTAAGGTTTTACATATGTCTTCTCTTAGGACAGACAGGCTAAGACTCGTAATTTCTTCATTTCAAAGCTCAACCAGTCTGTCATCACATGTAGAAATCTAGACAGTGTTCTCTAAATACATACATAACCATACCGAGCCATTTGGCCATGCCGAGCTTCACAAAAAGACTTTGAGCTTGTGTGAAGACTGAGAGTGAACACCAAACATGCTTTCAGATGATGTTTAACAGATTTCTGTATTTTTAATTAGAGGTGATGTTATTTTTACATTTGAAAATTGCAACATGACAATCCAGTTTTCTGTGTAATTTTACAAATACGGAATATAACATTTAAATAGCTGTAATTTTTGAAGTAATTAAAATAGTTTTTCAGTGAAACATCTCAAATAGTCGTGCACAGAGAAATTGCATTTCTGATGGAACGTTTTTGAGCCACTCTGTATGTTTGTAGTTAGATGCTGTTAACAATTGTATATTATATACATTTAAAACATGGACTGTAAGCATTATAATCATTATACAATTCCTGATTTTGGTATGCTTCATTTTTAGGCTCCATAGACATGCCAGTTCCATTCCGAAAATACGACTACCAAGAGTACTATCCAAACATGAAATCTCAGGAAGAGCAAGTTTAAGTAAAGAACAGTTTGCAAAAAATGACGCTACCGATACTAATATCACAAGAATGATTTCTTGAACTTCGTAAACTGGTTTGTCAACATAATAGAATAGCAGGTCTGTTATCGAGGTTACATTTACAAAAATTAAATTCTGATACCAGCTGTTTTCTTTATGTATATAAATATTATAAACATCACATTTTTGTCCAGTTATGCCTTTCTGTGTATGTGCAAAAAGCAGAAGAAGTTCTTGGCCATACAAAATAATAATCTGATAAGAGTAACAGTTTTCAGTTACTGCGTCAAGGGTTTCGGGGATGTCATCAGATGTCTGATGCATCTAGATCATTTGAAATATTGGGACGGTGAATCTTCAAGATGCCTGCATATTTGAGCACAATACCATCTCCAGACAGATGGCAGCACAGTTGTATCCATTCATCACATAAATGCAGTAACAGTTCATAGACTGCCATTTGAGACAAATGGTGGCACCATTGAATCAACTTGAACATGTTATATGTTGAAAACACAATTGCAGGAGGCATGCTGGTAATTATCAGATTGAAACATTATACGGTGATAGAAAATGTAGAATTATGCAGACATAAATGCCAGAACTGCTATAACTGTGCTAACAAGTACAACACTGCTTGACGCATGATTAAGGATGGCTGAGCCGGCAGCATGCAAGTTAGGACTTAAGCCACCACCATATTCAACAGGAAAATCCCATTCGTAATCTCCACAGTATCCAGTAAGAATCGGCTTGGCTGGAATTCCACGTCTGTTGGTAAAAAACAACATTTATGTAACAAGTTAGTTGCTACATAAACAACATTTATGTAGCACTTTATGAATAACTTACCAGGGGAATTGCATGATTAACCATGCTCCTGCTAAAGTGTAAGTTTTAACAGTCATTTATGTTTTCAGGTTGTGTGGTAGTAAATAAAATTGTCTTAGATATATTTTATTTTATATATTTTATATTTTAAATCATGATTCCATGTACTAGTCGGAAGTAAGCTTGCCAGAATGATGACAAGTTTTGTAAATGCTTCTTACCGTAGCATTCGACATCGCTGTTGGTCTAATCGATACTGCGCTGTATTTACGTCAGTTACATTTTTCGCACTCCACAGCCGTTCTGCAACTGCAGATGCCCTTGGCCTTCATTGTACACAATGTACACAAACAGATTTAAAAGCCATTACCACTACCATTTTAAAAATTAGTAGCAGCATTACAACCGCTACTACTGGTATCAGGGCCAGCTCAGGCACAGGCAAAGCAGGCAGTTAGTTACCTTGGCTGCCAAAATTATAAGGACGCCATTAAAAAAAATCTGTTCTAACAGTTTTATGTTTAACTTTTTTCTAGCCATTTCACAAAATATTATCGAGGCTTGAGTGTACTAATAAAAATAATAAATATAACTCGGTTGAGCTATGGCTGGCTTCACTGAGTTGTGAGGTGGGAAGAACAATTGACCAGGGCTCAGAGAGTGCCAAACTGCCAAGTGTATGTCTGGCATCGGCGCCATTAAGGTTAGGACCGGCCGACTTGTACTTTAACCCTTTAGTGCCGGAGGGTATAGGATTTCCCATACCATTTACTACCATCTCGGCATTAAAGGGTTAAGTAAGCCTGGGATCCCATCTTTAAAATGTGTCTTATGTTTATATGTGTATCGTATCACATCTGCAAGTGCAACTAAACGGTCATTTGCCTGGACCTCTTATAAATATAGACATGAGTTTGAAGTTATAGAAGTTCATTCAATTACGCTAGTAAGAAGTGCCTCCAAGTTGTGTGAGATAGGCACACCAACCAGAAGGCTTTCTAAATAATAAGACAATTATATCACACTAAAGCACAGCCAAGGCTGAAGAATAGGGTGCCATTCACAAAATAAGAAATCAACGATAATTGTATGATACTTTAAAAAGATAGGTTGCGAGCAATTTGAATGTCTCCAGAGCTGGCACATTCTTCAGTTGATCAAGAAGACCATTTCACGCATTAGTCTGCGATAATAGCAGTATTTAGGAAAATGTGCAATGGAATGGATAGTACATATTTAAAGTTTTATTTAAACATGTGTTTAATGTGTAGATGTTTTTTCAATGGAGAGATACTGTGATGTAACACGAAATTACACGATGATGATTTAATTTAAACGTACCATAGAACGGAAAATATGTTGGAGGAGTCGAGATATTCGGAAAATGCGCACGCTTCTCCACCTTTCATCAGTTGCTGAAGTGTTTCGTTGTCTACAGTAGAAAAGTTGATTGTTCTTCAAATGCTAGCAATCAAGTAGAAGCCGATTAATATCATGTCATCACGACAAACACCAATTTCCTCTACATCTTTAATATGTCAGATAGTTTTAAACTGCTGAATAAAATCATTACGGTATATATATAGTTGTAGTCTGTGGGAATTTGACACTGCTAAATACGTCCAGCTACATTGAAGATATGGTGTCAGAATTCTGAACATCAGCATGTAAGGATGGATATGTGATCCAACTAAGACTGTTGGCACCGTGTGCTTAGCATTTTTAAGTAGCACTTTAGAATCTTGAGTTTCTGATTATTCAATGATTATACTGTAGTTTGTAATTTTGACCAGTTCTCATGCTGTGCAGTCTGATCAGTGCTAAAAGTGTAAAAAAAAGAAGTGCCAGGATGCTCCTTACCCTTCCAAAAGAAGTTCCAGGATGCCCCTTACATTTTCAGGTGTGCTGACCAAATAAGTGCCAGAACACCGTCCATGACCGTCGTGCCACACTTTAAACCCTGAGTCTGATATTTTAAACTGCTTCTTGTCACCTTAGACTTTTAATAGCCAACCTTTAAACTGTGTGGCTTGGTATTTTGGATAAGCCTACATGTGGATATTTAAAGAATATACTCACTTACTTATATGGATGGTGGACATTGGTGGTTGGAATATTTCTAATAAAAAGACCTCAGGTATGAATTGGCCTAGCTCTTGATTTAGTTTCTTAGACAAGTTTACCTGTCGTATCTAAGACAAGCCCACCTGTGGAGCTGATTAGCATCTAATTAGATAAGTGTACCTGTGAAATTGGTTGGTTCCACCTGGTAGTAGTTCTTCCAGTCTTGACCATAGCTGATGAAGTTCAGATACCAAGGTCCAGACAATATCATTGAATAATTCCTTTGTGCTGCTGACAGTGCGTAGCCGTGCCACGTTTCAAACTGACCAGTTCCACCATTTGACTTATCCTTCCAGATCTCAACAATAGTGTCCTTGGTATCAACCTACGCACACAAAATATTTAATCATATTATTTACCAGATAAATGAAGTTTTCAAATCAGTTTATAGGATAAGAAGTTTCAACAACACAGCATCATTACTGAACTAGTGCTACCATAAGAAGACAACATGCAATCAACATTTGGATACGTAGGACACGGTGGCATAGTGGGTATGCTCACTGCCTTGCAGCCGGAGGGTTGCAGGTTCAAATCTACCTTAAGCCACCATGTAAGCAGTGCTAAAAGTGCAAAAAAGAAGTGCCTGGACGCCCTTTACCTTTCCAAAAAAGTGCCAGGACGCCCCTTGCATTTTCAGGTGTGCTGGCCAAATAAATGGCAGGACGACATATAGATTTGAAAGTAAGTGCCAGGACGCCGTCTATGCCACACTTTAAGCCCTGCCTGTAAGTACACCTTGGGCAAGTCCTTCACTCGAAATTGCTCAGCGCTTTGGCATGAAACTCCGATTCAGTGTCCCCAATGTAGTCGGGAGCACTTCTGAGTAGGAATCTTGAAGGGACACTATAACAAGAGCACATACAAACAAATGTAAAACTGCCAGTCTCAATGCCTCACAAGCAGAAAGGCTCAGAGAGGTTCTGAATCCATTCCACAAGATAAGCATGTACACATAGGCTATAAAACTCATTTAGGTTAGCATCAGTGACAGCTAGCACACGTATAATTTATTGTATTGAAGACAAATTAGAAGCAACTAATCAATATGATCCAGACAGACAGCAACAAAGATGTTCCTGATTACAGTGATTAGTGAACAGACCGTGACATTGTTGTCAACTGGTTCCTGCCAGATGATTTGTCTCATCGGCCGTTGAAGTCGTGCGACGATATCCAGAAGGCGCCTGACGTAGTATTCTTCCACTTGCTTTATCTGCGTCAGATTGTTTACCCTCATCCATTTCGTTATGTTAGGATTTGACTCCCTGAACACATATCCAGTTCAACGATTACTTGCGTAACCTTAACACTGCATTGGTTTGCCAGTCTCTTTTAGTACACTTCCTCATTAAAGTGCTAAATGCTTCAGTAAACTATTTCCATTTTACTTATTGTATAACTAAACCGGCGTTCTTCTGAAAATACTGCAAAAGTAAAAAGTACCGAGTGTATATAATAATAATAAAAACAATGACAATTTCTATGGCGCCATAACACAGCCATGCCACTACAAGGGCGCCTATATACATTACATATGTTGTTACTATTACTTCATTTACTGAGCTGCAAGGTGTATGACTGAAGTCCCATCTTGACAAATTGTACCTGTTTTAAATTCAGTGTAGATTTTAAGCCATTTGCACAAAACCTTAATTCAATGATCTGCTGTCTACATTTCATATAGATCTGCAATACATCATTAGATTGTTCACAATAAATTGTACAGAATAATTATTCATTATTGCATATTTAAAAAATTCAGCAAATTATCTGCTGTATGTTCAGAAATGCACAAGCTTTAGTAATTAATTAATCACAAACGATACGAAACTAAGACTCTTCTGACTAACCAGCATGCGTAGTAAACCTCGTCCATTCCAAGATGTACAAAACTGTCAGGAAATTTCTCGACTATCTCAGCGTAAAGACGCTCCAGAAATTCATAAGTGCTCTCCAGGATTGGGTTGAGGATTTCCCTTGGACCATGATTAGGGTAGTTTGGTACGTTTGGTCCACCAGCAGTTCCATTGCCCCAGCAGGGAGTTACAAGCACTACAAAGACAAGGTAATAAGAAGAAGCTGTGTAAGTTAATATTTTATTAATTACTTAATTAATATTAACGATTATATTTATCTTTAACGATTAATCAAAAACTCTGAACTGTTTGGTGTATAATGATAATCTGCCACTTCATTTCTGTGTGAGAGACTTTTTAGCTCATTTGTGTATCTTTTCAATAAAACACGTTTTGCTCACTAGAACGGTAGAACCCATAGATATATATTGCTTACATAATTATTGGTTAAAGTCAAACATCTAAACTGAAAAAAACTTTTAAAAGACTACTAATAGTGAACAAATAGCTACTAAGGAACTTAACTCATTTAAAAAATTACTACTACTACTAAAAGATAAACAATAAATAATGCCTAACACCCGGTAATACACGTGTCTGTTAATACCAGTCGCATAAGCCATGTAATAAAATATTAGCTTTAGATCACTTCAGCCTAGAACTGATCAATCTGGTAACAGAACAGGACATACTAATCAAAGCAATTGCCAAGAATTTCTTTACTTTGAACTGTTTACTGATTTAGACCAATAGCTTTAAGACACCAAAATACTCAAACAGAAGGCACTACATGGCAGGCTAAACACAATTAAGTTCGAACTGCTCAAGAAATGGATGCTCTCCAGTAAGTCTCACATGGATATGCCTTTCCCCAGCTCCACGTATGTCCGGGTGTGTCAAACTCCGGAATGACACGGATGCCCCGCAGTCGAGCCTCGTCTATAATTCTCGTCACGTTCTCCTGGCTGTACACGTGGTATGGAGTATATGCACCCTACAGGTCCAGCAGCAAGAAGCAATCAGTGTTACAAGCGATAATGGATAATTAAAACAGTTCTTTGATGCCGAAATTAGCTGAATGCTAGACGAATGTTATTGTTTGCCGAAAAGGATCAAACACTGTAGACACTTAGAAGCTGTTTGATTAGCATACATACTTGTCACATACAAATAACACACTACAGTAATGTACTGTAGTGTTATCTGCATCTGACAGTATGCACTTGTCAGATGCTGAAATAAGTCTATGTTTACAAGTACCTAAGTATCCGTATGTATTGCTATCTGATGATATGCGTCTTGTCGTTTATGTGCATGTACTTGTCAGATGCAAGTAACAATGTAATGTTATTTGCTTCAGACAAAGTATGCATGCTAGGACATTCATTGCGAAATAAAGAGTGGTACGAGTTTTCGTTAGCAAGTACAAGATTTGGCATGCTGTAGTAAGATATTCAATAAATAAAATCAGGATATCATCGAGGTCTAGTTAAAAAAATGTTATTAGCAAATTATTTTCTGATAAATTGGTTTCCTACATGAAATTATGTAGGTAGTACGATTTATAACAGAAAATTGAAAAGATTATATTAATCGAATTCTCGTCGCCACTTACATGAATTGACAGGTCTGGGAATGTTGTGCTTTGGTATGGAAATGACTGGTCATCCACAATATGCCAGTGGAGCACATTAAATTTATCCCATGACATAGCATCCTGCAAAAATCAATCATGTATGACAACTATATCAGATAGTCACCTGAAATGCACAAATTTAAAAAGCGGAAAACGATATGTCGTGTGCGCATGCGCAATGGGTTGGGTCGAGGCTCCCCTAGATATCCTACATTTACTGAGCCCACCAGAATTGTAAACACGCAGCACATTATGGCTTTAGTTTATGAAGTTTTAAGCCATTCATTAATTTTCACTCTTACAACTTCGTAAAAATTAATGCAAGCCATGCGTGTTGTGTGTTTACAATTCAGTGGTAGACTCAGTAAATGTAAGATATCTATGGTAGTCTCGAGCTGACCTCGAAACCTTATAATGCAACCATGCATGGGAATTATCATGTATTCTAAGCCTTGATATAATGTGAAGGCAATTGAACAGACATCTCCCTCACCAACTGATCTTCCCATTGACAATGCATGGTCAGTGTATATGATATGGGTGAAATATCTTTTGAAACATTGCAGGGATTGAGATGCTGGTCTTGCACTTGACAATCCAGGAGGCTATAGCGCTATGCTATCAATCACACGCAACTGCTTACTTATCTCAGACCTATGAAAGGTCCTTACAATGCACTACATTAACCGGCTTGACAAGTACACAGTCCTATAAATGACAAATGTTTGGGCATTGTCCAACAACTGAAGTACATTTCGGTAAAAGCATAATTGTAGTAACAGCGATCCTAAAAGGAGGACAAAATTCTTATCACATACAAGGCATGACAATAGGTAATTATTCATCATACACAAAGACATTTCAGTAAACAAGCACATAATTATTGTATTCACAAATCGTGTATATTGGACCTTTTCTAGAGAACACTTCTCAGAGGCGTGAGCACCCATCTGAAAACGGTGTCACGACAACTCGTCTAACGACAACTCGTCTAACGACAAGTGGTCTCCGGACAATTCGTCTAACGACAACTGGTCTACTGACAACTTATCCAGGGCTTGAGAAATGGGAGCTGGATGATAGTTTTTAGAGGTGAAATGGAGGTTGGATTGATGAAAAAATGCAAGAGAAAAGGAATCTGGATGATGGTTCTTTTACAGGTGAAATAGAAGCTGGATTGACGAA
Source organism: Lumbricus rubellus (assembly GCA_945859605.1). NCBI lineage: Eukaryota > Metazoa > Annelida > Clitellata > Crassiclitellata > Lumbricidae > Lumbricus > Lumbricus rubellus. The sequence continues at coordinate 55,265,812 of OX243812.1, forward strand.
AATAACGCATGATAAATGAAAGCTGGATGAAGGTATTTCTAGATCTGAAATGGAAGCTGGATTGATAAGAAAACCGCCTAAGTAATGGAAGCTGGATGAGGGTATTTTTATATATGAAATAGAAGCTGGATTGACTAAAATAACAGGCGAGAAATAGAAGCTGGATGAAGGTATTTTTAGATTTGCAGTAGAAATGGGTGCATGTTGGAATACATGAATGAAAATCATCAATTCAGCTTCCATTTAAGCAAAAAAAGTTTTTTGTAAATCCAGCTTCTATTTCATCAATACTATTCGTCAGTAGACCAGTTGTCGTTAGACCAATTGTCCGGAGACGAGTTGTCGTTAGACGAGTTGTCGGTAGACCAGTTGTCGTGGAACCTCTGAAAACACAGGACCACGATAAAATATAATGGTTTTTCAGCCACTAATGGAAAAAGGCAGAGATAAGACTAAGATCGAATTCGTATGTTACTAGGCAGCTTTAATAAAGATTAGATTTATTCAGATCACATACTCGGTAATCACATACTTACTAGTATGTTGATGATGGTATTGACAGGATAGAAGTGTCTAGCGGTGTCTATCATCAGACTACGATGACTGAAGCGTGGAAAATCAGAGATCGATGTATAATTAATAGAATACTGCAACAGAAACAGAAAACTGCGCTAAATAACTACAATGACAGCAGCCAGAATACTAATTAGATACTTTTAATAAAAATCATTCCTTGATTTACTAATAACTTCCTTCGTTGTTCTTGAGAAATTGCCACCACAGAAAAGGTTGCATGATTCACTTGCAGTCTACACTACAGCATCTAAAGGAGCATCACAAATGCATCGCTGCATTGAAATTTATGTGTGTACAGGGTACAGTATAAGTTTTATGTATTGATGTGTGACCAAAAACCTTTCCTTGACTTCACTTCTCAGACCAAACATCCTGGCTATAGCAGACTTGATTTGATGTAGTGCAAAGCCATTCTCCCCAACATGGCTTTTGTGTGGTGCAATTTGTGTGGTGTAATTTCAGAGTTACCATACACTACATACATGTACATCACATTGAACCTCACACATAGTTCACATGTTCTACAGTTCTTACTTTAACCTTTAATTTAATTACGAACAAGTACTAAAAGTCACAGGGAAACCAATGTAGCGTGCCATGCAGTGACTAAACCAGCCACTGATTGGTTCTACTGATGTCTGGTTGCAAAACACTTCAAGATATAATTTTCCGTTTAGACAAATTACTTGACACATTTTATTATGATGAGGCACAGGCATACAAAACAAGTGTAAAAATCGAAATTATGAAGTAATAAAATCATTTAATGTACCTTCTTGTCTTCTGTCAGGTAAATGAGCTGGCTAAAAGTCTCCAATCCTAAATAAATACATAATACAATTACGGTAATTAAAAATCAAATGCAAAGTTATAAAATAAAATTCTTACATTTCAAATGAATAGTAAATAGTAAGCTGCCAAGTGTAATTTATGCCAGTGAAAATATTATAGTAAACCATCAATATACATTTTTTATACACAATTATTGTCGTAATAATTTATATTATAACAAAGAAACAAATTATAATGTTTTCGTCAGACACCAATGACTAAGTCACTGCTTACGGTCAGATTATCTTTCGAACACTCAAATATAATATACTTTAGCAAAGACCTATAACCTATACAGTATACATATAACATATACAATGTATAGCCTACAATGTTATACATAGATAATTCTATATCTAGAAATTATATTTAAATAAAATTCACTCATTCATTTAGCAACTGGATATTGACAGTGCTTCTCCTTTGTATTATGATTCTCAACTATGACTTCCCTTGAAGTGACCAACGGTTAAAATTCATAGAAATAACGGCCTTATTTATAAAGGTAACTAGATTAGATTAGATTAGATAGAAGAGGAATGCCAACCTCTCAGAGCTCCCCATACTGTTTCAGCTTGCAGTGTGGCAGATGGCTGACCATTTATTGTCAGTAAATCTTGAAAAAAACAGACCGCAACAAAATCAGAGAAATATATTCATTCCATGGATTCATATGTAGCGCCACTTCAAGAAACCTACTCAGAAGCACTCCCAGCCCAGACACTGCAAAAGAAGAATGACGAGAGATTTATTAAACAATTGGTCAGATGTAACAAATGCAGCTGTGAAGGAAGGTTATTCAGTAAATTACTGAGCACACATCTACCTATATTTCAACATGTAATGTAATGTAACAGATTGCACGATAACAAAATTAATATAATAAGTCAAAAGCCTAAACACAAGCATATCACAATATCGATCAGTTCAGAGGTGAAGAGCGAGCAGAGACCCAGATGTTGAAATGTCAATGAGAATTGTGAGCTCTTCAGAGACATTGTTAAGAAAGAGTTTGCAGATCGGAGAACATTCATTTGATAGTATTAAGATAATGACTTGCAGAGCATTTCCTTTGAATTTTTAACTAATATGTCATACCAATTAATATTTACAATTCAGCTCTTTCAAAGGAGGAACCATAGCTATCGAAAATAAAGATAAGTCAGATGGGGGTAAGAAAAGAATTCGCAAGATAGGCTTAAAGGAAAAGCAAAGTACTGGTAAGGCAAAGTATAATAACGTGGAAGTAACACACGGCAAAGCCCAAACATAAGCATTTACTGGGTATACATGTATCAAGATACTTAAAGTAAGACGACCTCAATAAAATTAAGTGTAAATATGTTATGGTGGGGGTTGTAGATTGAATCAGACACTTACAGGATTCGTCGTCACCAAGGGCCGGATAGGAGGAGCAGTCAAGGTTTACAACAGAGACACTGAGCTGTTGAAGGGGAGTGAGGTCTGGACTGGGAATGCCATTCCTGTCCAGTTGAATCCAGTGGTTGTAGCGGACAAATGCTTCATCGATAACATCACAGTTGATGAGGTTAGAGGTGAAGCTGAACCCTGATGTTGGATCGATCGTCATCTGCTCATCAGAGGTCGTCCATTGCTGCGGCAGTGGCCATGTTGCCCCAGGGTCAGCAACTTCACCCTGCATAGAGTAAACAACCAATCATCATAATGAGTTGGCAGAGAGCACCCATGAGACGGTTTGGGTCCACTGTTCCGAGGGTCCACTATTCCTAAGGTCCACTATTCAGAACCCTACACCTAACTCTAACCCTAAACCTAACCATAACCCTAACCCACCATAATCCCAAACCTAACCCCAACCCACCATAACCCCAACCCTAACCCTAACAAACCCTAGCTCCAACCCTAACACACCCTAACCCTAACCACCAAGAATAACAAACAAAATATAGCTGATATTCGGAATAGTGGACCTTCGGAATAGTGGACCCTCGGACCCATTACCCATGAGACACTCTAAAAAAGAAGCTAACCCCTGGGTAATAGTTCTAAGAGTGTGTTTCTTCTTTTTCATTGTTATGACCTAATGTTGATCTGCAATATTCCAGAAATCACAGAAGCTTCCACCCAACTGGAGATGAATCTCTAAAGTATTATGTGACAACTACAGCCATTTAATGAACAAGCACTCAACAACAGACTGACACAAGTTCTCGTGCATACTCGAGCTGCTGTTCAAAGGGCTGAAACTGATCATCCGTGTTTCTATCATGCTTGAACTCTTACTTAGACATAGACATATTTTTATTGATCCAAAAAATTCAATTGGACATGTATACATAACAGAGGACAAACATAATTCGCAACAAGCAGATGCTCAAAATGAATAAGTGAAGTAGGAGTGAGGGAACAAATAGGCACACCAAAAGGGACAAGTCCCGCTGAGTAGGGGCCTAATTACCAAAGTGAAATGTAAAAGTAAAAGCTGTAGGGATAATTGGAATGCAAAGATGTTACTTAACTAAAGACAACATTTTATTCAAAAAATAACGTAGCAAGCACTACACAAAAAATTTAGAGAAAGAACAAAAACAAAGTATAAACTCAAAAAAGCAAAACAAACAATCAAAAAAATGTCACAAATTCACGATTTCCGAATGGTTCTCTCAAACATCTGCTTTTTGCCTGATGACTGACAAACCACTCCTCAGATTAACATTTCTGTATGATTGTGCATGTGCTATGGGCTATGTAATCAATAATATTAATAATACTAATAATACAAATGTAGCCTACATACACAATGTCATAATTATTGTCTTCTTAATATTGAAATTATAATGCCTAAAAACTGTCATTGACATAATTATACTTGTATATCAATATCAATACAACATGCAAAATGTTTTAAATGGAATATTAAATTAAATATGATTTTACATCAAGAGGTAGACGAACTGCAATCCATGTTATAAATCCATCAATCTGAGAAATTTTCAACGAAATCTGAATTAGAAATATAGTGGAGCAAAGCCAAAGAATTAAATCCTTCATTGTAAATTGCAAGACAGTCTATTGCTCAAACTGCAATAGGCCGAACTACTACAGACTATACGATTAACCATGGCCAGAACTTGTTCTCAAATTGACCTATACGGTTTTGGCCCTTTGAGTTCTATGAAGTAACAATTCTAGATAAGAGAAAGATAAAAGTGCATATTGAACTTAGAACTGACACCAGCAGACGGGCACACAGACAGACAAGTTGAGGCAGACAGATGCATGCACAATAATGTTTAATATCAGGATAAGCATTATAATTATGTAAAAAATCTTTTGTAGGCCTACGATTGCTAGCTAACCGGCTGGTTAATTTAACGATACTTTATCACAAGGCGAAATCTGAATTGAAAATATAGTGGAGCAAATCCAAACAATGAAATCCATCATTATGAAATGATATAGCCTAACTGATAATTATTAGAAAATTAGCAAGACAGAAATTATTGTTCAAACTGGAATGACTGCTACCGTGCGACGGACTCTCTGTAAGCTTATACATGTTTTTACGTACTTGGGACTGGTATTTTCAAAGTACGGACAGTAGCTGAGTTTGCTACACTTTAGACACGTATTTGATTCGGCCTTTTTTTATTTGCTTATAATAATGCAGCACTGTTCAAGGAATCCAAAGTTAACATTGTTTGCTACCAGAGGTAGCCTACTTTTATGGCTTCCGAGACATTACGTCTACGCTAAGATGGGTAATGTTTAACCGGAGTTCAAAACCCTAGATGTGCGATAAGTTTTAACGCATAAATAAACAATATGTTTCAATCTAAAAAAGCTTCATTTATTCGACACAGAGGTTATAGCTTTGCCTTTGCCAATAATAATTATCAATATTTGGTTGTTGAAATCTTGCTGCAATGGTAAGTAAGTAAATTTTGAACCGGTTTAATTTCTTCTAATTTTTTTATTGCTGCTGCGTGCGAAACGAGGATCGAGAGTATTCTGCCTCTTCCGGAAGTAGCTTCGTGTAAAACACCATAGGATTTTTAGATATATAAATCATTTTGTCGTTGCAAATGGATAATGGACTATGATTATAATATGGATGTGTTTGATTCTTCGGACGAGGACCTTTTCTTTCCAAGTTCTTCATACTTCAGTTCAGTAGAAAACTTGGCTTCGGCGGATCTCGGCAGACCAAGTTTGCGTCGCAACTGCAGAGTACTCCTGCCCACTTCAGACACTGGTATTATTATTACAATAATATAATACTTATTATTATTGCCATAATTATTATCAGAACCAATGACTTCTCTTTCTCTTCCATCCCCATCATTACCAAAGACACAGCCATTACTAGTACATGCCTTCCATCTTTTTTAGTTCTTATCCAGGTCCTGTTAAGACGACTTTAGAAACTCCTAGCCAGGGCGCCTAGTATATAAACAATCCTTTCAAACAGTTGCTGAACTAACTAATTATATCCAATACTGAATTGCTCTACTCCATATTGCACAATCCCAAGCATGCCCTGCATCAACTACTACCTCCACTCCATCCCCTCTCTGCTCACCCTCTCATCCGAAGACAACTCTCACTTTATCTCCTGATTCTTATATGACAATACATGCCAGCTAATTAGTCAATTCTATCAACTAATATTCTCTTTTAATTGTTTGTTCTTTGAATCTCTCATGGAAGCGTTTCTGCATTGTTGTCAGATTGTTTTCTCAATAAAGTGAACATATATTATATGCCACAATAAAACATCAAATTGATTTAATATGACGAATAATTATATATGCTGTGTGTGACACTATCTTAATTTGTCAACAGGCCCAATAGGGAGTATTCAATGTGAATTTTAAGTAATGAGGAATTTTATCACAATGTGCTAGGGAAATGGTTATATAATAGGGTAATTTGTCATTGTAGATTTTTAAAAAAATGTGCTCTATAAAAACCAAGCTTTAGAGTTTTCAAATTGTATTCGGTACAATGGAAACGGAATTGATGAAAAGAATTCTGGCTTTATTAGAAGTTGGATTGATGGAACTAATTCTTGTTTATATCGAGGTTGACTTGATGAAAACGTTCCTGCTTTAATGGAAGTCGCAAAGAAAATGCTGAAGCGCTCTAACCAACATGGTTTTATATTTGATGCTATTGAAATTCGTGTTACCAGTAATTACTTACTTATTGAGTGCATTGCATTATGGGATTTATCTGATGGGTTGCAGCACTGTATTTGAGCAAAGTCAGGGTCGGCCTTGTTGTTATGTAGATAGGCACTCTGTCTTCGGGATTACCCTAATTGACACTATGACAAGACTGGCAAAACAAATAAGGGGCTCAACTTATAACCAGAGATTAGATAGCTACAAGATACCCGAAAGACTGTTTGCTGTGCAACGCAAATAGTGTAGTAGTCTCCAGAGATGTTCTGCTACATGAGTACACAGTATTGCATTCCCGGATAGCAGTGTAGGTTGTGTAGGTTAGAAGTGCTACGTAGCAGATGGTCTTTCTTGTATCTTTCAATGCTGTTTAATTGCTATCTGCGGACAGCAAATATTGATACAGCTAGAAACATAAATTACCTGGTATTAGGCCATTTATTATTGTCCTGTAGCTACATTGCATTGTGTCCCTTTGTAGTAAACGAACACCATTGTCTGGTGGCATGCTATAGTGCTTTCACATCAGACATTTTACATATTTGAACTTTCTGGCCACACCAAGAGTTGCATTAGTCTTACGCTTCCTTTTACAGCGTTTAGAGACCTCATATTTAACTGGATAATGTAAATTGGTTATTCTCAATGGGGAAAACCCATTGTTACATCATCAGCTTCGATGACCTGTCTGTATAAGGTTACAAATGTATGTGCTTCTGAGAGACTTTTGCTGCAAGAAGCTTTTTGTCAGCTACAATACAATCTGGGCTTTGTATAATGTATACTGCCTGTTCAGGACCTCTTTAAGGCATGTCACTTGAACCATGGGACTGATGACTCTTGATTCATGAATAATAAATGAAACCCGGGGCACAGAGGTGAGATTGGCAAATGCCTTCCCGAATCCCGATGTGTGGTAGTGTATTGAAGAAGACAGAGTTCATGTGCAGTCCGTGTGCGTTTTCTTGTCTTGTAGTTGATTGTATCAACGACATTATGTCGCTGTTGACAGGCGAGAACAGCAATGACTCCATCGAAGTCGACCTCGACGACAGTTCAGCGCACAGGGGAGCACTCCAACAGCCGCAGACCCTGCTCAACCTCGCGTCAAAGGTTGCCGCGAAGCACTGCAGCTGTTCGGTCCTCGAAGTTCAGAAACCACCGCTCGATGAATCTCTTCTGCAGAAGGTCAGCCACCACCCCAACCTATTCTGTTCTATTGTATTCTGTTCTGTTCTTTACTATTCCATGCTGTTCTATTCTGCTCTGTTCTATTCTCTTGTCTTTTGTTCTGTTCTATTCTATTGTGTGTTCTAATATGTTCTATTCGGTTCTCTTCTCTTCTAGTCAATTGTGTGAACATTTTGACCTGTTCTTTTCTGTTCTCTTCTATTCTCTTTTATTATATTTTCTTCTGTTCTATTGTGTGTTCTATTCTGGTTTGCTCTATTCTGTTATGTTCTATTCTTTGACGGACTTATAAAGCACCTTTCACAATAAGTCTGATCAGAGGCACTCCCAGTGCGAAGGGCCTCTCGAAAAAGAAATTTAATAGAATGGTCAGAAGCAGATATATAAGATCTCAGCACAGATCAGGACCCGACAGAGGCAACCTATCTAATGTGACGGTAAATATCTGTAGTTGAAGGTTAACAATAAATATATCATGTTATTTGTGATGGCTTTGGTCAGTGGTGATGTGATAAAAATATTCATGTGGTGGGAGCAGTGTTTAAACGTTCACACTGCTCTCAAAATTCTTGGCTTGCGTTCCCACTTGATGGAACCCTGGAAACATGCGTTCCAATAAAACTCTTCATCAGCGTTCCCACTGCTCACACATTCAGCGTTCCTTCAGCTCACCCAAACCACTTTAACCACTGGGTGGGAGTAAGAAACTGATGTTGTTTTGATACTGAAAACAATCGTCGTCTTCTTATTGTGCCAGGTTGCTTACTGGGCATTTCCCCAGGACTTGCGTCGTGTGCGTGCCTATGCCTACCTGACCGATCGTCTCGTCAGTTGGCGCCGAGGTAACAGCCTTGTTAAGGATGAGAAGATAAAAGAAATGTCGCAAGTTGGTAAGAAATGGTCTTTTACTGCGTTGTTGTTTGGATAATTGATCGATCATAAGTTTACGAAAGTTGGTGTTTTACTTTTACAACCTTGCAATACACATTTCTAGGTGAGACAAATTTTCCAATCCTGAAATATGTAATTCATTAGTCCCAACCAATACAGAGCCAACTGTTTTGTTTATAACTGCTTTTCACTGTCCAGTTGCACTAACTACTAATATTATAAACAGAATGGGTGGGGTATTTTTGGATTTGCCATCTCATGCCCAGATTATTTCTAAGCTGACACCGTACTGTAAATAATTATGGTGAATGCATTATCTGTTAAATTACATGCTGTCCTTGAGAGGTTTGTGTCCTTAGAAAGGTACTTGTAATTTATTTCGTTTATGTAATTAATATGATTAATGTTCTGTAATGTTAAAATTGTTATGCAATTGTGCATGCATTGTTTTTTTTATGTATATCAATGTGGATGGTTACATGTGTACATCACTGCCTTGTATCAGAACCGTGTTTGGCATTTTTGGTGCTGTTCCAGGTCCATTGAAATTTGTTGCCCAGTCTACAGCCTGTCAGTTTTTTGTATTTTATTTGGATCCTGCCAGTGCAGAAATTTGTTTTGAGATTTTTGCTCCACCTGAGCCACATAGCCAGCTCTGCTGTAATGAATATGCTGTTAGTGGGAATATGCAATGGCGAGGGAGAGGACTGGCCAATCGCTATCATAAGCCAAGGCTAAGAAAATGAAGTCACTGACATTTCACATTCGTGGCTGCCACAGAGTTAACTTAACCCCTTTACCGTGATCCCCGAGTTAACTCGTCCAATTTTTACTAAGAAAATTTTTATTACACGGTAAACGGGTTAAGGAACTGCTCCTCTGTTCTTCTACTAGAACTTTATTTCTATGTGATTCTGACTTATAAATGTGATTCTGACTTATAAATGTGATTCTGACTTATAAATGTGACTCTCACTTATAAATGTGATTCTGACTTATAAATGTGATTCTCACTTATAAATGTGATTCTCACTTATAAATGTGATTCTCACTTATAAATGTGATTCTCACTTATAAATGTGATTCTCACTTATAAATGTGATTCTCACTTATAAATGTGATTCTCACTTATAAATGTGATTCTGACTGAACTTCTTCAGCTTTGCTGTTTGTGAATTTGTTTGCTGTTTCACTTCAACTAATGCCTCCTGCGCTGTGTCAAAGGTGCTTTAGGAATCATAAGTCTCTTTGTATGTCATCACTGAGTTGTAATTTTGCGTGTGATACAGGCTTTATGGCAACTGCGTATATTGCGAAGCACGGTGCCATCTGTGATTCGCGGACGAACAGTGAGATTCGTGTGTCGCTGATGTTTGAGAAGCAGAAGATCATCAGCAGCTCGTGTTCCGAATGCAAGAGCGAAGTCTGGTGTGAGCACGTGATTGCGGCCGTCGTCCACCGCATCAAGAACCCACACCTGGTCAGCTCAATGTTGATAGCTCAATGTTGATAGCTCAATGTTGATAGCTCAATGTTGATAGCTCAATGTTGATAGCTCAATGTTGATAGCTCAATCATGATGACTTTCGATATAGCAGTCATCATGGTGCTATTTGTAATGTCAGGGCATGATGGAAGTTCTTCTGTTGAACACTATTCAGACTGTCTATACTGGAATTCATTCTCCGTTTCTTTTCATTCATTATTCATTCATTAAATGAGTTGAATGGTGAGACTCCTCACTCCTGTATAAAAAATGCATGCTTTGCAGACCTATTTTTTGTTGAATTGTTGACCAAATGACTATGAATTATGAAGTTATTCCGTAATTAATTCTCTAATATTTTTCTTTGATTCTTCAATTCTTAGTCCAGTTCAACTGTATGCTGTTCCTTATCTTTTCAAACTTCAAGCTTTGCTTTTTCCTGGACATACATGCATTTTGGCATTGTGCAATAATATGTGCATGGACTTTGCATCATATTAAAACAAATATTATTTCGTGGCATGGTCATTATGACAGTGGCACTGTAAAATTTATTAAGATAGTTTCATTTTTATTCATTCAAATGTTAATAACTTCTTGTGCTATCCACATGTATATATTTGACTTTCTTTCGTGATTGTAGATGTTTTGATTGATTCATTGGTTTTGTTGTTGTAGGTTCGTGTGCATGCGCCAATGACTGAATCGCTGTCAAATCTTGATCGCTATCAACTTCAGAAGCTGCTTCAGTACGCCGTCAACGAAGACCCGGCCGGTGTGCTGGGGAAGATTTTTAAGCACATAGGTAGCGTCTACCAAACCAATTTCACTTTAACTGCGAATAAAATGTTCATTGAAACTTATGACCTTATTGATTTTCCAGGACGTCAGTGCAGTAGATTGGCAAGATACAAATTTGAGGTTCTTTTGTAATTAATGTGGCTTTCTTCATTTACTGGTCGTATTTTTTCTGCACAAGGTTTTTGAGTTTCTTTAGTTTTTGTGTTTTACCCCGATGTTGAAAGGTTTATATTGTGAGTCATATCTGTTATTAATTTATTTAATTTCGTCTTCATCAGAGTCTTCTAAAGTTTTGCAGTTGTATCTTTTTCACTTTGTTACGATGTGATTAAAAGCTCTGTATTATTACTTTGAGAGAAAAACCTTGTTGGTGTCGAGGGAAGTTTAATATCTGTTTCTTTGTTGTTTGTACTTTACAACTAAGTTACATATTTTGCTTTAGATAACTCTAGCTATTTGTCTTTGTTCTTTCACTGTTGTGTACTTGTCTTTGTTCTTTCACTGTTGTGTACTTGTCTTTGTTCTTTCACTGTTGCGTACTTGTACTTGTCTTTGTTCTATCACTGTTGTGTACTTGTACATGTCTTTGTTCTTTCACTGTTGCGTACTTGTACTTGTCTTTGTTCTTTCACTGTTGCGTACTTGTACATGTCTTTGTTCTTTCACTGTTGCGTACTTGTACTTGTCTTTGTTCTTTCACTGTTGCGTACTTGTACTTGTCTTTGTTCTTTCACTGTTGTGTACTTGTACTTGCATTTGTTCTTTCACTGTTGCGTACTTGTACTTGTCTTTGTTCTTTCACTGTTGTGTACTTGTACTTGTCTTTGTTCTTTCACTGTTGCGTACTTGTACTTGTCTTTGTTCTATCACTGTTGTGTACTTGTATTTGTCTTTGTTCTTTCACTGTTGCGTACTTGTACTTGTCTTTGTTCTTTCACTGTTGCGTACTTGTACTTGTCTTTGTTCTATCACTGTTGTGTACTTGTACTTGTCTTTGTTCTTTCACTGTTGCGTACTTGTACTTGTCTTTGTTCTTTCACTGTTGCGTACTTGTTCGATTTCAGATGAGATCAGGGACACGAATTCGGAGAAGAATCTGACGCAGGGTGCCCCCGACCCAACTTTTGGGGGGCTGCAGGGTGGAGACAAGTCGCAATGGGAACTGTCTCTCGAACTGCTTGATAAGCGTCTGATTGCAGATCTGGACTCCATGGTTCGATCCGGGTCTTACTACAGCTATGCAGAAGGACGAAACCAGTACGCGTACCTTCTTTTCAGTTCGAGTAGACACTAGACACTTTCTCCGGTGGAATTTCTGTGATTTTATGACCGCTGGATCTATTTTGGCTGCTATTATATTGGCAGTTTTATGTTGCATCTTAACCCATTGAGTCATTTAACACAGCAAATAAGCAGTCAACGTGTTAAGATATGATTGCTGCAATGTTTTTGTAATCGTGGTCTGCCCCTCTCCGAAGCACTGCCATTTCCATGACCCTGCCAACCATCCGAGTTTTGAGCTCATCTCCAGTTGGTGAAGATCTGCCTCAACTGACTGAGTCCATGTATGTTTGTTTGTTATAGCGCTCCTTCAAGATGCCGAATCTTCACTTGGAGGTGCTCCCGAATGCAGAGCAAACACTGCATCGGAGTTTCATGCCGAAGCGCTGAGCAATTGTGAGTGAAGGACTTGCCCAAGGTCCTTACGCAGTGAGGTGGATTCGAACCTCGAACCTTCCGGCTCCAAGGCAACGACGCCACCACTACTCCACCGCGCCCACAATATGTATACATGTTTGTATGTATATATGTATGTTTTACTCCCATGTATGTGTTATCCGTCCAGTTGAATATGTTGATAAGAAGTAATCTATGCTGTCAGACCCTGCTTGTAGCATGTTTTTATATATAACCAGTTCAGATTATAATATGTTAAGGAACATATATGCTAATAGAATTCAGGTTTTGTTGTGGGACCTTCTTATATTGCAACCTTACAGTAATTGATGTAGCTGTCAATGGTCGATTTATCACTTGATTAACAGACTTGTTTGTGCTGTTTTGTCTCTGGCAGAGAGTATTATCCCGACAATTACGATGTAGCCATGAAGATGCAGTCTAAGTTCTTTACTTACATCACGCCGATCCTTGAATTAGCCAGACAAGAGGAGTACATGGCTGCGGCCGAAGTTATGAAACACGTTGCAAATACCGTTGTTCTCAGTAAGCTACGTGCATTCGCTTTCAGTCTTTATGTTTTATGGGGCTGATGCCTCGGATATAAAGTATTAAAGATTGCAATTTCTTAGTCTCAGCATATGATGGCTGGGGGCCTTCCTCTCCCTTGCCAATTGGTCTTCCCACCAACAGTGTATAGTTAATGTACTCATTATAGCTGTGTTCGCTAGGGGCATAGGTGGAGTAGTCATCTCACAGAGAAAATTTTAGTCGACGACAAGGCTTTGTAGCAAGCCACTAGACTATTGCACACTCCGCAGTATGGTGTAATGTCGAGTAAATGTACAGTTAAAATTGATGATTGCCATGTTTTGATAATTATCTATGCTGTGCCTCTATCTAGAGCACTGCCACATCATGTGACTGGCCATCTCTATACTGCTCGTCAGTCCATGCTTTGTGCACATTCTTTGGTCTGAAATTCAGCGGATGAAAGGCAGGTTGCTCTGTGAGACATCCAACATGTCTCTTTTTCTTAGGGATCCGGCTTTATCAAATTTTGCTGTATTGCCATTCCATTTTCTCTTCAAGACTTGCCTCTCAACCAGGTGTGATTCTTCTTGAACCAAATTTCCTCAATAACACTTTGTTGCGGTATGATTAACGAAGATCTACACTGTGTCCGGAAAAAAAGGGACCCATTTTGTAAATATTAAAATAAATAGTAAATATTCATCGATTTTTACAATTTAAACACCATTTTAATCCTGACATATTTGTCTAACATTGGTGAAAATATAAAAGTTCCAGTCACAATAATGACGTCATGATGACGTCAGTTGCATCAAAATGCATATAGCCGGCCATTTATGCATGGTTCGGTTGATATTATTGGCTTTTGGTAAAACGGAAATCCATTTAATGGAACCAAAAGTGAAAATAAATGCAGCTTATTAGAGGGATTGTCTGCTCTATACAAAAGTGGTGCCTGATATCCGGGAATATTCGGAACAATAGCCTACACATTTCAACAAAACAGCGCTTCAGCTCACTGAGTTCGTCAATATGTTGAACTGTTGACTAATGAGACTCGTATTTCATTCCTCTTAATCTTTGGTCGCTAAACGACCGCCCGCTTAAATTCCGATGATGATAAGATTTGGAGACTGATGGAGGAGAAGGTGTAAGCTTAAGCTACAAGACAAGGATAAGAGACATTGAAGAACTCCCTGAGCGAATTGTTAATGCCTGCTGGAGGAAGATTTCGATACGCTGGTTATCGATGCTGCTGTTGGCTATTAGCGCGACCGTTTTGAAGTTTACGTTGAGGCCAAAGGTGTACACTTTGACCACAAATTAAATCAGATGTAAAAATATAATTAAACTTATATTTATTATTAATAAACTACATCATAAAAATATTGAAATTTTTGATGATTTTGCGCATTTATCTCTTAAATTTGACTTTTTGTGCAAATGACGTCATAATGACGTCATTATTTGAACTGGAACTTTTATATTTTCACAATTGTTAGAGAAATATGTTAGGATAAAAACGGTCTTTGAATTGTGAAAATCGATTAATATTTACTGTTTATTTTTATATTTACAAAATGGGTCCCTTTTTTTCCGGACACAGTGTATATGCGGATGAACTAAAAACTTAGGTGACGAGGATTTTTTCCTAATCTGTGGGGTAGGCTATTTGCATGTGTAGCAATTGTCGACTTATGATTTCAGAATGGCAATAAACTGTTTTCGGCAGTTTCTTCATTCCTCAAAGTTCCTGACTTTTTCTGTTTTGTGTAGAAATGTTAAAAATTCAAAGAACCGACTGTTCTAATCTGTCACGCCTATGGCATGATCTCAGTCACATCTACACGCTTCTGCTGGTGCGTACGGAAGACCCAGCAGCCCGCAATCTACTCCTCTCAACCGCTCATGAACTCAACAGGTAAATGCAGCTCAAGACTAAAACTATTAGTTAGTGGTGGAGGTAACGACATGTCAGAGAAGGTGGCGATTGATAAGTGTCTTGGAGGTGTGAATCGTTTGACGCTGTGTTGGCTGCCTCACCCGTTATTTAGAGTTTCTACTTCTGACCAATTTATTGTGGGCATTCGTAATGGCCTACCTCGTCACTGTCTTATTGTACTGTTGATGAGGGGATGGAATTGTGACCTTTGATATCTGGGGTATGCATCTCTGGGTTCATCATCTTGTTTGGAAATTGTTTGGAAGCTGAGTGTTTCATGGTTTTACCAGAAGAAACTGGACTTTGGTAATGGATAATTGAGGAGAAACTGTTACTACATTTTAAAACTTGTACGCAGTATGATTTTATTCTTCTGACGTGCATTGTAATGTGGAAAGGACTAAGTACTAGGTTAATGCACATTTTCTGCATTGACATGTTTTAGTGTGTTTGCTAATTTCTCTTTACATACAATTTGGTGTTATCTTATTGTTTTGCTAAATATATTTTGGTGTTCTGTTGAAGTTTGTGGAGGATTAGCCACTGAGTGACTTTTTTCTGTTCGTCTTTACTCTGTGATTGTTTTGAGCAGTGGTTCCCAACCCTCGAGCCAAAAGTGGCCCGCCAGGGCCAGGCCTAAACAAATGGCCCTCATCTCTCAAAGAATTAACAAAAATATATGACAAAGTTGACAATTTGGACAGGATAGAACCAGTGATGTAGTCGAGTCCACCTCAGCCGAGTCCGAGACCGAGTCCAGCTAAGCCGAGTCCGAGTCGAGTCCGAGTCCAAAGGGGTTCGAGTCCGAGTCCGAGTCACGAAGGGTCGAGTCCAAGTCCGAGTCCGAGTCCAGTAACATCAATATCCACTGAAACACTCAATAAGCCTATTATTGCATAGAAAAGTATCGATACTAGCCTATGTATGCAAAACATTAATGTAATTTATCCAAATTGAACTGTTAAAATACTGAATTATAGATAAAGTTTTGTTCGATAATCTGGCGAAGCGGAATGGATACAATTTCTTCCACTGCCATAGACCTACACAAGTTCAACAGGCGCATCTTGTGGAGTCTCTTATGTTGAGATTTGCGGCCAAAACTGCCACCAATCAATAATGGAAGTTTAACGACCGTGTATGACCAAAGGGCCTTTACAGTCTTCTGCCACCAATCATCAATGCTTTTGCTTTTAAAGTAACCTAAATATGTTCGGAGTCTGTGGTGTGGGGAAATGGGGTCCATCTACTGTGTTAACAGGCCTATCATCTGCCCTCCAATACCCCAGCACGGACCAACTAAGTGCTACGACTGCCTGCACAGACCAATAATTGTATAGTAGGCCTATCTGATCCATTAATGGAGATTTAAATAAACCTCTGTGCCCGGTTCCAAGATCAGAGAAGCTCTAATAGCCACCAGCCACAAATAGCCAATAGACACATTCAACCTCTATAATTCTCATTAGTCTTATCCATAAACATCTAGATAAATTAGAAATCTATGCCCTCTGACCTATCTGGTCAGCGTATCAAGGCCAAGCTTATTGAGGGTGTCAAATTATCAAGTTCGATTTCGATCCTATGCATGCCATTGATGCCTGGTTATGTGTGTAGGCCTATGTGTTTCTATAAGCTCAAGTTCAAATATTTCCTATCGCCCCTCCGGGCCCTCCCGTAACCTCACACTGACCAGACATCAAATACAGGTCTGTAATTGACTTCGCTCGCTCTGTGTTCAGCGGTGCCCAGTCATCCGTCACATTACTTCAATGTCAGGTTGTTTAATGGACGATCCCGTAGGCTACATGGGCTCCTTTGTTTGAGTTGAGTAATCAATAAAGCAGTCGAAATGCCTGAATTGGTTGTGGCAATTAATACACAATAGCCTGCTCCACGGAGAACTCGTGACTCGGAAACCGAGTCACCGAGTCAAATTTCGAGTCCAGGGCTTTGAGTCCGAGTCCAAGTCCGAGTCCTGACGGTCCGAGTCCAAGTCCGAGTCCGCAGAAAATCGGTCTCGAGTCGGACTCGAGTCTTTTGCCGGACTCGAGTCCTACATCACTGGATAGAACACGTAATTATTTTCCATTACAGATTATTTTATTTTGACGTCCATAAATAGCATCAAACATTCTTTCTGATTCAATTATAACAATTTTTATATGCTTTTAGTTAGTTAAATTTTAGCCTCGTGGCCCCCTAATGTCCTTCAAGTAAGAAAAAGTGGCCCTCATGTCCTCCAACTTCGAAAAAGTGGCCCTAAAGTCAAAAAAGGTTGGGAACCACTGGTTTTGAGTGTACTTGTAATGATTTCTTCGCTTTGTGTCTAGCATAAATGGAATTCGTGATCACCTCATCGAACACAGTCTCTGGGCCGAGCTGCCTCCTCTGACGTTGCTCTACTCATCAGAAGTAGACAAAGTATGAGCTCCTCTTTTATATGCTAATCTAGCCATTAGGTACTCGTCGTCGTTTTTATTCTTTGATCATCGAGAGATCTTTCAGCTTTTTGGAGGCGTTCCTTTTGAGGAGATACTATTATCCGGAAGAGTTTCTTGTGAGGAGATACTATGCTGATAAATTGCGATTACAGTTGCTATGACGACCGCCTTGCATCGGAGTTGTACTGTGGATTGAGAAGCACACTGTAACGGACGAGCAGTATTGTGGCAAGTACATTTGATACGGTATAATTTACTGTTGGAATATTATTATTATTATTATTATTATAACATCATCATTTATTAAACACAACGTTCTTCTTCTTATTATTATTATTATTCACCTTTGTTGTACAATGTTGATGTCTGATGGTCTAGTGCTTATGAGTGCTTTTGAAATTTTGGCTCTATTGGCTTCCCAGCCAACTCGGCTATTCTGAATTATGAATAAACGGACTGTTGATTGTCATGACGAAAACCACTGTAATCAGATGCAAAGGAAAGAAATGGAAGGTCAATAGTATGCTTATTTCCATGACTACTAGCATGTATAGCTTAAGGGATTGCTCTTCTTCGTTTTCTTGCTATCCTCATTGCCATGGTTACCAGCTCAGTATTAAATGACAAGGCCAAGTGAAATGTAACAGTGCTTCTATTTTTATGCTGGTGTACATTGTACGCATGCATTGTATATGGACTACTGACCAAATTCTGGGCTTATTGCATTCTGCATTGGCATTGTTGACCCACAAGCCAGCTCATTATCACATTTCATACTATTTGTCAAATTTGTGGCAGGAATTTCATGCCTGATCTTTTCATTTGAATGAAAATGACAAATTTCTGTAATGATTGCTTGTATTCAATTACTGGCAGATTTCTTTGACCGGTCAGTAAGTTGTTGACTTGTGTTTTTCAACTCAGATTAAAGGAAGCGGGTCTACAATGGTTGAACCACTGGTTGCCAAATTCCTTCCACCAAATCCTAGTGACTTGAAGCTCCTGCTTGATGGAACAGATAGCCTAGATAAATGGTAAGTCAAATAGTGCTGATGTTTAGCACATTGACCGCCTACAGTGCCTACACGCCATGTTAAATGACTGGCTGAAGTACGAGTTAACTCGTACCTTGCGGTCAACGTGTTAATACCTGTGACAAATGTGTGCTTGTATAATGTATACTGCCTGAAAAATAACCTCCTGAAGATGCTCCCAGTTCATCAGGAATTAGGAAGATCATTTGTAAGGAATTTAAGGAAATGATGCCCAAACCAGTCCCAGTGAATGGTATCACACTGAGTTTTTGCAAATGAATCCCAGCGGCCGCCATCTTTGTTTAGGCTTCCAACTGAGAAAATTGGATTTATCTTTACAGGGGCTTCTATCCCATGTATAGGCGGGCGCGACTTGCGCCCAGTGAAAAACAGGGGGGGAAACAGAAGAAAGCCAAAGCTTACGTCGATAGGGGGGGGAAGGCCAGCCATGGAGGCAGTGTTTAATCTAGTCATCTCTAGTAAGCAGTTTTCACCAGAAATTCCCCCCCCCATAAACATATTTCAACATTGTATTAGTTATTAGTTATAATAGTATTACTATCTACATTATTTCATCACATGAACCGTTTTAATACGCCACGATAAAATTTACTATTACCTAATTATAATAATATTATTTATGGCCTACCAGTTTAATGAATGATACAATCATATTATAATGATTTGATTTAATGTTAATACTTGTACAAATACTATATTAATTTTGTACAACTAAATGCAGTGTTTAATCTAGACATCTCTGGGAGGGAGTTCCCCAGGAATGAAAATTTTCCAGAAAAATCGATATGTGTTGTGAACATGTATAGGCTATCGTATAATTTCCCCCTTCATAAAAAGTATAAAATGCAACATTGACCCTACCTATACAAATATGACAGGTTTATACAAGTGTGTCAGTAGAAGAATTTGACTGCAAAGCATCGAAGTAGGCCCACTAAAAATAAGGTCATTCATCAGCATTTTGGGGAAGTAAATGTATGTTTCAAGGAGGAAAATTAGGCGAAAGACTAAAAAATGTTGTCAGAAAATTTCTGTCTGAGCGGTTTTCGCTCGCCCAAAACAGCCATTTACCCCTTCCCAATACCTAAATTCCCCAAAGCAGTGTGACTAGGTAACATAGTGATTAAACACTGAACTAAATGGCTTATCTCCAGTGTTATCTTTCAAATTTAAGGCTGTCAAATTTCAAAATATTTTGTTCCTTGAACATTTAGAAAAACAACATCATTATTATGTAGGCCCACATTGTATTTTATTGTATTGCAGAAATTGCAAAAAATGCGGAAATTGCAAAACTTTCTAATGGGTGGAGGGACGCATATCACACCCAAAACCCCTCCCCGTCTTGGCGCTACGTGTTTCGGTGATCGTCTGCTGGATGCGTGTTTGTCTCTTCCCCAGAAACCTTCATTCCCTATAGTTAGGGGACAAGATTACATATTGCCGGGAAAGTAGGTCGGCCCAATAAGAGGGGGGCAGAATATGTATTGCGCCCGGCTGCTTAGGGGGGATAGAAGCCCCTGTATCTTTAAGACAATTTAATAACCAATTATAATCTTTTATAAATGGGATTTCTAAAACCAGAAGTTTGTTTGCCAGAAAACTAATATTAACAACCCTATGGAGTTAATTTTACTGGTCTGTCAGGTTTGTTAATAATCTGTTAGTAAATTTTGAAAGTGCACAACTATGGGAAATGTTTTGCGGCTGAAGTTTTCTACTTGTACCAGTCGACTGCAGAAACATGCAGGTTGTATGTTTGACTCGGTCACTGCACAACACAGTTGGCTCTATGGTAGCATACTTGTTCTGTGTTCGTGCCACTGTGTGTTTGAGCATGATGAGCAAACTGTGCGTAAAATAATGATTTTTGACAATTTACTTCTCACAAGCAGCAGAATTTAGTACCTGCCTGAGCTTGGACGTAGGCACCGAGTTCGGCAAAGTTCGGCTCCCCCAGTCCTTGGAGTAACTCCATTATTGCAGGTTCAGTGACTCGGGTAATATGGATAAGGGACTTTGGAAGGGTGGTAGAGTGTGATTCATGTAGCGAGATCACCTGGTATACTGGTCTATATTATCACCAGAAAGCTGAATGCTCATGCAGTTAAGTGTTGCATATTAATTGTTGCAATTTGAGATGTCGAAATCTTAGAGAAGAATGGATTCTGCAGAGAAAGTTCTGCTTGCTGATCAATATATTTGTCCACTTGGTCTTTCAACTCAGGTTGGCCTCCCTGATACCTGTTGAGATCCTTACTAAATAACCTTTTGGCATATACTGATTATGCTTCAGTACTTTCTTTGTATATGTTGATGCATCTTGCAAATGAACAGCGAACTGTGAAATGTTCTTTTTGTATTCAGCTCGTATGACGAAGATCTGGTCGTCACAATCGCTCGACTTGAAACCATTTTCTACTTTGAAAGAGAGAAGTCCTGCCAGAAATTGGTCCGTCTCACTTTCATGGTTCTTCACAAATTGGCCATACTGGCTCAACAGGTTTGATTAATTTTATGCTTGTGCTTAACTGCTCTTAGAATTGTAATTTACGGTAAGCGAATAACTATTTACTTCTATACTACTTAACTACTAGATGTGTAAATTTGTATAAAAAGGTGTTTTCTGAAACAGGTTTAAGAAGCTGAGTAAGTAGGTAGCAAAGCAATTTATTGGGTGAAATATTTTCACACAGTGACTACTTGAAATTCCACCACTTAATTATACACAAATTTATCCCATTTGTACGTTCTTTTGTCTTTCGTAGGATTCTGTGATAGGTGCGGCTTTGTCGTTACCGACTGATGGTGGCGCAAACACGACGCTGGATTCTTCGCGAACGAATGTCCAAAGTTCAAAAAGTCCAGCGTCGTCGTCTTTTCCCTCTGGTATATAAATTTTTATCTTATCTGATAACTGTGCTTTATATGTTTTTACGACTTTATTCAGTGATTTCTTTTCAGAGCACTATTTTCTTTGACCCGAGGTGAAGGTTATAATCCCTCAGGTTCTTAGGAACTATCTGGTGATCAATAGCCATTCTATAACTAACGAGTCTTGTCTCCACTGAAGTCCACCATCTTGCCTCCCGAGATTCACGGCTTTAGACTGTTGAGTACAAATGGAAATTCACTGGAAAAGCTGGTGTTTCACAAGTGGCTTGCCAGAAACTGGAAATAAACAGCACTTGGCTCACCTCAGCGATACAATCAAGGCGCAACCGATTGATTGGTCCTAGTGATTCAAAGGCAATGTGCGATGAAAGATGGCCCAACTATTTTGCTTGTTTTCTAATGGCGGTCAGCTCGGCAACACCCCCGACCAATATTGAGGTCAGCATAATATGGACATTGGTCGCAGCCTTGCTGATGCATTTGCCCGCTGCCAGTCATTTGCCATCGTTGCGGAGAAGCTTGGGCGGCTACTTCCTGGGAGGGAATGTCTACCTTTTCTTGCACTCCCCAAATGATGTCATTGAAACTTTCATACCGAGGTATTTCGATTTTCAGAACTTCTATTTCGTAGCCTTGGCGTATGTATGCAATGTGTGACAGCTATTGCTGTAAATATTCAGCGTAAGCAGATTTCTAGCCAAGCGTAAATGTGATGCACTCATCATACTGCTGAAGTTACTCTTTTGAAATGGAAATCTTTAAATATTCTGCGAGGGAGGCTCAATCTTCAGACAGACAGAATAGAAAAATTCATCATGCCTCTCTGTTTAATGCTTGATCTGTTTAATTGATGTTTAACGATACTGCTTCATAACAAAGATAATAATTCCCTTTCTCTAGGATTGGTACTGTAACTACCGCAGTCAGGGTAGTACCAAATTATAATTATTAGCGTCATAGCGTCTCCTCGTATTTGTGTTGCAGTCTCGACAAGGTCGTGTGGCAAGGGTAAATCTGGTCGGTCAACTTCCAAAGACAAGCATCCAGCGAAACGCTTCAAGAGCCTTTACGACCACGTCACGACGGCCAACTTAAGTCGGGTGAGTCACGGACAATCTCTTGCGATAAATTGTCAGTTTGAGTTGATTGCTAATTTAAGAAAAACATTTTAAAACCTCCATGTGCTGATTTGTGTTTGAGACGTTAGAAAGGTGTTAAAAATGCAAAATAGATTTTGCTTAAACCAAAAAAATTTCATATATCCAATGACCCTTAAAGGATGGTGCTAATTGCTGCAACGACATTCATAGTTACTCTTTTTTTATGTATTTGAATGTTCTTGCAAGCTTTCAATGAGCAATCTGTTGTTTTGTCAAGACAATGTTCTCTCACATATATCCACAACTGCAATTCATTGGTAGCAACGACTGCATCATTTGACACACTTGAGCACATGATTTTTTCAT
Organism: Lumbricus rubellus; assembly: GCA_945859605.1. NCBI lineage: Eukaryota > Metazoa > Annelida > Clitellata > Crassiclitellata > Lumbricidae > Lumbricus > Lumbricus rubellus. The sequence goes on from OX243812.1 coordinate 55,288,769, forward strand.
TTGACTTAGTGGAATTTAGAATTCTGTAGGCAGGGGAATGTTATTCCAAATGGCAAATAGACAGTATTCTATCAGATGATTTTATTTGGTGTAGCTAATTGCACTTTACTCTGCTATGAAGTGGCAACTCCTAGTTCATCGGGCTCAGATGCAAGGCAACAGTGAATGTTTTCGGTTGTAGGGCTGTCCATCTCGAATCACCTCCATTCGAAACTGTGTTTAGTACATCTGACCAATCAAACTTTGTTTCATAAGTCTCTCACATCTTCTTTCTTTTGTCATGTCTGGACTGGGGCGCCTTAGAGTACGTTTCTTTAACATGTTGGCTGCGAGGAACGTGTTAACACGTCCCAAATTGAGTCATTTAACACAGCAAATCAGCGGCCAACGTGTTAAGGGGCGCTGTATAAATCTACAGAATGAATGAATGAATACATACCTTACAGTACTTGATTGACATGTGACCATATGTGTGATGTTCTAGGGTCAGGTGGCACATGCAATGATGTACTCGCTGAAGCTCCTAATCGGGACGCAGAAGATGACCATCATGGAGACAGCCAATCGCAAGCTTCTCACCGGGTTCTGTCTGCAGGCGCTCGAGCTGTCACGGCACCGCACGATGGTGACGCCAGACTCCATCGCTCATCTCGAACACGACTGGCTGCTGAAGCTGGAGACGTGTGTCTGCGACTACCTGCAGAATGCAAGCGCCGAGGCAACGGATGCGGTCATCATGTACATTGACGCCATCTCGACGCATGGCACCAAGTTCTACAACGGCGCCTATCCACTCGTGCTGCTCGAGATGCTCTGCCATCTGTGCACGAAGAACGAGGGATTGAAAACGTCGAAGGGCCGACAACTCGTCCAGATCTGCTCAGAAATCCTTCTCAACTCGACGACCTGCCTCGAAAAGGTGACGCTGCCCAAACCAAGAGCTTCAGACCTGTTTTGGGAATGTGAGTGCTCGAAAGATTTTTCTGCATTTTGTAAAGCGCAGATGTACGGTAACTTATGTAATGTGCAATTGAGGTGATCAGTTGTGACTTTCTTTTTAAATGAGAAACATCTGTCCTTTTTTCACCCGTGTGCTGTTTTGGGGCGCCATATAAATTGTCGTCATTATTATTGTTGTTGTTGTTGTCTTTATTTCTATTTATCATTTCCATTTATTTCTTATTATTTGACTGCCTTTTCAGCTCTACGAATTATGTATGTCTATTACTATGCCTGCACAGTGCACGCCAGATATGGATAACAATTGGTCAAATAAAGAATATTCTTATCTTATCTTTTTTTATCTTATTACTTTGTAATTTTATTCAGGTTTGCTTGGAACAGCTGGTGGCTATAGATTTAGTGTACCGTATAGTCCCAAGTTTTCCAGATTAAAGTTTCTGCTTTTGGTGTCTTTTCCTATATTCATAAAGACGAATCTACTGGATGAATTACTCAAGATGAGGAGTTTTTATTCTGTTTTTTTTAGAATCTAAGCATTTAAGATGTTCTTATCGATGACCCTTACAGTGGGTTATGTGTATTGTATTCGTGTATTGTATTGTATTGCATTTTTTTGCTGCATTGTTTTCTGTTGGCAGTTGTGATGGAGCGTGACACGATGCCCATCTCAAGACATCACAGAGACTTTGCAATCCGGAAATTCCATGTCATTACCGAAACATTCCTTTCTTTCGTTGGCACCGACACACCGCAGGACGTTGAACTTCTTGTTCAGGTATTTTTCAGTTGTGATGCAGAAATAATATTACAACTGTAAGTTAAGACAAGGCGTTTGGTAAAGAATTTACAATAATTTATTGTGTACTGTGGTGAAGTGTTTGTGAGTACTTGTATAAATGCTATCGTAAGGGTCCGACACTGGAAGGTTTTTCTTTCCAGCCTGCCTGGCTCTGCGATGCTTGTCACGTCTGCACTTCGTCGCCTCAGAATTATCTTGGCGTATGTCCACTTTTGTGAATTCCGAGAAAAACGAGGTAGAAGTTTCGAAACTTTGGATGGAAATTTTAAAAAATGAGTGCAATAAAACTTCAGGCAAAGACGTCATATTAAAGCATCGACATTAATTAAAGGATGTTGCACTAAAATTAAACTGAAACTTAAAATGGTTTTTTGTGATATTTCGGAAAATGTTGTATAAAATGGATTTAAATCAATTGCAAGTCATCCTGACGTGAGAATTCTTTTTAAAATATGTAATAATAAAAGAAAGCAATATACAATCAATTGCGACTTTGTTCGTTTCAATTTTCGCAAGTTTAATACCCTTTTTTAAATAAAAGAACGTTTTTACTCCCTGGACATACGACACTATGATACAACGAAGTGGGATGTCATATCTCCTTCGTCCAATCAACGACGAGTTTCTCTGAACATACGACAATGCACTTTTAAACCGTGAATGCGGCGGCACTGGAGATACGGCAAATATAAATTGGAGATACGACAAAGCAACACTGAACATGGACATACGACAAGTAGTTTTCGTTGAATATCTTTAAAACGACTCGTCATATCTCCTAACGGTTAACAGTGAAGAAAGATAAACAAGTTTTGCTACAAAACAAGTCTAAACTTGATTTTGAAAAAAATGGACATACGCCAAGATAATTCTGAGGCGACGACTTGTCTGTGCTTTTGAATAATTCACCCTACTAGAATCGCTTTCTTCTTCTTTACGTTCTCTGCCAAGCGGCAGGTCCAAACGTCCAATGTCTCCACGTTTCCCGCTGTTGTGCCATGTCCTTCAGTTCTCTGTATCCCTCTTCCATGATCCCATCTAGCAATTTTTGTCTAGGCCTTCCTCTGCACCTCTTTCCCTCCAATCTTCCTTCAATTATTTCTTTCTGCAGTGAGTCACCTCTTAGCAAATGTCCCACCCAATTCTTTTGTCTTATCTTTATTGTGTCCAGCAGAGATCTTTTTTCTTCCACCATCGTTAGTACTTCTTCATTTGAAACGTGCTTTGTCCAACTGATTTTCTCCATCTTTCTCCATACCCACATTTCAAAAGCTTCCAGCCTCTTGACGTCTTCTTTTCTCATTGTCCATGTCTCTGCGCCATATAACGTCACACTCCATATCAATGTTTTGACCATTCTCTTCTTAAGATTTCTATTTAGCCCTCCTCTTAGCAATTCTTTTCTTTTTAAGAATGCCTCTTTGCCCATTGCTATTCTCCTTCTTATCTCTTTATGACATTTAGCGTCGCTTGATATTAAACTTCCCAAATAGCAGATTTCCTTCACCTGCTCTATTTCTTCTCCATTTTGTTTTTATGCATATACCGGTAGTTGTTTCCTTTTCCTTACTGATCTTCATAACTTTTGGCAGAGAATCGCTTTACAGATACTTAAATGCAATTTGGATTGATCCATTTGTGCTGTTAGCAGAGCTTTCATAGTGATGAATATGTTAAGTCACTAATCTTGCTGTGTAGTTCAGATTCTACACCGTGACTCAAAAAAAGTAAGCCAAATTGTTTTTTATATATCTCTAAAACCTGATAACATATCACGCTAAAATTTTCCAAATATTTAGAGAATTGGACCAAGAATATTATTCCAAAATTTCATGAGATAAAGTTGAACGAATAAAAAGTTATGAATATTTAAACTTCATATACCGAAATTGCAGTTTACAAGCAATTTTTGTGTCAGATTCAATAAAAAGTAAGCTAAACTGTTATTCTTATATCTCCAATGCCTGATAATTAATCATACTAAAAGTTTCCAGATATTTAGAGAATTGAACCAAGAATAGGATTCCAAAATATCGTGTCGTGAATTTGAACGGATAGTAATATATGAATATTTAAGCTTAATCTCCAGAAATTTCAGTTTTCTGCAAGTCTGTTATGGTGTTCGTTGCGATTTCGATGCTTGATAGTTCACAATTTTGGTCTTCAGGGATCCTGGAGTAAAATTAACGGAGTATATTATCGCAATGTTCTGCTGTCACAACATCTTCCACCTGCTATCAGAAATCTATAGCCCCAGAAGGCGGTTTTCTTTTTCAACAGAACAGCGCCAGCCCACAGAGCTACGGAATTCATCGAAATGCTGACAAGAGAGACGCCAGACTTCATTTCTCCCACATTATGGCCTCCGAACAGCCAAGATTTGAATTCTGTCGACTCTAAAGTGTGGAGCGTGCATGATGCAAGACCGGGTCTATCAGACAACAATCCATGATATATACGATATGAAGCAACGCTTGATGGAAGTGTGGTATGGCCTGGACCAGAGGATATTCGACGATGCTGTTGCCTAATGCATGGCGCCAGCGCCTCCAGACTTGCGTGCAAGCAGGAGGAGGACTTTTGAGCATGTTATTTAATTAAATAATCAAACCATACTGTCAGGGTCATATTGTTAGTTCAATTCTCTACATATCTGGAAAATTTTAGAATGATTAATCATCAGGCATTAGAGATAATAAGGAAACATTTTATTGAATCTCACAGGAAATTGCTTGTAAACCGCAATTTCGGTATATGAAGTTTAAATATTCATAACTTTTATCCGCTCAACTTTATCTCATGAAATTTTGGAATCATATTCTTGGTCCAATTCTCTAAATATTTGGAAAATTTTAGCGTGATATGTTATCGGGCTTTAAAGATTATGAAAAACAATTTGGCTTTCTTTTTTTGAGTCACGGTGTATATTGTCCTGCTGCATCTTTCAGATCCTGGAACACTTTGAGAACATAAAGACCGTGCCGCTGTTGAAGATGATCAGCAAGGACCTGCGCATTCACGTGTGGCGCTTCAAAGAGGAGCACCGTGTCATCGAAGCGATGCTGCGCTTCTCCATCCACGCCTACCGCGAATCTCAGTCGCCGCTCAACCTCAACACCGACAACAAGCGCGTCGAAAGCGTCGACCGCGAATTCGTCTTCAGCCTCGCACGCAAGCTCGGCATCTCGAGTCTCGGCATCTTCTCGCAGACGTGGCAGAACATCTTCTCGTGCAAGGACCTCCAGGAACTCGTCCTCTTCCTCGAACCGAAGGACGGCGAACGGCACGACCTTCCCGACGTCGTCACGAAGGTCATCATGGAGTTCTACGAAGCGAAACGGTTCCACGAGGACGACGCCTGCCTCCTGCTCACGCGATTCTTCCAACCGGCCGACGCCAGCTATCGCGTCGCCGTCGAGAAGATCCTGGAGAATTCGGAGAACTATCACGCCGGCGCGCTGTTCAACCTCGCTCAGCTGCAGCTGCAGCAGAAGCAGCGACGACGCGACGTGATGGACCAGGAGGTGTTCGCGATCGTCGTCAAAGCCTTCGAGCGCATCACCGGCATCACGCCGAAGCTGCTCGAGTACGTCGACTGGGTGTTCTGCTCGTGCACGCGCAACCGCAACGATCCGTCGCGGTCGCCGTTCTACAGCCGCATGATCCAATGCATCTGCCAGTACGCCAAGTCTCACCCGGAGGTCATCCTCAAGGTCTTGCAGAGCATGGAGCAACACCCGACGCTCGTCAAGCACTCGACGGCCATCGACCTCGGCAACTCGCTCGTCGGCGCCTACAAGGAGCACTTCCTGTGTCGGTTCCGCGACTGCGGACACGCCGCGTACATGACGGTGATCGGCGAGATGCAGCGCGCGCGACTCGAGTGCAAGCACTACATAAAGAACGGCGACATCGACTTCGACTCGGAGGTCGTCGAGTTCATCCGTCGCATGCACAACACGAAGAAGAAGCTGATGAAGATGCTCGACCAGGAGTTTCCGTAACCTCGCTATGTCTCGCTCTCACCGGTGACGTCCGACCAGGCGTTGCATGCGCTGTGTGTTCGACTTCTCTTTGTTTTGTTACTTTGTCGAATTTATTATTTAGACGGACTGGACTTTGGACAGTTGCTTTTGCGATCGATAGAACGTCGTTGACGGACGACGACCGAAGCATTGGGTTTCTCTCGTGGTGGCTTTCAGGCGGCTTCTTTGGTCGGGCTTTGTGGCCTTCCTCCTCGGCGGGCTCTTCTTTTCTTGCGGCCTGCACTGTCGTTCTCTTTGCCTTGCCAACTTATTTTTTTATATTGCGTGCGGGTATTGTTCTTCTTCTGACAAACAACTGCATTGCTTGTAATCTAACCACAACCACCTGTTAGCTTTAAGTTTGACACTAGTGGAATTTGCCTTGGTGCCAACATTAATAGGCTGTGCTTAAGTGCATGGCCACATAGGACAATGTGTTTCACATTAGCATATGTGATGTGAAACAACTCATAATTTGGTTTGTTACTGTAGAGCCGCATTTAACACATTCCCGATGATGTGAGTTAAATTATTGTAGGTATATTTATTCGGTTCATGATAGGACTCAATAATGTACCTTTTTCCCCCAAAGACTTTTGCAAGCACTTTAGTAGCAATATTCCTTTTGTTCAGCCATGTTAGAGAGTGGTAGGACCACGGAAATGAGGTTTTTGACGTAGAAACTAGTTCTCACATTGCTGTAATTTAATTGTTCTTGGTGTGCTCATCTGAACTGGTATTGATTCACTGACTGATTGACTATGTAGCTAAGTTTTTTTTAATATCATGTGAAGGACCGCTAGGTTAGGTCTGGAGTTTTACCATCATGTGAAGGACTTATTAGGTCATCGTATTATTATTTGCCATCATGTGAAGGACTTATTAGGTCATCGTATTATTATTTGCCATCATGTGAAGGACTTATAAGGTCATCGTTTTATTATTTGCCATCATGTGAAGGGCTTGTTAGATCCATCACATTATTTGCCATCATGTGAAGGGCTGCTCAGAACATTCTATTAGATCGTCATCTGATATGTTTTAATGAATTCATAAGTAAAATTCTAACCCATAAGTTAGTTGCACAGTTTGAGGATGATATAGGAAGAGCATTTGAAAATTATCCATATAGTTTCTCTGAGAAGTATTAGAAACTGCTTGATTTTGAGATTCATGTGTTTGCATGGATTGTGAATATGCAATGTCAAAGACCTCTTTCTTTTCTATGCTTTGTTTTCTCGCAGAAACTCTGTGAAAAAAGATCACTTGTTTCTGTTTCCGCTGATTTCACGTTAACTGTGTCTTGATTACTGGATTGTGAAAGTAGGTTTGACACAGAAATTCCCAGCGTTCCAGGCTGCTTGGAAATTAGACGTTACATTATGAAAACATTATGGTGTCCGTCGGTGTTCACTGTAATCTGGTGCTAATTGTTTGAAAATTATTTTCAGTTTAAGTTTGTTTTTCTCTGTCTGAAAGCATTATTTGAATTAGAATGATCCATTTTCTGTTTTCTTTGTTGCATGTTTGTCTTTAAACAAGACTGTGCTTGTTTGTCCTTATGTCCTTATTCAGATATGTCTTCACACCAATGAGCAAATTTCTGTCTTTTTGTTTTGTCAGTTGATGAAGTTGCATCAAGAGCGGTGAGTTTAGGTGATGTTTGAGGCAGTGGTGCAAAACTGTCATGGCAATGTCAACAAGAAAATATAATTAAATGCAAGTATTGAACTATCACTGTGTTGTCTATGGGATTGTTTACGATAGGTTAGTGAAAACTCAACCTCTTATTCAACTTGCTTGGTTCGGGGCCAAAAGTCTCTAAAATTCAACTTTTGCTTAGACTTGGCTGCAAAATTTATTGAATGCATTTTGTTATGATTTATATTTTAATCGTCCTCATCATCATAATGTTTGAGTAGGCTACTCTTCTATTGTACTTAAGAGACATTGCAAACCCGCAAAAATCGTTAGTAGCCTAATACCCTAATAGGCCTAGGCCAATATGCACAAGAGTCAGGAGGGTATAACTCATACTCTTTAGCTTAAATGTGGCCTATGCGGGAGCAGTGGGTAATTTCCGTATGCATGGCTTGTGATTAGCGAATTACGTGTCAAGAAATACATAGGTATAACGTTATTCTAACTCGGAGGCAGGAGTTAGCCTGCTATTCCAATGGTGAACAATAGACAGCCGACTTTGCTGGACAGCGTGAACAATAGGCGGCCGTTGAGATTTCCCTGTGGACCGTCTATAGGTCTTGATCTGTTCGCCCCACGCTGGCAACGATCGCATATAAATATCTTTCACGCATGCGCGCTCAGCTCTAACCTATTGAATTGGGGGTGGGGGGAGAGCAAGCGTCATGCATCGTCGGGTGCAAGGAATGTGTAGATTAGTTATTCACTTCCAATTCTATCTTCATGCATACCGCTAAATTCCAACGGCTATGTCTGGATGAGTTATGTCTGGAGGAAGGTCTACCTATAAGGTAACCTATAGGCTACCTGGTCTTGTGCATATCGGCCTAGCTAGTCTACACGTTATGACAGACCCTGTGTAGTAGCCTATCGTTAACGTTAGAGAAAAGAATTAGCTACAGGGTTCCCTTTATGGGGGAGGGCTTCGTTTGTCGGAACCAAACCATTGAGATGAGGAGAAGTTTTTGTGCCATGCAGTCAGAGCAGCAGTCTCATGTGAGCGATCGTTGCGATCAGCTGTTGTTTGGGCTATGCAGGTGAAGAGAAGCACTTGAATGGATCTCGCGACTCGTAGCCTACCTTTGTTTTTCGACCACCATGCCTTCGCCATTCGCCCCCTCCCCCACCCCCACCGATAGACGTTCGATGAACCCTCCCCCCGGTCTCCCGATAGATGCCGACCCCTGGCGGCCTCTTCACCATTCGATGAATAAAGACTATTTGCCGGTTCTTTATTGAGCGCTGCTTTTCTGATCGACAGTTTCCGCTTCAGCCGCTACTACACATGCACGGCACAGTGCACGTTTCAATCACAACAAAAGGAGAAAGAAAGGCAGACAAACAGGCATAGGCCTACATGCAGTTAGCCATAATTATACACACATAGCCTACAGACAGCCAGACATCCTGACGGCGTTCCGCTGTCATTGAAGACGACCATCAAATTGGTAAATAGGCTAAAGAATTTTTCAGATTAATATTTTTATCAAATCAATAATTAAATGTAGATTTAAAAAATAAACTAAAATACTCGAGTACGTGTCAATTACAGACAAAATGTCTCGACCTATTCAGATACTTGATCAAGGTGTTGGAGCTATAATCACCGCTTAAGCCTACAGACTGTGATAAACAATGAGTGCTGAGAAATTGAGCTAAATTAAGAGTTAAGAAATATGCCGTTGATCAAGGAGATCGGCTCAATGTCAACTGTCCTGGTTTCATTGAGACGTCTATAGTAGTTCATTGACTCCAAAATCTCCGGATTTTACCCGGTCGATTATCAAGTGTGGAGAGCTATGCTGGCGAAATAGGCTACCACAATTTGCAGCCAAAACTAAGAGCGATAAGAGAATTGATGGTCGCATTGGAGTCAGTATGAGAATTGTGGAAAAATAACTGGGGGGGTTGGCCTATGATAAACTTGAAATTGGGGTATGAAAAACATACTTTAACATGGGGCTCAAAGAAAGACTGGGGGTTGAACCCCCTCAACCCCCCGGCAATTCTCACCCTGATTGGAGTTGATATAAGCTTATGGGAAGATTTTAGTCATATTTTAGGCCTACCTCTGGAGCACAACAACAAGGCCATCAAGAACTTTACAAAGAGAAACATAACAAGTGTGAACATTGGTGATGGACACATTAAACTATAGGCCTAATTAACTTATAGAATGCTCTATTTTCAAGTTTTATTCTATTTTTCAACCCCCAAACGCTTTTATTATAAAATAATGATGTAGATCCAATAATCATGTTAGGTCACGAAATAGCCAATCATGTGCTGAAGTGCCGTTAAACCCAATCAATTAATCAATCAATCTATAACTTTTTCGTTTATTCAACAATCCGATTGACAGACCGCAACCGGTTAGGCCTACAGTTGTGTATAGTTAGGCTATCTTAATTAGGCTAACTATCCTAACAAAAAAAACAGTGTGCAACGGCAGCCTACAAAGCACGTTTATCGTGCGGCCGGGGCTTCGGAAATCGAACTCGGCTCCGCTGATCTTCCTGCCATGCAGTGTGTTATCTAGTGCGGCACCGGCCCCCAAGTTGTGAAGCAATAGCCTACCAAGTTTAGGCTATTTGAAAAACAATTTTCAGATGTAACTTAATTGAATTTTTGTTAAACTTTTTGTTCGCATTATGTTACTGTTTTGAATCGTCAAAAACAGTGAGTGGAACGAAAAGTGATATAGGCTAGGCTAACTTTAATTAGTTCTCTTGTATACGCAAATATCAATTATGCCTACTTTTGAGTTAGTAAAATTTTAATTGAAAATTCTTGTGGGTGAGTGCTCAAAGATACCCATGAAAACAAAAATTGTGCTTTCTTCTGTGTGGATTCCAAGAAAGTAGCCTATAGGGGAAGACGGGGTAATTTCGGCCATTTTTCTATTTTTTTGTAATAAATTGCAAATGGTTGACTGCTAAAATTAAACAAAATTACAATTAAATAAAGTAAGATAGGGACAATAAACTGCAAGGTTACTTTTGTGGATTGAGAAAAATATTTGCTGGGGAAAAAATTATTTTTAAAGTGAATCTTTGGCCGGATTTACCCCGGCCTACGGGTGAATTTGGCCAGCACAGCTAAATTGATTTTCACAACCAACCGGACGAGATAATAATGCACAAATGTATTAGGCGATATCACTGAAGCGCTGATATGAAGTAACACAAAAGTTGTTATTATTATCTTTAAAATATTTTTTATATAACGATTGGCCTTTCCTGGACTTCTTTCGTCCAGTTGCATGCTTGTCTTTCTTCTGGGAATTTCTTGGCATATTATTTAGAGCACCAAATGACGCAATATAATTATATTTTAATTTAAAACTGAGTATATTGGTGAAAAATACAAAGTCACTATATTAACATTGGCACTATGTACCATTTCTAACATCTCGGGGTAAATCCGTCCACATGGCCGAATTTACCCCCGACCCATCCACCCTCCATAATAGCCGTAACTAGAAGGCCCGCTATTTTGCACAATCGATTTTGATAACCAAATTGACAAAAAATATTGTGGTTTGCAGAATAAAAAGCAAATAACCGACATTTGAACCAGAATACCTTCATTTTTTAGCTGTTATTGGAGACAGCATTGAAAAGTCGATTTGGCTCGAACTCGTTTTTTTCGCTTTTAGCGAATTATACTCACATAAAAACAAAACTATCTCGATAGACATACGTAATATGATATTGTGAACTAGATGGTAGCATTGAAATCTTCCCTTGCCCTCTGGTTCTCTTGCAATCACCCTGGCCGAATTTACCCCGTGGCCGGTATTACCCCGTCTTCCCCTATGTTTGACTCTAATGCAGAGTGAGTATTAATTAATGAAGCAATTAGCCTACAGCAACTAATCAGATCAATTTTGTGTAAATTTGAAATGTAGGCCTATATGTTTTCAAACTGGGCATCTTATAAGAATCCATACTAAAAAGACGCCCATATAGATGAGCATCTTGGAACAATGAAAATTTTAATAAACTTGAACAAGTAGCATGCGTGGTATTGCGATCATAGGCTACATTTTTTAAAACTACAGCACTAAACTGTATGATGAACCAAAACTAAAATGAGACGACTAAAACACGAATCTGTGTCTTTCAAAACTTTTAAAGGAGTGGTCATATCCTGCTCGACCTGGGCATCTTGTATATAGCACTCTCCCGGGTCTCCCCTGCTTCTATAGCCAATTGATATTGGCAAAAGGCGACAAGGGGGTTACTTTTTTGCCCCGCGCTATATATATTTAAAAACTCGAAAAGACAGGCATGCAAGCAGACTGATAAACTGACGCTGAAATAGACACAGATTTAAAGAGACTGATTTACGCGCAAAGCAAACAAAAGGCATGGGAACACCGATGCAAATCACGATAGATAAACATCTTAATCGCAGGTAGATAATTATAGAATGATAGGCCTACACATTATACATTTAGGCCTAGGCCTACATGTAGAAATAAGACGTGCATGCAGACTGAAAGCGCGGTATAGAAGCAGATGGGCAGGCAAGCAACCAGACAAATAACCGTATAGGGTAACTTGGGGTTGCATGGACCTTGGGGTTATATGAACCGTCATGAGAAACCCAACAAATTATGACGTCACTGCCATTTAATGAAGTTCGTCTCTATGACTGCTCTATTTTATAATAATACTCTATGGTATTGGTGTCCCAGATGCTGTTTCACAAATTTACGAGTGAAAAGTGATATCTCGTATAAAATTCGCGAATTGTTATTTATTTTTGATATTTGTCATCCGGAATAACGACTACCTACAAACGGCCGGTAACTATAACCAATATATCATTTTTTTCGTTGAACTGTGGCGCTTTTGAGGGTAGTGTACTTTCGTGCACCGTGAGTGATATTATGTTGTTTAGCTGTGACAACACACGTGGACCCTGTTTGGGGTTGCATGGACCCACTGTGAAGGGGTTGCATGGACCATGGTCCATGCAACCCCTTCACTATGGGGTTGCATGGACCACCTATCTCAATTGAACTTTATCATGGTTCAACATAGGCCTAACATAGACTGAATCTCTTTAGCCTATGCTAGGCTATATATTAGGCTATGCCTATTTTATTACTATTGTTATAGTTATTATTATCTAATATATTTATTACTAATTATTTCTGAAACAGTAGACATGCCGAGAACATTCAAGTCAAATAATATCGAGGACAGTGGTCAGTGAATAGCATGAAGAAAGCTGTATCAGCAGTCCTAGAGGGGGTGGTCGGCTGACGCCGCTATGGAATGAGACAAGAGTCGAGATGGCAACGACTTCAATTATGGATGATGTTACTGTTGATGTTAAGACGGCACTCGTCTTACCATCAACATCAGCAGTTGAGACAGCAGCTACTTGTGACTCTGGGAAAGTCATTCTAGAAGTTTCGTTCTCTTTCATTCTCAAGATGTATGAAACACCATACCGCAGATCAAAAACAATGGCAGGCAAATCCAAACGCCCATGCTGCTGTACTAACCAGTTCTCCATATAAGCATGAGCTTGAGGACATGAAAGCCATGTTGACAAAGGCTGCTGAAGGTGCTGGCAAAAAAGGAAGGAAGCGCAAGTCCATCCTGCAGATAAGTGAGACCAGAAAGGCAAAGAACCCGAAAGTAAACCCAACAGAAAACTTGATGCCAAAGCGATCAAGAGTGATTAACCCTAACACAATGAAAGGATCAACAGGAAGTTCGAGAGTCCAGATAAAGATGTCAAGCAAAGGCAAACGTGCAAGCGTCACTGATGCCGCTGTTCCGTGCCTCTACTGCGGTGACCTGTTTAGAGCAACACTGGAGCCATGAATTCAGTGTCAAACATGTTGTGAATGGACACATTGCGATTGTGCTGGCGCTAGTCACAACCAGCATAGTTTTGTATGCGAATGTTGCACACAGTTGTAAACAAAACCCTGACACGTTTTTGCAGATTTCAGCTGCTTGCTATTGCTTGATTTTTGTACCTTTTGCCTAGGCCTAGTAGGCTATGCAAGCTTTTATGAAAAGCAATTTATTGGCTATATTATACAGTACTAATAACATGTCTAGTCAGCTGTCTAGGCAGCATTTTATGCAGCTCAATATTGCTTTTAGATTTTGGATATTACATACTGCAGAACCCATTGACAAAGGCTGCTGAAGCTGCTGGCAAAAAAGAAAGGAAGGGCAAGTCCATCCTGCAGATAAGTGAGACCAGCAAGGCAAAGAACCTGAAAGCAAGCCCAACAGAATAGGCCTACTTGATGCCAAAACAATCAAGAGTGATTAGGGCCTACCCCTATCACAACGACAGGATCAACAGGAACCATTTCTAAACCGCTCACCGCTTTGCAATCTAAATTAGGTGACAACTAGATAATAAATGTTATTATAAGGACTAAGGAAACTGACAGTAATTTTATAGCTAGTAGCCTATCATGTAATATGCTTGCACTAGTCAGAAACAATACAAAGGGGTAATATGGACCTGGTCCATATTACCCCTTTTAGGTGTGTCCATATTACCCCGACCATGGGATAATATGGACCTTTTGGGAGTTTTTATATTTTTCTAAGTTTTGAAAAAAATTGATGTTAAATGTTTAAAGTTTGTTTTGTTTTTGTTTCAAAATGATGAAAGGGTTTGATTTGAATTAAATCGGACTGTTTGGATGCTTAATTTTGTTCAGAAATGCCCTTCAAAGTTAAGTGGTCCATAATACCCCAAGTTACCCTACAGACAGACAGACAGAGATCGATGGACAGAAAGGCAGATCCATGCAGTCGGAATCCAAGAGAGATACACGGAGATCAAGACAGCAGAACAAACACACAGACAATTAACAAACGGCCAGTCACAGCATGTTGCAAGCATAATTATATAAATCGGTTGCTGAATTGGTCGCGTGCGTACAGGACATTTCTTTCGATTCAATTTGCGTCGATGTCTCTCTGTGTCGAGATCTGTTCTGAAGGGACTGAACAGATGTTTGATTCATCAGCGCTGCTGCTGGTGCTGGTGCTGGTGCTGTCCCGCAGCTTATAGATCACTCAAACACAACGAACTCACAAACATTGAAATCCGCGCAGTGAAAGCGCGCTCGTGCCATACAACGTACGCGGACCATGCACTGCAGCGGCGGAGACCCCCTCTCGCCACACGTCCACTCCACCCGCTATTCTTCCCACTTGCACTCCGCAATCGACTGTCGTCCTGTCCACTCGAAAGACTCTTCTTCTTTAGGAGTCGGTCGGACGGTTGAATGGGAAGAAAAACGCTTGAGATGTTCTTCCCCACGAGCAAAATCGAAGTTTATTGTGCGCGGTATGGATTATTATTAGGCTATGCTGCAGAATCTATTAAACGGATATGTACAAATCATTTGAAGAAATAGCGAAGAGGAATTATACGAAGAATATACATGTTTGTCTATTGGTCTATCTATCTATTTGCCTATGCACTTGTCTGTCTGTCTCGCCGCCTGTTTGTTTCTCTAGGCCTATATGTAGGCCTAGGCCTATGTAGGCTATGCATGCATGTATGTGTGCAATGTGCATCCTTCACAACGGTGCAAATATTATAACCGGTTGTGGTCTGTCAAGTGTCAACCGGATTGTTGAATAAACGAATATTACTATGATAGGCCTACTGTATAGGCCTAATATGCAAATACTTGTAATGTATTTACAGGCTCTGCATTTTTTTAAATTAGGCCTAGATATGCGATAATATTGCTCTTCATAATGTGAATCATTCCCCGTTTTATTCACTCGATTTATTTGTCGAATAGCCATGTGGCCTATACGAATTGATCGAATGAGTCATTCGCAGTTTCTACTCCTTAAATTGAAGTCCCCGTGTAGGGCGTCTAGATTCAAATTTCTTACAATTGCGCAAGTATTCGTTCGTAATGGAGTGATGGAATTGGCCACGCAAGTGAGCACTCGCACAATTAACCGTAGGCTAGCTGTTATAAGTCTACGAATTATTTCAAAACGACGAAGCAGCTAGAAAAACTCTGAAAAGTTCACTATGCCAGCCATGCAGAGCCTATAAGTAGGCTCATTGTTTTCTCACTGACCCCGTTTTAATACTGTAGGCCTAAGCCGAAGTAGACCTAATTCAAAGTTAAAAAATTATTCTTTATAGACTCTTGACGCAGTCTTTAGATAGGCTACGCGTTAACCATGATTGTTTGATGACTCCTTGTTGTAAAATTAGAATGCTGGCTAAATAAGCAGTTTAGTGTTGTCGCGATGTCAAAATAACAAATATTAGACTAATTGAGATGGATGACTGTCAGTTTAAACTTTAAAACAACGTGATTGGTGCAACCAACGTGTCACATGACGTCGTAGAATTGTGTATAGTCCTGTTCGCAGACGACATTGCCTTGCAGGAGTCCATACCGATCGCCCGGATTCAACTTCCGGTTGCAGACGATGCAGGAGAAGCAGTCCAGGTGGTAAAGACCTTGAGACTGGTGGTAGGGGTGGTGACGGTGGTGGTGGTGTTGGCCTGGACGCTGCAGGTGATGCCTTTGTTGCTGGGTCGTCCGCATCACCAAACCATCCGACGAAATGGTCTTACCACAACGCGAGCATGTCGTTCCAATTCCACCGAAGAGCCTAAGAAAATCGAAAAATTATTCCTTAGGTTCAGGATCTTCAGGTTCGGGTTAAAACATCCGGGATGATCCGGCCGGGGCTCTAACCCCAAACAGTGGCCCGACGTCACCATCCGTCACCGTACCTATATCTTTCTGTTTTATGACCTGCAAAAATTGTTTTCTGAATTTTTAGCATCTTCTTTATATTTAATTTCTTCGACATGCCGAAAATTCCCATGACCTTGAAGCGACCTACGAGTGTAACGCTGGGAAACAATCACATGCAGTAACTCACTATAATATGCTGCCTACGTAGGCCTGCGCTTGTATGCTTATATGCATAGGCGTAGGGGACATTTCAGCGTTGGGGGGGCAAAAATGAGACTTTTGCCCGAAAATTCTTTTGTCATCAGGCCGAAATCTTAAGAAAAATTCCCGTTACGTTTGCCCGAAAATTCTGACGACCTTTTTTTAGTCATCCGGCCGAAATCTTCTGAAATTTCCCGTAACTTTTGCCCGAAAGGTCTGACGACCTTTTTTGTTCGGGCAAGTCTGATTTTTCGGGCAGAAAAACCCGGAAAATTTTAAAAAGTAAATTTTAAAAAACTTTTTTTTATTTTTCCGGGTCTGCTTGCCCGAAAAATCAGACTTGCCCGAAATTTGGGGGGGGGGCATTTGCCCCCTCTGGACCCCCGTCTCCTACGCCTATGCTTATATGCTGCTAGTAGGACTGTAGAGTTGATGCCAATACTGTAAGTAGGCCGGCCTAGCTATTATAGTCTCCAAATAATGGACTAATTGCAGCGCAATTGTAAAGTGTCCTCTATAGGCATACTTTAGTTTAGCATAGTGGTCTGACAATATACAACGGTTAATCTAATGATTCTAATCTAATGTAATATAACATTTGTAAAGCGTTTCTCACAGAAGAGCTATTCGGAAGCGCTATCAGCGTGACAGGCCCATTATAAGATAACTGTCTTCAAGCAGCGAAAAGATGCAGGTGAATTTCCTACCAGAATCCTGCCACTATATATATATATATATATATATATATATATATATATAAAATTCCAGAAGGAAGGTGATTCCAAATTACAGGACCAACAATAGCAAAAGCCCGATGCTGAGTTAATTAATCAGGTTCGTGATCTATAAGGTACAAACAGATCAAGGCGGTCAGCAGAACGAAGTTTACTCGAGCACTGCGTTCAATCGCAGCACCGCAGTTAGCTACTATAATTATATAGGGGAAGTAGGGGCGAGATGGACCCTTGGGGCATGATGGATCCCGTCAATATAAGGTATCTATGATGTCGCCACCTTCCGAATGAACTTTAATTACTGTAATACTGTTGATGCTTAGGTGATATGTCCAAACTAAATGACCGAAACCTCATTTTCTCGTTTTTTATGATGAAAATTTGATTTTCGACCTGCCCGATCTTATTTTCAGGAAACACTTATTTGCTAAGTATTCAATGGGGGACTCTGTGAGAAATGGCAACCAATAGGGGCGCCACGTTGCCATCAGAGTTTTTGAACTTGAAACAAGAACTTCCGGCAAAAATCGTGTGCTTTGGTTACTGTTGTTTATTTACAAATACTGATTGATCACAAGTTTCCGAAAGATATTCCGTTGAGATGGCAGTGGATTTCAACAATAAAACGTGACAAATGGCATCCAACTTCACGGAGTTTGGTATGCGAGTCTCATTTTAAGGACGAGGACTACACTGCTATGACGAGCTACGGTAAGTTATTTCGGAGTATGACTATCGGTGCTCTGTTTACATTTCTGAAAGGTATGGTAGTACTAACTCATAGGCTGAAGTAACGATGTATGACAGATCTATAGGCCAGGTTCCTAGTTCACTTTAGTTCACCACCATCAACAATGGCCTAAGAATAATCATAACGGGTGTAATTTGCAAGACATTCTCTGTACTTGAAATCTATGCTTTTAAATCTAATGTTCTAAAAACAACCAATGGTAAAAGCAGTAGCACAGTAATTTCTATAAAACTTTTGATATTTATTGTCATTACTAATAGGTGCGGTGGTAACACATTTTTAAAAAGCTTTTTGCTGACATTTTTCAGTTACAAGCCGCTAAGCAACAATAACATTATAATACTTAGGGATATGGTTTGCAAGACATTTCCTGTACTTGTAGTCTAGGTCTTTAAATATTTTGTACAAACTACCAAGGTTGGAAGCAATCATTTTATTATGTTATATTGCTAAGTGTAGTGGTTAAACATTTTAGTTGTTTTGCTGTCATTTCAGTAGAAACCACTAAAGAATAATACAGTAATTAAAAGTCAATATTATTTATCATTATTACTAGGTGTGGTGATATGAACAGCTTTATATATATGTTTGGTTGTCTTTTTCAGGTTAAAAATCACTAGGCAATGATGTAGTATTTAAAAGTAGTATAACACTTGATGCTATTTATTATAATTATTCCTAGGTGTTTGCCGCAAAAACTTGAAAATGTTTTACTGTCATTTTGCAGGTTACAAATCACTATAAAAAGTGTTGAGACAACAGTCAGCGGTCCCTGAGTCGGTCTACTTGGACTCCGCAACCTTCTGCTAAGACTTTGTGTCAAACACGACTAAAGACTCGGTGCAATAAAAAGAGGAAAAATCACAAGAATTTCCTGAGAGTAAAATCAACAATCTGAATATGGATAATGATTTAACTGTTGGTTGGGCAGTTGGAGTAGTTTCAGAGTCTACGCTTTCCAGAAGCAAACAGCCGACAGATGCAAAAACTCAGACAGTGGAGGAAGCCATACAGACAACTCATGCATCTGTCCAAACTTTGGGAAAACAATCACGTACAGTCATGTCAATTAGTAACAATGATAAGGCAGTTAAATTTTACACAAGACTGGAAAACTATGCCAAATTTCAGTTCGTGCTTGCAAGTTTAGGGCCAGCATCTCATTGCTTCACTTTTCATGGGTCTGATGTTTGATGTGTGTGCATGTGAAAGTCAAGTGGATAATGTGTTTTGTACTAGGAATTGCATCATGCCACTTGAGTGGAGGGAGCTGAAAGTGTGGCCCTAGCGTGATTTGGTGAATTTTTACGCCTTCTGATTTCTGGGGAAA
This sequence comes from Lumbricus rubellus, assembly GCA_945859605.1. NCBI lineage: Eukaryota > Metazoa > Annelida > Clitellata > Crassiclitellata > Lumbricidae > Lumbricus > Lumbricus rubellus. The sequence goes on from OX243812.1 coordinate 55,308,010, forward strand.
ATTCCTAAAGACATGTATCGTATTAGATGGGACTGAATGTGCTGTAAGAACTCAAAGCTCCCCTTAGCCCAACAAGCAACATTTTTAACGTCTAAGAATCGTAGTATGTTAAAAGGTATTGGTCAGTGCGACACCATCAGGTCTTGAGTCATTTGTATCACCTGTACACAGTGGATCTACAAGTGACCAAAAAATAGTAGAACATTGGCTTGCCCAGTTTATGTTACTCAAGGACTCCATTATAGCAGATAAAGGATTTGTTGCAAGTAAAGGACATGTTTGCATCATTCAATGTGCAGGTTAATATTCCCACGTTCTTTATAAATAAAACTCAAAAGCAAAGCAATCTTACATGACCACAAAGTAAGTAGCAAAAGAGTTCACATTGGTCTTTGCAAAAATACTAAATTTAACACAACCAATGAACCATTCTGAAACACAATTGCCATCGGATATGATATTTGTTTGTAATATAATTTTCGCAGCCGCATTGTTTAAAAAAATCCATAGAATGTGACATTGCTTGTGTAGTGCAGAATCAGGTTGTGATATTACTATCAGATCTATATTAAATATGTTTAAAAAGTTGAATGTATAATAGTCTATAAAAGAACTTGTTAAGGCAAGCTTTTTTTAAACGATAAAAGAAATGTTCTGAGTTGAAAGCACTGCCGCAATGGAGTCACCATCACGTGAAATGCTAATACAATTCATGTCCGCTAAAGTGTACACAACAAAAAACACATGTGTCTTCCTAAACAGAAGAGTTGACCCTGAACGTGATAATAATAGTAGTTATGTCTTGCTCAATGAAATTTGATAATCACTGTCTTCAAGGAAGTGAACAGAAATGGAAGAAATAACAGTGGTCAGTATTGATCAAAAGTCTCAAGAACTGCAAAGGTATCCATGGGTGACTAGCTGAAATGAAAACCCCACAATCTTTTGTTTTCACTCCAAGACTTTCCAGATGACTGTTCAAAGTGTTTGATGGCAACTGACTCATGTTTCATTCCATGACCTGTGGCTGCAGAATGGAAATGCAACTGCGAGATCAGTTGCCACGCAAGCTTGTGTAAATCTGTTCTTACAGTTGCCTTGCAAACGGTGTCCTTCTGGATGTTGTGCACATTGGTGGTGAATGAGGTTAGGTAGTCACCCGCGATAAAAGATAGAACGTCCTTAGAATGGTCATCTTATCCACGGCCAAAGAGGGCGTTGAAAGTCGCCCATAACCGCTTCAGTAGGTCGTGTTTGCAGCGATTCTGGCTTCCCAGTGGTCCAGTTCCTTCCCTCGGTAGCGCCCATGCATGTTACGGACGGATTTGATCCAGGCAGTACGATCCATAGGAGTTCGAGTCTTCTCTAAACGACGAACCTCACACCGCAGAGACCGGCACTCCACGTCAAACCATGGGGAGAGTGGGTGGCGCTGGACTTTTGCCTGGCAAGTGGGAAGAAATCGGTTGATGAGGTCTGTCATGGTGGATTCGTAGACCACGAAGATGTCGGCAACTGGCAGGTCCTTTAGGGTCGATGGATCAGCGATGACTGGGATATCGAGAAGCGTAGACTTGAAGGCTGCCCGATCAAGACTCCGCCAATCACGGACCTGTTTAACGAAGTAGGACGGAGTTTCGAAGAGGGACGGGATGAATGCGACGATGAGGCCATGACCTGAGATGGTAGGTGGATGGAATAAAGCCAGTATGCGTTCACTGCATTCTCTTCAATAACTGGAATCTGTAAAAAGAAACAGACATTTTTACAGTGATACCTGCTTCTGACACCCAAGTGGTTGAAAGCAAATAAGAAATACACGGTAGGTGCTTCATGAAGGAGGGGCAATAAATTGAGCTATAAAATCCTTGTGGTAGTTGATCCTATTCCTTGGGGAGAGGCACTGGATGCACTTCAGCTCATAATTGTTCTGCATCATCGTTGCTCAGCAGAAAAACCAATTCCTTTTTGTGATTGAAGGTGTTGGTAGTGATTGAAGGTACGGTTTGTTGGTGCTCAGGGCTTGTAGGTAAAACGCGCAAAATTAATGTATTTTCCAAGTAGAATTAATTATATATAAATATTGTGAGGGGCACTGTATAAATTTATAGATACACAGAAAGAGCATCAAATGGGCTGTAAATATTACAGGCAAATCAGTACCGTTGTGATATACCCATAAGGTGCTGTACACATATTTTCAAAACAATTTCGTGATTTTGTTAATTGACCATATTGCAAAGCAGTAGGCAAACAGGATTTACCGGTACTGTAAATACAAATCAGCAGGGGTGCAAGTATATTAAAATTGACACCCCTTAAGAGTAGAGTTTATGCCTTAGTTATAGTATACGTGTTGGTTAGGTTCAGGTTTAGGGGTCGTGAGGGTCGGTTAGGGTCAGGTTAGGCATTGTGTGGGTCGGTTATGGTCAGTTAGGCATCGTGAGGGTCGGTTAGGGTTAGGGATATGGTTAGTGCAGTCATTCATTAACATAGGGACCCGCTTACTATAACTATGCCGAGTTTACTAATATGTGTTTTACGTCGGCTCTACAACCGTCTTTTACCGTCGGGTTTGGGAACACTCATGAGTAGTTACCTTGAAGGGGTGCTACATAAATTTTGGTAGACGTTTATCTAAATCTCCGGCCATACAGAATGAGTGGTGTGTAGGCCCTACAGTAGCGAAGTCAGTTGCGTTTAGTTATTTCGTTATCTTACCGCTCAAGAAGCTCGTGTCTTCTTCAGAACTCTTGGTTTCTCTTTGCCTCAACTTGACTTCCAACATTTCCTCCAAATTCCGTAATTATCCATGATGAAATTTAATTCTAACGCGACGCAATCGATCATCGATATAAACACTGAAAGCAAGACCGACAACAACATAACAGCCTAGACTGGTGTGCATAGTAGCGACATCTATTTTCACTTGAAGGAACTGCTCACAGAGTCCCCCATTGCACGTTGTGACAGGCTTTTAATAAAAATATATTTTGTTAAACACCCTTTTCTGCTGTATTAACGAATCCAATGTTGGCAGGATACCCAGTAGATTTAATATTTTATTGGTGAAAAGTTTATACCTTACCCATGGGGGCTAGTTGGATCAGTCACCGACGGGGCAAGACGGACCTTGTGATCCATCTTGCCCCGTCTGTGTGAATTTTTCATGTGGTTCGACTTTTTTCCATCAGATTTCACATGTTAGTTAATTATTATGTTATTATTACTATAACAATAATTGTTGGATACAATAATAATGACAATTAACGCGAAATACATGATTGTAGTGGTCTATCTTGTTACACCATGGGGGCAAGATGGACCACCAAAATCCCATGAAATTTCAAAATATCCTCCAATGTAACTTATGCGTTATTCTTAATGTTTTAATTCATAGACGACAACATATGTGCATAAAAATAGTATTCTACATGTGACCATAACATGCTACGATGAAAGCATAATGCGTGGGGCATGATTTATTAGACTGGTCCATCTTGCCCCATAGTGGGGGCAAGATGGACCATTACAACTAAATTTTTTAATTTAAAAAATCTTATTATCAAAAAGGGATGCAACTAAATTTGTGTTGCCCTTAGCTACATTACTGTATAAGCTACGAGTAACCAAAAATTTGTGTCCGTGATGCACGTTTATGGTGTCTTAAAACCAGAAGTCCGTTACGGGGTCCGTCTCGCCCCTACTTCCCCTACTATACTCTACTTCGAATGACCTTACCTGATGTAATCCGTTCTGCAGAGGATCATTTCATCGCGGGTGAAGCAGGTGCTTCCGATATCCTGAAGTCTAGCCTGACAGACGGAGCATCGCAGACAATCCGCGTGCCAGTAGCTGTCGGCCAGCCTCAGCAGCCCGTGGTCGAGGATGTTGCAGCCGCAGCCTGCGCACTGTTTCGTCCTTTTCGTGTCGATGCTTGCTTCACCAAGCCGTAGGAAAGTCGGTGGGTCCTGCAGCTGGTCTTTAGTTTGCCGATGCGAGACTCTATCCAAAAATGACACGATGGATGGCTCCGGTGAAGCGGTTCTTGGTGGTAGCTCATCACGTTTCTCAAGCGATCTGTCAACCGCCATTTCGGTTTCACTCGGGGGTATGATCATAACACTCGGATGGAAACTGCCAGCATTCCAGTTCAAGCGCCAGTTAATTTCACACAGTCGAAGTTTTCTTTATACGTTAGCAGTGACTGTCACCAAAACACGCATCGCACGGATTATAAACTAGCTGTTGCGGCATTTGAATGCCATGCTGAGCGACATGCATGTGGCCAATCGTTATGCAACGCGCTGCAGCTGAATGGTCGCATGTCACAGATGAGAGTAGGTTATTATTGGCTCGACTGAATGCAATATGCTTTTATAACAGCCACGCGTGGACAACAGTTAGCCTACTGCAGCCAACTGTTAGGCCTATAATATACATTCTGCTGATTTCTGCGTAAGATATTTATAATAGTTTATGGGTAGCTCGCGATAAGGCTATTATGCTATCAACAATGAATATACAATTTCTCTATTCTTGTCTAATCTATTCTGACCTAATCTAAATCTTGCTATCCTACGTATTCTACGCAGCCAATATTCTACAGCCTATCTAAACAATTCAATCCAATTAAATCCAACCTGATCTAATCTAGCCTATCACGGACTTAATTGTTTAGAGGGTCGCTCTACGGGTTAGTTGCCAATTTTTTAATATAATTTTTCTGTTCTGCGGCCATGTTCAAAGGATAATCATTCAGCTCCAGAGTTACAGTAATAAACACATGCAGCTGAATGCGTTATCAGTAGGGTAATAATTATTGGGGTTACATCACAGTCAAAGTTTTCCTTATAGGCTACGTTAGCAGTCACCAAAACACGCATCGCACGGATCGATATACTAACTGTGGCGGCATTTGAATGCCATAGCCTACTAATTAAGCAACTGCAGTCTGGCCAATCGTTATACAACTCGTTATGCAGCTTCATATCGTCGCATCATCGCATGTCACATGTAATAACCAGTTTACAATAATATTAATCTAAAGTAAAGTAAGTATGTAAGTAGGCCCAATGTACTGTATTGAACCGCCTGCAAACGCACTGCGGGAACATTGGATGTTTTGTCTTCGATATTTTGATCCGAAAAAAATAATAGCCTCGAAGACATTTTCTCCATTGTAACTTCAGCGGTGATTAGTATTTCAGTTACAGATGAAAATATTGAAAACAAACCACGAAGTGGGATGACGGATGAAAATCTTCAGACCAAAACAAGAAGCGGGATGATTTTTCCGATTATTTTAGTGCAATAAATGCGATGATTGATGCAATTTACAGTTTTCAAGGGGGGTAATGTTTAGGAGGGGTAATCTGAAACCTTTACACCGGTATACCGTATTCCTAATCTTAATTAACATCAAACTTGACTAGACCTAGGTCTACCATAGCCGGTACTTGTGGGTTTTACGACCCCCAAGAAGTAACGTTGCAGCGTTGTTATGTTGAATAAATCCAACTTCTAGTTTACCGAGACTCCTTTTCATTCATCCAGCTTCTGTTTATGCAACAATTTGTTCCATAAATCCCACTTCTATTTCGTAAGTGAATATTTATCATCAATCTAACTTCTATTTCATTGATAATTATTGTTTATCATTCCAGCTTCAATTTCAGCATAATGACTGCACTAACCCTAACACTAACCCTAACACTAACCCTAACCGACCCTCACGCACTGTTAGAAATCTCACCGTATTTTTACGGGCATTTCCTGGCAGCTTTGTACAGTGGAAATGACCGTAAAATTACTGTGGACAGTACTTTATTCTAGACTGTAAAAGTTACGATAATATGACCGTAAATGTTTACGGTCAAAGAAAGTATTCTGACCGTAATTCACCGTAATTGTTTACGGTCACATCTCTTATTTTGATGTTTTTGAATGTATTTTACCGTAATTTATACGGTCAGATATTGTACTTTTATGGGTTTTGAATGTATTTCACCGTAATTTATACGGTCATGTCTCGTATAATTTGAAATATTCGAATGTATTTCACCGTAATTTCTACGGTCACGACTCTCATTTCTTGATGTTTTGAATGTATTTTACCGTAATTTATACGGTCAGATATTGTACTTTTATGGGTTTTGAATGTATATCACCGTAATTTCTACGGTCATATCTCGTATAATTTGAAATATTCGAATGTATTTCACCGTAATTTCTACGGTCACGACTCTCATTTCTTGATGTTTTGAATGTATTTTACCGTAGTTTATACGGTCATGTCTCGTACTTTTAGAATCTTTGAATGTATTTTACCTTTATTTATACGGTCATATCTCGTATTCTTTTATATATTTGAATGTATTTCACCGTAGTTACTACGGTCACGACGCTCATTCTTTGATGTTTTGAATGTATTTTACCGTAATTTATACGGTCATGACTCGTACTTTTAGAGTTTCAAAATGTAATTTACCTTTATTTATGCAGTCATATCTCGTATTTTAAATATCTTCTAATGTATTTCACCGTAATCAATAAGGTCATGTCTCGTATCTTTAGTGCAAAAGCACTAAAGATACAAGACATGACTGTATTGATTACGGGGAAATGCATTATAAGATATAGAAAAAATACGAGATATGACTGACTATTGTATTTCACAGTGATTTTCCACGGCCATGTCTTGTATTTTACTGCTTTTCACAGCAATTTATACGGTCAGGCCTGGTATTTTAAATCTTGTAAGATGCATTCACAGGAACCTTTAATTCTTGCAAGGGGACCTTGGCTCAAATTTCTTAAGGTTTGAGGTTCAACTCTTTCATAGACGAATGCCTTACATCACTTCCATGAAATTTACTTGGCGTTAGGAAACATGCAGCTGCAAACTAGTCCTTCGATATACTAGGATAGGCGACATCTTGACTAACCGAGAACAAATACTTATTGAAAGCCTTGAACATTGAATATTCCTTTAAACTTCACCTAACATAAGCTCTTGTTATAATCTAAAATTGCTACACAATCCAGCTTTAAATCATTTTATTTTTTACAAAGTAGCGTATTAAAGTAAAACTATCACCTTAAAAGCCTATAGTCTTAAACCTCTAACACTTGCAATCAACACATAACCATAAACACGAAATTACATGTATGAAATCTAAAGTATTACAGTTTAAAAGATCTCATTAAAAATCTCATTAACTGAATGCAACTTTAATAATGATCCATTTAAACCATATTTAATATGCAGCAACAGCATGTGAAAGTAGACAATCATCTGAAAATCCTCGAAATAAAACACACCACACAATCCCGAAGCAAAAACACAACATTATAATTTAAGCTGAAGTCATCAAATCTTTACTAACCCAGAACAAGTCCTTATTGAAAGACATGAATATTGAATATTCCTTTAAGTTTAAACCTTATCTACCAGAGGCTCTTTTTTAAATCTAAAATTGCTATTTTATCCACTTTTCGATACTTTTATTCACAAATCAGCATATTAAAGTAAAACGATCACATTAAATCATGGGATAAACAGCTTAAACACTTGCAATCAATGACTAAGCATGAAACACGAGATAATAAACTCGTAATATTTAGAAGGGAGGACTACAAAAATTAAAGAGTCAATATCCTTCAAATAAACCTTCAACTCACTAAAAATGCTACACAAACATCCCCTAAGCAAAAACACAAAGTTAGCCTATAATCTAGGCTATATCTATTATTTTAGTCCTGGGCACGACGTTAAACTGCATCCATCCTCCGCCACAGGGGACCATCAACTTCCCTGTGCCGGTCCTAAGCCCGGATAAAGGTGGAAGGTTTGCCAGATGGGTGGCGATACACTGGCAGGAAAAGACCAAGACGATTGTAATCCGCAAAAACCACGACACAAGTGACAGAGCGACCCAGATGCTTCAAGGTGTCATGATGTGGAGCAGACATTCACAGGCCGGTTAGGACAGACCAGTGAAGAGAGTGGGGGAGAGCATGGGACACATACGGGCATTGACCCACGTTGTCCTTCATGCCTCTTTCCCACGATTCTCTTCAATCAGACAAGGTGGTGTAGCTGCTCCAAGATGTTAATGGCATGGAGCAGTCCTGCTGATCGGACTAGTTGAAGCTGAGCAGCATGACGCCAGACAGACTCAGACAGAGAGTGGCGTCGGACTCCTACGGGCATTGCGCCCTATGATACTGATGATATTTATTATATCGTGTGTAAAATAAATCAATAATGTACACATCTTTAAAAGTAGCAACCCCTTATAACTCAGTGTTCTGCAAAAACTATGGGAGGCATTTTAAAAATCTCAATCACTGATTTAATAATTCATGTTTTTAAACAAAGTTAGAACATGAAAGTAAATAAACGCTTCAAATTCCAATGAGACACCGCAAAAACTTGCAGAATGTAGACAATCCCCAAGCACAAAACTATAGATTCTTAAATCTGTTCAAAAGAAAACACTAATAGGCCTATAGCCTACACAAATTTACAATTCTAGCTGTCCCAAATGACATATCGAAACGAGAACTGAATATTGACATGCATTTTGTATTCATGAAGATTAAGGGGTGCCTTGATGCAAAATAATAGCCTAACTGTCATTTGGTCAATTTTACTATTTAAATTTAAATTCTGATTCATAAAACTTGAGCAACTAGGCCTATAACAGAAATAATACCCTATGCAACAACGCAAATCTGTTATATGATCTGCTATATGATATACAATTGGTGTAAACTTCGTGAGGCCACATAATTTAGATACAGTGGAACCTCATTCAGTATACACTATTCTATGGAACAAGAAAGTCAGACTGGCCCAGCTGATGCAGAAATATGAGAATGAACGAGAACTCTGAGTTAATCTTGCAAAAGACCCAGTTTGGATTTGAGGACCAGAGCAAGGTCTAACTATGAGATGCGGGCAGAGAGACGAAGTAATGCAGCTGATTGACTATAAAAAATGACATGAGAGTATTTATGAAGACAAACAACAGATCAAGCAGCATAATTAAGAACTGGTTGAATAGGAGATAGACATGGGAAGATCAATATGAATGAAATTTCAGTAATCAATTCTGGATCATACAATATGTGGACAATGGATGCAATAGTAGAAAGGAAGACGGACCCGCAGTGGTAACAAAAGGAACAGTAGCATTTATAACATAATGTTTTGGGTGCGGTGTCATCCATGTGCTCGAATCTATGATATGACAGATCAAGCAGCATAATTAAGAACTGGTTGAATAGGAGATAGACATGGGACGATCAATATGAATGGAATTTCAGTAATCAATTCTGGATCATACAATGTGTGGACAATGGATGCAATGGTAGAAAGGAAGACGGACCCGCAGTGGTAACAAAAAGAGTAGCATTTATAACGTAATGTTTTTGGGTGCAGTGTCATCCATGTGCTAGAATCTATGATAAAGCGAATATATATATATATACACAGGGTGTGCCAAAAAACCTAGGTTTTTTGCCAATATCTTGAGCAAAAGTACGAATTTCGATATGAAATTTTACAGGCATAAAGACAATTCATATCTACACATGATGGCCAGATTTCATCAAAATATTTAAAACAGAACAAAGTTTATGCCACTTTTAGTGAGGCCACCCACCGTGTTTTACGATTCAAAAACGAAACGCAAAAAAGTAACAAAAACTCGATTTTTATTAAGTCTCATATCAAATAACTGTTGTCAAATGAACTTGGTAGTGCTTCACAACTTGTGTTCAATGTGTCTACCACCAGAGCCAAAACTTCTTTTGAGTCTCTTTGCAAAGCTTTTCATGGACCTGTTGATTTATTTGACAGATTTCCTTTTTACCAATTTGATTGTAATCTTGCTAAAGGACTTCTCAGTGACGTGCAGCTGCGCTGGTACCGTACCCCGTTTCTTTTTTAAGTAGTAATACTAATAATCATCTGTCAATATCAAGGCTATTCGATAACAATAATTATTTGATATGAGAAAAAATAGTGTTTTTGTAACTTTTTGTTGCATTTCGTTTTTGAATCGTCCAAAAAGCTAGGTGGCTTCACTAAAAGTGATATAACATTTGTTGTGTTTGAAATATTTTGATGAAATTTGGTCATCATCTGTAGATATGAATTGTCGTTAAGCCTGTAAAATTTCATTTTGATATTCTTACTTCTGGCCAAGGTATTGGCCAGAATAATTAGATAGGTTTTTTGTTACTTTTTGTTGCGTCGCGTTTTTGAATCGTCAAAAACGGTGAGTGGCTTCCCTAAAAGTGGTATAATTTTTCTTCTGTTAGAAATATTTTAACGAAATCTTGCCATCGTGTGTAAATGTGAATTGTTTTAAGGCTGTAAAATTTCATTTCGAAATTCTCACTTTTGGCCAAGATATTGGCAAGAAACCTAGGGGGTCTTTTTTGGTGCACCCTTTACAGGTGGGCCGTAAAAGTAACCGCTAAGTTTTTTCACAATATCTTGGCCAGAATTAATAGTCATAAATGAAATTTTACAGTGTTAAAGGCAATTTATATCTACATGCAATGGACAATTTGCACCAAAATATTTCGAACAGAATAAAAGTTATATCACTTTTAGTAAGGCCAACCGTTGTTTTTGATGATTTAAAAATATAACGCAACATTAGTAACAAAAAGTTGATTTTATTAAGTCACATCTGACATAATCGTTGTTACAATAACTTTATTTTGCCAGTTAATCCTTATTATTATTATTGTTTTTTGTTATTGTTGTTGTTATTATTATTATTACTATTATTTGGATTACTAAGGATTACTATTATTATTATTATTATTATTATTATTATTATTATTATTATTATTATTATTATTATTATCATTATTATTAGAGAAGAAAACAGGAAACGAGCGTAGCTGCACATAACTACGAAGTCACTTAACATGATGACTCTCAAGTTGGTAAATAAGGAATGTTTGTCAGATTAATAATTTGCTACTGAAAAAATTAAATTAAAATTTCCAAGGATTAAAATGCCCATTGCACAAGGTGCAGTGACATACAATTAGTATATTCAGACACCTTAATTTTAAGAGTGAGGTTCTGAGGCTGATAATAAAATTATGGATTATGGCTGACTGATAAACAGCAGGAGCGCAGACATTTAGAGTTAAGTTGAGAGTTTTGAAATAAGCCGTTGAAAAAGAATGTCAATAAATTGTTCTCGTTTCGTTTCCTAAATCTCCGGATGTGAACCCGATTAATCATCAAATGTGGAGACATATGCTGAAGAAATAGCACAATCCGCAGCAAAAACCAAGAGCTATAATAGAAAATGGTGCAATTGGAGCTGATAATAGGCTATCAGAGTTCACATAATTATTATGGAAAGTTTTAACTCAGGAACACTTCAACAAGGCCACGAAGAACTTTACAAGGATACTCAGAATAAGTGTGGGAACTGGGGTGGACACTTTGAGCACAAGTTGTGAACCACTACCAACTTAATTTGATAAGCATTCATTGAGATGTGACTTAGTAAAATTGCGTTTTAATTTTTTTGCGTTATGTTTTTTAATCGTCAAAAAACAGTGGATGGTCTCACTAAAAGTGGCATAACTTTTGTCCTGCTTGAAATATTTTAGTGAAATTTGGCCAATGTATGAATTATGAATTGCCTTCAAGGCTGCAAAACATGATTTAAAAATTCACACTTTTGACGAAGATATTGGCTGAAACCCTTGTGGGGTTTCTTTTTGTGGCCCACCCTGTGCATGTATAGAAATGTTTATCTTGCTTATTTACACGACATAAACTTCACAATAGCCACCGAAATAGTCTGCAACACCAGAGTACCAATCGCTGATAAATAAGTTAAAAAATGAAACTGGTAACGTGTAAGGACAAGCCGCATCTAAGGACATCGCCGCTTAAGCCGAAGTCATCCAACCCGACATCGTCGGTATCGGTCATGAAACCCAGGATGGAACAATCGGTATCGTCCTTCGCGTCCTTGTATGCATTGACCCTGCCTGTGAATATTAACAAAACAGCATTCACTTAACATTACTCCTACAACTGTAAAATCAAGCATACAATGGAAAATGCAAAACATCCTGTATAAAACCTTAGACTCAACTTATGAAGTTGTTTCTACTACATAAAACAGGCATATGAATATGATATCCCCAAAGACACGAATGCCCACTTTGGTACACTGCCAGCACTTCAAGTTTTGATTTTGCTGACCTCAAAAGAATTTTGATGCAAATTTTGTTTAAAGCTGCAGTGTTCTCGATGTAAAGTTCCTTCACTTTCAGGACAGTTTTAGAGCGCAAGAAATAGAGACTGTTTACGGAAGACTTATGCACTGTTATGCAGGTCGCTTGGAGAGAGAACAAAGCTTTTGCCTCAAGACAGTTTAAAAAAGTTCGAAAGTGGCCGCGAGACCATGTCTTAGACGAAGACAATAGGCCCAATATCAAGACTGAAACATGAAAACCCTGTCTCGAGATGTCACTAGTTTACTATGTTATGAAAATAACGGTATATTCCATTGAGCCCAGTCAGTGCCACTGAAACAATTCATGTCACTTGACTTGTTACATGTTTATCTATGTGTGCTCAGCACCTCTATTTGTAACGATCAGATTTGCTTGTACCCATCGCCACATCCACACTATGTAGTTCCATGTAGGCTATATGCACTAATTTGTTCCATAAATTATGCAGGTGTGGTTTTGCTGTTTACAGACAAACTCCGCCATTGTCCGTTAATTTACTCAAGGCTACCTGACAACCTTCAAATTAAATATACTCAAGTAATGATAATTTGACAAAGAGCAAAGTCACTAAGCAGATTACAGGTGGCGTTAGAAAAGCACTACGTTAATCTAACATATAATTACTCAGTGCATATCGAGCGTAGTACTACGTTAGTCAGTACGTTCCATGTAACGTATTAGTTTTTATAGTGTAACCTTTTTCACAACTGCATAAAATTAAGTATTAATACCAATCAGTGTTTAATCTAATCCCCCTCCGCTGGGGGGGGGAATTCAGGTTTCTCGGGGGAGACCATCGAGCGTCCGAAGCACGCTCGTGAGGCGCGTAGCGCCGAGACCGGTAGGTTAGGGGATGGGTATGGGGAGGAGGATGTTCCCCCTCACCATCATAAACTTTTTGAATTTACACATTGCAATGGTAGCATTTTATGGTGTCGTCTTAACAAAATACCTGTACTTTTTCAGAGCCTCATCAGAAACTTTTTGAATTTCCACATTGCAATGGTAGCATTTTATGGTGTCATCTTAACAAAATACCTGTACTTTTTCAGAGCCTCATCAGAAACTTTTTGAATATTCACATTGCAATGGTAGCATTTTATGGTGTCATCTTAACAAAATAATTGAACTTTTCAGTGCTTATAAGAGTGGACCAAGACTTCAATAAATATAAGCAAAACTTAACAAATATTGGGGGGGGGGCTATTTCCACACTGTAATGGCACCTTTAAGGTTCCATTTTAGCAAAATAACTCCATTAGACTATTCAGTACTGATAAAAAAGTGTGTTAGGATTCAAAATATATAGGCCTTATATGATTATAAATACAATAAAAATATCTTTATGTATCGAGTTCAGCAGCTCATTTCTCCTGTTGTTGAGTTATTCTAATGAATAAATGCAGACATGAATATAATAGTAGCCTATATAAGCTGACTTTTCAGCACCATAAGCAGTTTAACTCTGTTTCCCAAGATGGTCCTGAATTGCTGACCAAGACATACTTTCTGAAATCATATTTAATGGTACACAAACCTACCGGTACCCAGAACTAATAAACTACCCGTACCAAATTTAGGAAGCCATGTGTAATAATGATGTTGTTTTTAGGTTTTACTATAATTATGTGTTCAAATAATAGGCCCAAACATTTTGAAATTTTACTGTTTAAAATTTAAAGGATACCACTGGTGAGAAGTCATTCAGTTGTACAAAAGTAGTATTTGTACAAATATTGGCAGTAAGTTTTTCTCATTTTCGCAGGATTGTGTTACATAATATAATAGTAAATAATAACATTTTAACCATTAACCATATAATAATTAATAATATTACAGTATATAACAGTTCACGTAATACGATAATGTAAATAGCAACTAAAGCTATTATCATTTTGTCAAATTTTCTGGAGGGGATGTCATGTCTGTTTTTAGTTGTGAAAAATAGTGTTTATACGAATATATACATTAAGTTATACTCATTGCAACATGATAGTATCATATATAATAATAGAAAATAATATAATTATAATCATATAATAGGAAATAACATCACGGTATATTATAACACTTCATGTAAAACAATGATGAAAACTGTAACTAAAAACCAATATCATTTTGTCAAATTTTCCTGGGGGGGGAAATGTCAATCCTGGGGGGAGGGGAACTTCCCCCCCCAGAGACGTCTAGATTAAACACTGAATACCAATGACAAAATTTTAAGGAGCTTGTAGAACACTGATGAGTCAACTCTAGCTAGCAGGCGCATCTGCAACGGGAGACTATTCCAGACAGATGGACCTACAACCGAGAAAGCACGGCGCTGACAAATTGATGTTTCAACACGCGGGACCAAAAGCTTTCCGCAAGAGGCAGAGCGAAGGGCTCTGCGAGACAGGACAGCAGATATTGGGCAGCAGAGTTCACAAATATAAGTCGGGACACAGCCAAGGAGACAACGCCAAACCAGTGAAGCAATTCTGTATTCGATGCGCTGTGAGATAGGGAGCCAGTGTAGAGTATGTAATGAGATCAGATTCTGACCCTGCCTGGCTTGTAGATGCGTCTCAACAGGGTTGACGCGTGTCATAAAACGACGGGTTTCCTCCGGTCAAATTTGCGATGGGCTGCCACGTGTAAGAGTGCCCGGTATCCATTCAGACCTCGAGTTTTATTATAGGGCGGGCGAAGAATCTATTGTAACTGCAGGTGCGGTATATATGGTTAATAGGCCTAGTTATGCAATTTTATTGCAGTCAGAGCGGCGATCATGCGACCCATGCATTTTTTTAACAAAGCATTTTAGTAGGCATGCCTGGTAGGTGGATTTTAATAGGGCTGCACCGCTGGACTGGACAGATTTATCAACCTAGCGGCCTAGCCGAATTGTGGAGTCGCGTCCAATACATTTCTTCGATTTATTCTTGACGAAGGGTGTAATGAGCTTGATTGCAAAAGAGTCCAACAAATTCGAGGACCAATTTATACAGAAGTCAGCCTTCAAGCCAAAAATCGGGTTCCCACAATTGGCATTCCTCTGTTCAAGGTGACCATGACGCGAGATAGATTTGAACTCATAGTCCTACTTAAATTCAGGCATTAGTGCCATATGAAGGTTGGCCTGTAAATGATGATGATGATGGTGGTGATGATGATGGTGCAACTGCTGCGGTTGCTGCTGATGATGACGATGATGATGATGATGACTACGCTGATGACAGCTAGGACTGCGACGACCACGATGAAGATAATGATTATGATGACGATGATGGTGATGATGATGATGATGAGGAGGATGATGGTGGTGGTGGTGGTGGTGATGATGATGATGATGATGATGATGATGGTATGGTATGGTATGGTATATGAGCATTTATAAAGCGCCTCTTACAGACTAGCTAATCAGAGGCGCTCTCAGCGTGACAGCCCCGAAGAAATAAAAAAAGACTTCAAGTAGCGAAATGCTGAAGATGATACCCCCAATAAGATCTTACTACGGATAGTGGGAGGGAGGTCATTCCACAAAGAAGGGCCTACAACGGCAAAGGCACGGTGTTGGCCCTGTTGGGCCATGGCAGTCCTTGTCCTTGGAACCAATAGATCAAGTCGATCAGCAGACCGGAGAGGCCGAGAAGAGACTGCATCAAGTCAGAAAGGTATTTGGGAGCTTGTCCAGTTTGAGCTTTCGAAACTAAGAGCAATACCTTGAATTGGATACGAGAGGCAACGGGAAGCCAGTGAAGAACATCAGTCATGTAGGCAGAAATGTGGGAGTAGCGAGGTAGACGAGCAATGAGTCGGGCTGCTGAGTTCATAACTGACTGAAGGGAGGACAAACGAACTCTGGGAAGCCCAGCAAATAGTGAGTTGAGGAGGATGATGATGATGATGATGATGATGATGATGATGATGATGACGAGGAGGAGGAGGAGGAGGAAGAGGAGGATGATGACGATGAGGATGAAGCTGATGACGACGATGATAGTGACGATGATGACGACCACGACTAAGATGATTATGATAATGATGATGGCAAGTTGGAATTGTTTAGATGTATGCAATCATGCACATTTATATGTATGCATTTATATATCTATGTAATATATATATATATATATATAATTATATGCATGACAAATCGATAGATAGATTCACCCATATCTTTGGAAACCCAATCTGGTCAATGTTTAATAATCTACATACATGTATACATAGTACACAATGCATGCAAACATACATACATCCGTACAAGCATACATACATGCTATCATCATCATCATCATCATCATCATCATCACCAACGTCATTATCATTTTCATCATAATGATCATCAGCATCGTCGTCGTCTTCATCGCCATAGCTATCGTCAATATCATATATAAATGCATGCATACATACATGTACGTACATGCATACATACATACATATATGCATAGTCTAGATACATACGTACATACAGGATGCTGTTTATGCCGTCCACCCTCATTCCTGAGGGTCGGAGACCAGAGGCAACGACAGCAGCTTTCTCCATTCCTCTCTGTCCTGCGCCCGTCTGGCACAGTCCACAGGTGATAGTCCGGTCCAGTCGCAGACATCATCCATCCAGCGCCTCCTTGGTCTTCCCCGTGCTCTGGTTTCCTCGATTCGTCCATGTATTAGCAGCGTCGATGTGTTATCCGCCCTCATCAGGTGTCCGAAATATAGCAGTTTCCTTTTCTGCACCCTCTGTACATGTATACGTACACATAATTATTATTCACACATAATATGAGAAATGCAATTTTAATCAGAATCTTTAATTTATTCTCATGTAAACCATAGTGTGGTTATGCAATTGATTATTGAATATACTTTCTTGTTTATTTTGCATACATACGTACGTGCATACATTGTACTTACAGCCTACATGTAATAAATGAGAGTAAAGTGTTTACCTTGAGAGGAAGCTCGGAGCGCAATTCAAAGTCGACCGATTCGTAGACGTCGCTGCACCAGTTTGTCGGGCAACTGGTCGAAAGGTCATTAGTGGTGCTGCAGGGGTCCGTTACATCGAGATATACGAAACATCTGAAGGCCCTATACACCAGCTATCGGGTATAATCTATGCAATTAAGAGCGTGCAAATGGAACCATGTGAGCCCCTTCTACCATGATGAATGATTAATTATGGACTACCCGTTTCTGCATCCGCTGCACAGACGCCCCATTGTGCCCTCATGCGGACGGACTCCAGCAGATAAGAATTGGGTAATAAACGGGGTAATTATGGATTTAACGACACAGCATACGCTAAATGTACGTATGTATGCATGTATGTATGTATGTACGTATGTATACGTATGTATGTATGTATGTATGTACACAGAGGCGCTCCCGAATGCAGAGCGGACACTGCATCGGAGTTTCACGCCGAAGCGGTGAGCCTTAGGGCTCCAAGGCAACGACGCCACCACTACACCACCGCGCCCCAGAATACATGTTCTGCATGAATGTATGACATTGTATGTAGGGCCTATGTATGTTTGTTTGTATGTATGTATACATGTCTGTCTGTCTGTGTGTATGTATGTATTTATGTAGGCATGTATGTATCTATGCATGCATGTATGTCTGTATACATGTATGTCTGTTGTTGAGCATGCCATTCTCATCAGCACCACCGCCACGACTACCACCATCACCATCTCCATCTCCACCACCACTACCATCACCGCCACCGCCAACTACACCACCACCACCGCAACCATCATCAAAACAACCACCATCACCAGTACCGCCATCTCACCACCACAATAACTGCAACCATTGCGGCAATGTATAACTTAGTGAGCCAAAAAATATCAGGGCATAGGCGGGAAGATATGTGAATAGATTTAGACTTCAGAAAGACAAAGCACTCTTAGTATAAAGAAAATAGAAACATCAACAAATAGTATTGCGCAAAAATGAGTGCATGTACATGTAAACACATAGAATGTAGTACCATAGGTGCGAATGGAAGCGATATTTACGAATAGAGGCGGCATATACTATATATAATATATAATTCTATGCATACAGTCATAGGCATAGATGATGATGAGGAGGATGAGGAGGATGATGATGAGGATGATGAGGATGATGATGAGGATGAGGATGATGAGTTCTCTGCCCAAAGGCAGGTTCACTGCATGGCTTTACGCTCCTGGGGATGAGATGAGTGAGGTGCTTTCCCTCACATACAATTATTGTGAGTGAGCAACTAGTCCAAGGTCGCAAGACAGTGGCTTGAGGTACCGCTACACCACCGTGTCTCGTTGCGAGGCATATATACTATATATATACTATATATATACAGTCATCGGCATCAGATTCCTATAGATTAGACATGGGCGATAGGACGGGGCGGGTAATCGCTTTCCACCCATGAGCAGTCTGGAATCCGTCACGCCAACGCCGATAATAATCTAATTACCCCCTGGACGATCAGAGGCCTGCAGGGAGGGAAACTAGCGGTTACCATGATCGGTCCATCCCTGAGGGTGACGCTGATGATGCATGTGTCAGAGAGAGAGGGGGCTAGGGCCTGCCAGCGTGAAGACCAAGGCACAGACGTATAGTATGACTCTTATACAGAATATAGAAACGTCACTATTCTATTCTATTCTATTTTGGATTAATAGAGCGCCTCTCACAGTATACAATCTAATCAGAGGCGCTCCCAGTGCGAAGAACTCCTGGAAAAAGAAAAGTCTTAAGACACTTGGCAGAAAAAGTAAAGCCTCCAGATAAAATCTGAGCACGAATAAAAGTAGGAAGGCCATTCCACAGTAAAGGGCAGACAGAGGCAAAGGCGCGGTGTTGGGCTGTAGCAGTCCGAGATCGTGGAACAAGAGGATCATGACGATATAAATAAAAAGCGGAGAGGACGGCCAACAGTAGCTGAGAAAGGCTTCCTAATGAGATCACAAAGGTAGCGAGGCGCTAGACCCAAAAACATCTTATAGGTGAGAAAAAGAATTTTATATTGAATCCGGGCAGTCAAAGGAAGCCAGTGAAGGTGCTCAGTCATGAAAGTCGAAATGTGAGAGAAACGAGAGAGGCGAACAATCAAGCGAGCAGATGCATTAAGTACCGATTGGAGAGGAGCAAAGCGGAGTTTACGAGTCCAATGTGTAACGAGTTACAGTAGTCAATGCGAGAACACTTCACCTCTCCCACCGCCTCCACCCACCACCATCACAAACACCTTACTTTCCCCACCATGTCCTCTCCAAAACCATCACCACAACCACCACAACCACCTCACCTTCCTAACCACTTCAACATCATCGCCACCCCCACCGCCCCCGCCACATAGACACCACCACCACCGCACACACCTCACCTCCCCCACCGCCTCCGCCACATAGACACCACCATCACCGCGCACACACCTCACTTCTCCCCACCGCCTCCGCCACATAGACACCACCACCACCGCACACACCTCACCTCCCCCACCGCCTCCGCCACATAGACACCACCATCACCGCGCACACACCTCACTTCTCCCCACCGCCTCCGCCACATAGACACCACCACCACCGCACACATTTCACCTCCCCCACCGCCTCCGCCACATAGACACCACCATCACCGCGCACACACCTCACTTCTCCCCACCGCCTCCACCACATAACCACCACCTCCACACCACCAACACCACTGGCACCACCAGTACTACTACGATTCAGATCATAATCATGATCATCACCATCACCACTCTCACTGCTATCATGACCATCATCGTCGTCATCTTGGTTGTTGTCATCGTCGTCGTCGCCTTGGTATTCATTACCACTACGAACAAAATGCCGTGAAAAGTTCAAGAAAATGATATTGACAATTCTACGACATATAGGCCTACTATAATGATTCCTCCACCACAAGACACGCGACACACCATAAGAACAGATGCATCCTGCATGCCATTCCCCAGGGTATAACATGACAGCCTTGACAGGGCGCACTGAACCAGAGTGAACCAAGCAGATTAATTATAGTGGAAGTTAATAATTATCAACTAATCGACGCTTCACGTTCGCGTACGACCGATGTGTAATAAATTATAATT
>OX243812.1:55333398-55388398 GCA_945859605.1 Lumbricus rubellus
CAACTATTAAAAAATGTACGCTGTAAATGACGACAACATTTCACCGAATGCTTTGCAGTATACTTACCTAAATAGTTACCTGAAATTTCAGGCTAAATCTGCACTAAACATTTAATGCACTGGTTGAGAATGCGTGAGTGAAAATTTACTTTCTTTACCTGAAAATGAAAATTTGCAATATTTTTGTCAAACACGTTCTTCTTCGTGGCATAAGACGCGTGATCACTCGCAACGTCAAAAACGTTCGTTTGGTGGCGCCACACGATTTTATAAATACGCGGAAGGTTGTGATATCACGCTGTCCCAATTCAGGACCTGTCCCAAAACTGGACATTCTCCCCCTACCATAAAAAACTGGAATAAAACGAGTGTACAATTCGACTAGTTAGAGACTACCAGTAGTTGATCAAACATGGATCACTGGCGCAATATGTAGCCTATTAGGGATTATACTTAGATGCAGCAATATGCATTTTGTCTCTTTTTATTCTTAAGTGGGGTCTCATAATTGAAATTACCTAGGGCCTCACCAGTGGCGTAGCAAGGTTTTTAGGGGCCCTTGTGCAGGGCTTTCGTGGTGGGCCCCTTCAGTGCTTGAACTCCACGATTTTAAACAATAAGGATGTGTAAAAGTGCTTGGTTTTTGCGATAGACTATTTGCATATAGGCCTAGCTCGCACTAGAAATTAAATTTTAAAATTAACTTATTTAAACCTTTATTATTTTCTCCAGTTTGACTCATACAACATTTTCTATTTCTTCAGGCTGCCAGAGTAGGCCCTATAGGGCCTATACTGAACAAAAATAATGTAGGCCTAAACATCGTTTCCTCTCTTGCAGTAGGCCTACGAATTATAAGCATCCACAGTTTCCACAGTGAAATTCTATCAAACAGTTGGGTTATTTGACTAAAGAAGAAACCATTTAATAAATTGGTATAATGTGAAGCGACTCAAGTTTGGGTTTCTACGGTAGCCTAAGTCTAAAAGGAGAATTTAAAAAAATTCGAAAATGCTGAAATGTTCGCTTGGGAAAATACTTTTGGGCGAATTCCATTGCGAAAAAATCATTGAGATGCCTTCGTTCCAGAATTCTTTTGTAAAGTAACTGGCATACGATACCACCATAGTTTCAGAAGTGCCTCTGCTCGGTGTCGATATCCAAAGTCACCACCACCTCAGCATTGATCAAACTGAATTCAATTCTGTCACCCGTCTGCGCAGTCTGCACAATCCATTCCTGCACCACCGTTGTATAGGCTATGTGGATTTTATAATTTGAATACATATACTGAATATTCTCATATCCAAAGCCACCACTAGGCCTACAGTACCTCAGCATTGACCAAACTGAATTTAACTCTGTCACCAGGTTTGAGAGAATTTCAGTGTGGCTGGTATGGTGCAGTCCATTCCTGCGCCACCGTTGTATAGGCTAAGTGGATTTGATAATTTGATTACATTCTGAATATTCTTAAAGTACAAATTGACTGTGACTGCGGGGGTCCTTCTACAGCCGACTCAAACCCAAAAATTTATTGAGTGTGTACGCTGTACATTATAGGTTAGAATACCTTCTTAGTATTCTTAATGTAAAAAATTGACTCTGACCCCGGGGGGCCCCTGACAGCCGGGGGCCCTTGTGCTTTGCACAACCTGCACACCCTATTGCTACGCCACTGGGCCCCACTCTGTTCAAATCCGGCCCTGGCAATCTATATAAATAAAAATGAAACTTTCCAATAGTTCCTGTTAACACCACGCCGAAACTGACGCACCGATTGTTGTGAAAATTTACCAAAACCTTCCATTCAAATAGCACCGTGTCTTAAGATTTTTTCACCCGGAAAAACGCAATCGTTTCCACAAAAAGTGAACTTTGCAATCCGTTCGTCCGCCAATTCCAAATTCAACACGTCCCACACGGTCAGGGATGCCACTCTGAATTTTGAAAAAAGGTCAGATCCGGTCGAAAAAAGGCTAGAAAAGGCTAGATTGAGAATTTCTCTGGAAAATGCATGAATTTTTCTATTTTTCCGGCTTGAAATTTCTGACGACCGTTTTTTTAGTCGTCCGACGCTTAAAATTTTATATCTTTTTCCTTCACGATAAAATTTTTGAAGACCTTTTTAAAGTTTTTCGCTCCAAAATTCACAAATTTTGGTCCATATTAAAAAAATTCGACTTTTTCATGTCTTTTGTGCATTTTCACGGTATTTCACCTTTTAAAGTCCATTTTTATGTGTAAAAAATCCGAAAACCGCCGTGAGAAAAAAAGGCTAGATCCTGACCAAAAAAACCTAGAAACCTAGATTACACCGAAAAAACCTAGATCTAGGTGGAAAAACCTAGGAGTGGCAACACTGCACACGGTTCCCAGATTTCAGAAAGGCTGTCTCCAAACACAGCAGACGAAACATGAATGATGTCGCGTCCTGTGACGTCATAAGCGATTCAAAATTTAAGCGGCCTTCACGGCGTGACGGAGGAAAGCAGCGGAGGGAGCGGCACGAAGACGGTGGGGAGGGAGCGGAGGGGAGGGGAGGGAGCGGAGGGGGAGGGGAGGTGGAGCTCGAGGGGAGGGGGAAGGGGCGGGAAAGGGAGGCCTTTCCCCAAAGCGGCTTTCACGGCGTGACGGAGGAAAGGAGCGGAGGGAGCGGGACGAAGACGGTGGGGAGGGAGCGGTGGGAGAGGGAAGGTGGAGGGGGGAGGGGGAAGGGAAGGGGCGGGGGAGGGAGGCGGAGGGGGAGGTGGAGGGAGGGGGAGGGGTGGGGGGAGGGGAGGAGAGGAGAGGGAGAGGGAGGAGAGTCTCTTTTTAGCCACAGCAACGCGTGGCCGGGTTCAGCTAGTAGGCTATAATTTAGAACGCTGAAGGGATAGGTTGCCTTTTAAAAATGTTCATAAACTGTTGCAAATGACCAAATTGTGTCAAAGTTCCACAAGAAAACCAACAAACAATCACAGACTTTGTATAGACGCTGCCATTTCTCTTGCTAAATTGCCAATAATTACGGTCGCCACTCTGGAGAAAGTAGCCATAAAGTACATCACGCTGGTGGGGGCAAATTTTCCTGTTAAAATCTTTGGGTGGGGGGGTTAAGAAAGTGTCACAGTTTGTGACAGAGGGTCAGGCCGTGTGTGACGTCACACATTTATTTTTTAAATAATTTTTTAGTAGAATTTAATAGCTTTAAAAATAATTTTCACAAATTTTGTGAAACATTTGAATTAGTTTACTTTTATGTCAAAATGGCATGAAATGCGTATCACTGAATGTTTTGTTCACGATTCCTCTCGCTAGGAGCGCTAGTAATGCTGTTGCGAAGCCTTGTTTTAGGCCTTAGGTATAGCCTTGCGGTGTTCATTAATTTTTTTTTCGAAAGTGTGACGTACTTTAGGGGGGGGTGTCCGAGATTTGTGACAGTTTGTGACAGGGGGAGGGTCAAAAATGGTCAAAAATAGCGTGACGTACTTTATGGACGGCCCATAAGCAAGTAGGCCTATAGCAGGTCCTAGCCACCATAGGCCTAAAGTCATTTTCACAGATCTGCCATTTTACTGGAGCATGCAAATTTTAATAGCACTTTGGCTAATTTTCTCTAATTTATTATTCGAGGAGCATTTATCGGGGCAAAAATGTCGAGCACATTTTTATGGATGAGCGTATAGGGCCTATAGCCTACTGTTAAAGTTGTTGACCCATCTGTGACCTGTCTGGAAAGCCTTACCCTACGTAGCCTACGCCTGTTATCTCTGGTTGACTCATCAGTGGTTTACAGGCTCTTAAAAACCTAGTTGTGTCATCGTGGTTGAACTAGAAGTGGCCTTCTAAGGAGGCGCTATATAAATTCTTGAAACTAATAAATGAATAAATATCGTGCCGTGACAATTCACATGGGTGTAGTCTGTTTAAATCATAGCCTAAATAGGCCTAATAGAAAATTATTTTTTATGTTATGGTCAACACAAGTTTACGCTGGATTTTATAATAATATAATAATGCATTTGTCCAAATTGGCATTTAATTTAAATTAGTAATTAGTTATTTAGTTCTTTGGAATAAATTTAGATTTTGCAGAGTACCGACCGTTATCTCTATGGTAACGAAACAAGGTGCGCGACGATGACGTTGTATAGTAATGACGTCACGCGTACCCCATCACGTGACCCCATCATCGCAGAGAAGCCTCTAACGGACAGCGGCGGCAGTTGATCGGTGCGAGTTGACATTATTACGAAATAATATCTAACCCGAACCGTCGAAAGAACGCATAAACAAAATGCCTAAGTGCTTTTTGAACAGTATCCGCGGATATAAAAATGGCGTGTTTTGGGACTGTAACGGTAAGCTTAAGCTTATTAACGACGTCGAAACATCCTAACGACGCGACGTGACGTTAGGCCATTTAATGCTTGTCAGTTCGAGTTGGGTTGGACTCGAAGAGTCAATAATTAATTAAATTCAGGATTTTGTATAGGCCTAACAATAAAGTTGTTTGGGCCATGAAAGCATTTCGTCCAATTAATTGTGATTTGTTTAAGTTTTGTAGCATGTTCTAAACACTTTCAAATTAATAGAATTAATTAGGTAAACGTGTGTAGGCCTTTAAATGGTTTATATTTCGAATGGGTACGGGCATTACCTAGCATGTACACATGCAGGGCCTTGAACATGTGGACACGTACGTGGAGGCTATTCATCCTTCCAGGAGGCCTGTTGCTTGAAACAGTAACTGCTATCCTGTTGTGTGTCTCAAACACAGTTTATTAAATCTAGCATGTTTTGTACAAATTTCTCATACATGTGCAAAGAAGCTTTGATAAATTTCAAATTTATTGCAGTTTAAACAGGTGGTTAGTTTGCAAGGTGTTTAGTTGCTACAATCAGCCTACCCTATGTATGTCCTCATTGTCCTGAAAGAGAGAGTATTAGTGTTGTGTTGCAATTGAATCTAATCTAATAGAGTAATTGATTTTGCATTGCTCTAACAGGTCATTATAGATCCGAAATCTGCAGTAAATACAAAGGCTCATTACCAGACACAGTTAAAAATGCCCAGTGTCATCACTGATAACTCTATAGGTTTTTCTTATTAAAATTCAGATGTCTCTTATCTTTGCAGGACTTGTTTCTATCACATCAAGGCATCTCATCATAGGCTATCAAACATTTTCCAACTATAGCCACATAGCTACAGCAGCTGCTTATGATAATTGCTGGTTCTCAATTGGATTTGATTATATGTGAAAATATGATTTTTAGTCTAAAATAGTTCAGCTGCTTGGGAGTATAAAGTAAATTATATCCTTACCTATGCACACGGGAAACCCTCAATCTCTTTTACTGGCCCTGTTACAAAGTGCATCTAACTATTCACTGTTTGCATAGAATTAGAAAAGTTTTCATCATTATCGTTGCAATGCTGCACCTGGAGAGGCTATCCTTGCATAGAAGCGTAAGCACTATAAGTTTTGAAAATCTTGCAAATTGAGTGTGGAACTCTTATACAATACAGCATGATCATTGCCTAATGAAATTTTTTTCTTATTACACACTTGGGTTCTAATGTCCATAGAAAACTTCCTAATTTAGATTATTTACAAATGAGTTCTTTAAGCGCTAAGAGAAAAGGTGTTGGATTTCAGTTTTAAAGTCTAAGTTGTATGGAAAATATTTCTTTTTCAGAATCAGACCACAACGTCATGTGCATGCGATCTGGTCTTGTCATTCGCACTATCCCCTCGACCCGTAGCTCGCGGAATACTGACTCGTCAAAAAGTCATGGCAATGGTTTGCATCAGCCTAGCGATGATCACAGACCAAGATCAAACAAGTATAAGTCAACTGACTTTCTATCGGTGGTCACCAGATACCAAATGATGTGCGACTCTCCAATAAAGACTTCGTATCCATGTCTACTAAATGCCACTATTGACAAAGATGTGAAAACACAGAAAACTGGTAAAGGGTGAGTTTGACATTGTACTACATTTAAAAAAATTGTATCTAGGGTACATTTCACTTACTGTGATGTAATATGTATAAAATAAACTTAGCATACTTTGTACAAGCACAGTTTTTCCTTGATTGAAATGTATTAAGGCATCAGTGCATCACCAATTGATAATTTAAAATAAATTTGAAATAATTTTTTAAAAATACATACAAGCTTAGATACATTTCATTCATTCATGAAAGAGATTTATATAGTGCCCCTTCAAGGTTACTACTCAGGAGTGCTCCAGACCCAATTTTGTTGAAATAACAGTTTTTTTAGGAAATGTTGGATTATCTGTCTAATGTAAACTGATTGGTCCAGCACCATATTGTTTGATGTGCAAATTCTTATGTTAATATATTCAAAACAAGACTCATGATGCAATGCTGAAGGATTCTAAATATTGTCTTGGTTTGTAGACAGTCGTGAGACATAATAAATGTCTAGTCTTGGTCAAGTTGGTCAAGTCCTCTTGATATTGGGAAATGGCATACAAGTTGAATATGTTACAATTTAGTTCTGTGCACTGCTATCTCTAAATTCTCTATGCACAGAATTTGTACAGCAACTAATCTGCTAAACTCATTTTGCAAACCAGAACTATAATTATTTATTTGCAGTAATTATTTTTACTTAGTTAAAGGCTGCTTTTGTGAATTTCAAGAAGCGGGCTAGCCAAAATGGGGATGTTACAGTTAGGGATGGACCAAAGCTCAGATTGAGTCTGTTCATAGTCTATTCAGCTGACTTTTCTGTCTCAACTCTGCTATAAAGTGGTGACTTTTTATTTACATAGTTCCAGTGACAGTTTTGCCACTACCATTAAATATCTCACAGTTTGTGCTGTATATTTTAACAGCCGTAGGAAGACAGTCTACGATGATATGAAAGATTTTTTGACGCTACCGCCACTTTCCGCTTCAACTTCTGATGACAGTTCCAGCCTGTTCACTGGAATCAGCAGTGGTGATGCTAGTGACAGGTGGTCATATCAAGGCGGAGATGGAGAGGTGTCTCCAATGATTGACAGTTCTCTGTTTAACCCGAAATTTTTTTTCACTGGCACAGATTTTGACAGAAATTCTGAGTTGCATCTTATTCCTGGAAATTCCTTTGACTCTTCAGATAGTAAGATGTTTCTTGGTCACATATCTGAACGCAAAGAAATGGTTGCTGCAGAAACACTGACTGCTGCAGGCGACGGTTCAAAGGATCCAACCGGTCAGGAGCTGATGCCTGTCTCCGTCATTGTAACAAAGTTTGGCACAACGCGTCCATTCACCATGTTCCGTATCGTGAACAACACATCCGAGGGGGGCCAGTGCATGACAGAGATCAGCAGCAGTTCTGACCACAGTGACTATACCATAAGGTTGCCAGAGACTAAACCTTGGGGGTTAGGCGCCATCCATCGGATGACCATTCCAGCGGTCGGCCTTGGACAACTTAGCTCAAGTGGGTTCAGCAACTCACGGCTTTCCATGTCAGTTCAGACGAAGAGCAAACCTCTGAAAGAAAAGAGTCTTGTTAAACTGGAACCATCCGACTCCTGTTCGCGACTAAACCTCGACCAAATCCAGCTGGACCTCCACGAATTTGCCTCCGACTCCAGTGGTAATGAACTGCATCGGTGCCGCGCCTGCAGCAAAGTGTTCACTATTCTGGCCGCGTTTAGTGGCCATGTGCTGACGACTCACTTCCGCAACAAGAACCAGTGCACCATCTGTCACAAGCAGTTCTCTCGCTCCTGGCTACTCAAAGGTCACATGCGAACGCACACTGGCGAACGGCCATACCACTGCCAGCATCCCGCGTGTGACAAGGCATTTGCGGACAAGTCGAACCTCCGCTCGCACATGCTCATACATACTGTCGATGGAAAGAATTACATTTGTACCAAGTGCAAAAGAGCATTTGCACAAAAGCGCTACCTTCACAAGCATCAGCTTGAAGTCTGTAAAATGTAGGCATCAGTGATTTTATGTAAAGAAACGCCCAGTATTTTTGTCTCAAATAATTAAACATGTAAGTTAAAAAGTGTGCCAGATGGTGCTAGGAAGGAATGTGGAAACGAGTATTTTGTCAAACGTGTGGGTGAAATGGACCTGCACTGTTGACCACTATTTGCCTTGACTCATGATGTTTTCTAGCCCATCGTTTGATTTCCAATCCATTGAAAATGTAACATTTATGACTAGAAGATGGTCATTCAAACCTTATTTGGACTAATCTTTTACATAATTTTAATGTAAATATTATTGTATATTGTATATATGAATAGGAAATGGTTATGGTGTGCACTTGATTCTGTAAAGTAGACTTATTTCTGGATGAATTCTTCATTTGACTGAATTGTAATTACTTGTTTAAAATGTTTAAGATTTAAGCATTATATTGAATATATAATAGCAATGAACTTAAATCGATTTTATAATATACCTTTGAAAGCTCTATGTAACATGAGATCTTACAGAAAGGTATGGCTACTCAATAGTACTCGTAGATAGTTGTCACGTTTGTTAAAGTAATCGTTGGATAATTTTTCGCATGTTTATGATCATCCTAGGAGTTTTACTACTTATTTGAACTTGCGGTTAGCCTTCAAAGGATGGCAATATAATTTATCATCTTTGCATTTAATTTATTGAAATAAATTATATCTCTGGAAGATAAAATAAGTAGTAGAAGAGAACCAATATGGTTTACCTTGGACTGCATGTGCTACTAATTTGTCAACACTGCAAGCATGCCATTATGGATGATGAAGCCCATATTTCCATATGGGACCTGCATAGAGCCCATGTGGCTCTCCTGTTACAGTAATGCCCATGAAAATATTATAGCAGTGAGTCTGCTGGAAAACAAAACAATGAATTATTTGTGATAATTTCTTCAGTACTGCAATAAATAATTATTGTAAAATAAATGTGCTTGTTTTCATTGACCTAATGGTTGGCCTTATATAAACAGGTCCAGCTTCTTTTTCAATTAACTTATCATGACATTGTGAGATATTTCATTTCCACTCTCTGTTTAAATGCATGCCATTTAAAACTCACAATAAATTATGGCCTTTAAAGAACCTTAGGAGTGGCTGATGATTTGTTGGAATAAATTCTGAATAACACATTATACAGTATGTGAAAACAGGTGTGTGTGTGTGAAAAGTATATATTTTTATGACGATGACATAATTATGTAGGATGAACAGTTGACAAGTGAAAATAGGCCTACTACAACAATGAAACATGTTAAATCAATAAAAAAAATATTGTGCAGCATGAAAATGCAATGAGAATGCTATGAATCGATTAGAGTGAATTAACGGGAAGCAAAGTAATGTTACTTCTAACTCAAGTATTGATGTCTGCCACATAAATTCCTTTAATTAGTCTTTCACTCATTCCTTAACAATTCTGACACAAATGCCAAATAAAATAGGTAAATACAAATTAATGCATGTTAGCTGTCAGCATTGAACTGCAGGCATAAGCAAAACCATCTCACCAGTGTCTGTCTTCAGTGACCTTAGTGAGAAGTGTTTAACCTACAAAAATGTAGTTCCCTCTGTTTTGGATGGGGGGGGGGGGGGGGAATTCGAGTTTTGGGAAACAAGAAAAATCGCCACACTTTAAGTAAGTAAGTAAGTAAAAATATTCTTTAATAGGCCACCAGAAAATGCACAGTAAAAGCCCTACATCTACTGGCACCTTTTGTGACCTTTGTCTCTTATTTCTCCGGCCTCCACACCGATTTTACCAGAGTAGCTCTTCCTCTCAATTTTAATGATTTTTGTCTATTTCTTTATCTAATCAACGGATATGTATATGGTTCCACCAAGAGGAAGGCGCAGGACAGAGTGGGATGGCGGCGGTCGGAGAGGATCACCAGATCATCCATGTCACAAACCTGCTCAACAGCAGAAGACTGAAGAAGATTCAAAAGGTAGGCCTATATAAACCTACGTGGCACTTTTAAGTATTCTATACTCTATGGTTTCCATACTCTATGGTCCAACTGTTGTAAACAGAACATTACATTGATTTTATATACTTTATTTACTGTTAGATTCTTAAATAATGTATTCGCTATGTTGCTATTAAATTTGTGTGGTGAAGGGGTGGACCGTAATTTTATCTGCTGTAGAGAGGTGTAGCGCGTATGCTTCAAAGATGGGCAAGATGCACGATTTGAAGCATGAGAAAATTAAGGGTGTCTTACTCAACCGATCGCGACCGAAGAGATCCATATCGGCGATCTGTAACAGTCTTTTAGACTACAGCTGGCGCTCTCTGAAGACAATCAGTTTTATTGTCACGTTCTACACATTTTCTATACTGCTTACGTTCTTCAATCAAAGATTTATTCATGTAAGCAGATAGCCTGACTTTCTTTACATCTGTGTAGTGCGATGTATTGTTACACAATGGAATGGGCTTCCGCCTGCACTGCGCTTACTACCTCGAAATAATTTGCCTGCTTTCTACCAATTGCTCAAGACTTATCTTTTTAGCCTTGGCTGGGCTGGGAGCCCTTCTGCGTAGGCTTCTTGAAGGGGCGCTATGTAAATTTGAATGAAAGAATCGATAAATTATAATAGCCTTGTAAACGCAAGAAATAACTGTTCTTGCATTCTATCGTGGATAAAACGTGAATAGGTTTTGGTGGTCCTGTAAAAGATGGTTGGCATTAGGTGCTAGGTTAAACTTTTAGACCGCCATACCTTCGATTAAAGTCACGATGACTATTATGGAAACATGCTGAAAATACCAAATGCATCAAAAGGATGGATATCAATTTTTGTAGATATTCAGCATCTGAGAAGTAGAATTTATTGGACTAACCATTGTTAATCAGATCAACATAAACAAACGGCAGACAACAACAACATGAGGAACATCTGTCATTCATTCATTATTCAATGCGAGAATTTATATTTATTATAGCACCCTTACTTACTCACCCTGCTTACTCCTTTCGTTCCTTATCATTGCCTGCGATCATCAAGTATGGGTCTTTTAGCTGAGCCTTGATGCAAAACAGTTATGGGCTCGCGTGCATTCAATGCCTCTGCTCCCAGGGAATAAAATCGACCCGCTCTAATTTCGTAGCTCAAATTCACTCTCTGCCTTCACAAAATGGCTCAAAACTTACTATCTCTTCTTGGTTTTTAAGTATTTGAATGTCTGACTCCATCTTCCTCTGGCGGCTGACAATGTAGGCGTCTTAGATTCACATTTCGATGTGACCTTGTGAGCATAAGAAGCTTCTAAAGTATTAATAATAATAATTTATTTTAAAACGTGATTACTCATTAACTCCTTGATAGATTTACTTTTTTTCAGCATTTTCATGATTTCATTTAGATTGATGCTATTTAATGGCATGTTTGCAGTCCTCTTATATTTACATTTCTATTTGTCCTGCTTCTGCTACACAACTACTGGCACCTTTTGTCACCTTCTTTGTCTTTTATTCTTTTGTCCACAGATTTAATCAGAGTAGCCCTTCCTCACAATTTTAGTGATTTTCTTGTTTTTGGCTCCAGGATATTATCCATGGAACTAGTAACAAGAACTCCCAGCCTTGTACAGATACAGATTTTGAATCAAGATTGTGAGCAATATTAGCACTTGAAACACATGTAAGTTAGCATGCTAGAAATTGTTCTTCTTCTTTATGTTCTCTGCCGTCAGGCAGGTTCGTATGTCCAACGACGCCATTTTTCTCTGTCCTGAGCTTCTCTTTTTATTCCACTGTATCCCTCTTCTGACAGCATCTAGTCCAGCAGCATTGTTCTTGGTCTGCCTCGCATCCTTTTCCCTTCCATTCTTCCCTCAATGATGTCTTTTAGTAGGGTGTCGCTTCTTAAGATGTGTCCTATCCATTTCTTCTGTCGCCCACGTATAGTGTCCATCAGTGATCTCTTTTCTTCCACCAATTGTAAGATTTCCTCGTTCGTTTTTCGCTCAACCCAGCTGATTCTCTCCATTCTTCACCATATCCACATCTCGAAGGCCTCCAGTCGCTTTATGTCCTCTTGTCGCATTGTCCACGTTTCCGAGCCGTACAGGACAACACTCCACACCAATGTCTTCACCATTCTCTTCTTCAGATTCATGTTTAGACTTCCTCTGAGTAGCTCCCCCCTTTTGTAGAATGCATCTTCTCCCATAGCTATTCTTTTATTTCTACATGACACCTTGCATCCTCTGTAACCACACTTCCCAGATAGCAGAACTTCTTCACCTGTTCTATTTCCTCCCCATTTAATGTGATATTTACCGTTTCCTCTCCTCTCTTACTTATCTTCATCACCTTTGTTTTCTTTATGTTTATTTTCATGTCGTAGTTCAGCGATATCGTATTTAAGCGGTCCATCATCTTTTGAAAGCCTTCCTGGCTGCCAGCCAACATCGCCTGGTCGTCTGCAAATCTTAAGTGCTTTCACCATTTTCCCACCCACTTTTATCCCCTCCTCCAGTTCGTCTAACGTTTCTCTGACAATTTCTTCAATATAGATGTTAAATAGAATTGGTGACAGGGGGCATCCTTGCCTCACTCCTCTTCCTATTTTTTCCGGCTCTGAGAATTCTCCATCGATTCTTATCTTTACTTTTTGACCCATGTATAGATTTCTTATCAATTTTCTTTCTCTCAAGTCCACCCCTATTCGTCTCAGTGTTCCCATTAATTTCTTCCAGTCCACTCTGTCAAAAGCCTTTTCGTAGTCGACGAAACAGATGTATATATCTTGTCCATGTTGAATACTTCTTTCTGCTATTACTCTCAACGCTGCCACTGCATCTCTTGTCCCTCTGCCTTTCCTGAACCCATATTGATCCTCTCCTAGGCACTTATCCGTTTCCGCTTTTGACTGCAGTCTTTTTGTTATTATTCTTAGCAATATCTTTGATGCGTGTGTAAGGAGGCTTATAGTGCGATGGTCTTCACAGTTTACTGCATTCTGTTTCTTCTGAATTGGTATAACTATGGTCTGTAGAAAGTCCTCTGGCCATTCTCCTGTTGTTAGGTACCGTTTAATCAACAGAATCATGCGATAGTAAGTATATTTAACAGAAATTCGAGTTAACAATCAGCCAGTGTAAAAAATTATCAAATTAATGTCAATCTGAGTCCTGTACAGTTGATTTGAAATGATTCATTTCTCTTTCTGTTATTTAAATATTAATTGTTTTCCAGCAATACCGGCTTCCGCTCTCCATTACAATGACTCACTTAGTCATTAAGTTCATTTTGTCAGCCATTCTGCGGTGGTTTATCTTCTGTCGAACGGGAAAAGATCGCGTTGTGCTGAGATGGATAGACTATGTACGACGGGTGGCTCCTCCTGGTGAGCATTGTTTTGAGAATAGTATCCAACTGATGATATAACCAGATTGGTAAAATTATGGGACATCAAAGCTTTTGCATGAAATCAGTTCTCCTGTTATGCTTCTGAGAATAATTATAAATGGTGATTGTTGTTATCAATTGATCCATATTTAAAAAGGAAGTTTTTTGTGTACTGGTTGCTAAGGATCAATGAATGTACGGCAAGTACGCATGGTTCACTTACACGAGAATGTCTCTGCAGATGTGGACATTGAAAACAAACAGACTAAGTTTCCTTGTCTTAGTGATGATGATGACGACAACGACGACGACGAGTTATCTGCCTAAACTTAGGGGAGTCAATAGACCTTCATGCCAGCGGAGGATGAGGTGAGTACTTGGTTCCTGTGGCCTCCCTCACAGACATGTGCTTTCTTTACTTAAACGCCTTAGCAAGATTTCACACGAAGTTTCCAAGATGCTGCTTTCATTTTACTAACATTCTTTTGCTATACGATACTTCATGGCTTATTTCCTAAGTATATTATCGTTAAGAACGTGCACGTGTTAGTCATGCTGTTTTACGGAATCTCGTATATTTTCCGACTTGCTAAACCAATATCCTGAATTTGTTTGTAGGAATTGCAAGTTCACTGGATATCAGCCTGTCCAATTGGAGCTTCCAATATATTACTATTTCTCTGTAAGTATTTCGTGGCTAAATTCATCATCACCTGCAAATAAAATTAGCCACTAAGAAATAATTCCCAGAGTAAATTTGCGTGTGTGTTAATTTATTTTGATTAGTAATGAAGCTGTAAATGTAAGCCGTTGACTATGTTTTTTAAGCACTTTTTGCTTACTAATATAATTTGTTACTCATACTACTGGTACTACCACCACCACCACCTCTACTACCACCACAGCTGATAACACTAGAAGGGCAGAATATAGATCAAGACAATAAAACTGCACTTTGCTATCGCCTTTCGTACAGAGTTCAGAAGTACCCATGTCTCAACAGCAATTGTATTGCAGAGCAATTGTGAATGAAGGACTTGGTCGAGGTCTCTGCACAGTAACTGCCTTGGACGAGGATTAAACCCATACTCTCTATGTGTTACAAGCTGACCGCTCTAACCACTCGGCCACCATGCCCCCCCCCACTGTCCATCAACAGCATATTAATGGAAATTTGTCATACACATGGACATTGACCTTAAAGGTCAGAGAATTAGAATGATACAGATCATGGGACATCATAGCTGACTGTTGTGTATATTAGTTGTTGGTTCTGGATTAAGTAGAATTTGTTCTTTGGATTTAGATATTGTTCTTGCATATTTAGTATGTGTGTTTGGTCTTTGAAAGGTGCTACATAAATGTACAGATGGATGCTTTCATACATGCTTCATTATTTTCAGATACACCATGACCAAAACGACGTGTATAGTTTTCATTCTGTTTTTCTCGATTCTTTTTCGACTAGAAAAACTCGTGAGTATTTTCAGCATTTTAAAATGTTTCTTCAGTGTGGCAGTAAACTTCTGCATGCTTACTTGCTTATCATTTGAACGCTTTTGTAATGTAAATTTTGGAATTAATGAATGAAATTGACATTTAAATAAATAATTTTTAAAATTTATATTTATTAGAATAAAACAGTTTCTGTGTATTAAAAATTCCTCTGAACTATACTATTCTGAGGTCTTGGAGTAATGGTCAAATGCAGAATAGGACAAATATTGATATCGTGTGGCATTTGGTATAATTATATTGCAGCGTGTTTCCATAATAGTCGTCGTGACTTTCATTGCTGTCGGCCTTCTACTCTTCACGTACGAATCCACGCAATTCCATTTCGTCGGATTCCTGCTCGTTCTTGCCGCGTCGTTCATCAGCGGCCTTCGATGGACGCTCGCGCAAATGGTTCTCCAAAAACACGAAATCGGTAAATTCCTTTGCAGTGTTTTCTTTGCATCTTTCAACTGTTTATGTTCAGAGAATTTATATAGTGCCTCTGAGAGATTATAGAAGTTTCTAGTTAGGATTCGATTAGATATGGTATCTTGAAGTTCATTACTATTCAGTATTCATTGTACTATAAATTGTTTCCCAAGGCAAAAATGCTGGTTCCTACTTTCATTTAAGTTCATACGTTGAAATATAACAATTGATTGGAAATAATATTATGATAATTATTTGTTTTCATGTTGCAATGTATGCACAAGATTGTTGTACTAAAGTAAACACTGCTGTTGGAAGTTTGTCATTCTTGTTATTATGGCTGGGAACTCGCCAGCAGCTGGCCAAGATTGACTTGGCTGCTCTCGCACATGAGTTTCCTCTTGTAACTTTCTCTACCTCGGTCCGTGACCTTGGAGTCATCTTAGACCAAGAACTCTCCTTCTGTAAGCACATATCTTCCCTGTCACGTGCCTGCTATTACCAAATTCGACAGCTGCGCGTTGTTGCTCGCTCTCTCTCATTCACTGCATCTTCTACTCTTGTCCATGTCTTTGTTTGCAGCCGCTTAGATTACTGCTCTTCTCTTTATGTCGGCCTCCCACAGGTCCGCCTGAACTCCTTGGTTAGGGTCCTTCGATCTGCAGCACGCATGGTTGGTGGCATCTCCCGGTTCGATCACGTTTCTGCCTTCATGAGGGGCGACCTCCACTGGCTCCCACTGCAGCAACGCATTGCTTACAGAGTTTCGTGTATTGCTTGGCGCTGCATCCTGTCTCAAGCTCCATCATATCTATGTGCACTTTTTACTCCTGTCTCCGTTTCTCTGGGCCGCCGTTCGCTGCGGTCAGCTGCCCTCGGTGACTATCTTGTCCCTTTTTGTCGTACCGCTACTCTGCAGCGAAGAGCTTATTCCGTGGTGGGTCCAGCTATCTGGAATGGCCTCCCTACGGCTCTCCGTTCTCTTCCTCGTGACTCTGCTGGCTCTTTCTACCGTCTTCTAAAGACCTTTCTTTTTGACCAGGCCTGGGTTGGGAGCGCCTCTGAGTAGAGATCTTGAAGAGGCGCTATATAAATTCATGTGATTGATTTATTGATTGATTTGCTTGATTTTTCTGATCAGTTTTTATGAATATTATCATCTGGTGAGCGTCTGGTAAAATGATAAGCTTGGAAATGGAACAATATCTTTGAACTTTATATGGAAGCAGTTTAGTTGTGCTGTTATTATGTACTATTGTATGAGCTATTGATAGTTATTGATCTTTCTTGAGATTGTTTGATTCGTATTGTGCTGGTTGATTGGTATTGTGCTGGTTGATTGGTATTGTGCTGGTTGATTGGTATTGTGCTGGTTGATTCGTATTGTGCTGGTTGATTCGTATTGTGCTGGTTGATTCGTTTTGTGCTGGTTGATTGGTATTGTGCGGCTGATGTGTTGACTTGTTATTCATGATTGATCTTGTGCTTTGTGCTGTGTTCTAGTGTTTGATTTCTCTTTGTGAATTGGAAAGGTCTGTCGAATCCGTTAGACATGATGTTCCACCTTCAGCCATGGATGATTCTCTCTTTGCTTCCACTTTCAGCTGGATTTGAGGGTTTGTACAAGACTACTCAGATTGTCAGACACAGTAGTTATGCAATAAACTACATGTAATTATTGGACAATTCTCAGAAGTAGGGTAAGCTTTATATTTCACCGCAGTCAGGCGGTACAAAGCAATGAAGTACAAATCCCGAGAGAAAAGTACTGACAACAGTACACAGTTATACTTACTGAATGTGTTCTACTGTGCTTTTGTGAATGTATTTCACTGTCTTCTTTTAAATGCCATTCCGTTGAATATATACCGTAGTATATCCCAAACAGGACACAGGCAATGAAGCTCACAGCATATGAAAGCCCTGCTCTCCAGCCATTACACACTGACTACTACTGTAACAGAAGATGCAGTGTCTTGCAAGAACGTTGTAAGAACTGTACCATGATTAGACCACCATAGCAGGGGCGGATACAGAAACTTTGGACAGGGGGGGGGCAAAGATTTTTGGCCTTGGGTCTGAAGTTGATGACCTTTTTTTGCCATCTGGTCGAAAATTTTTGGGAAAAGGATACCATCTTGTCCGCCAAAAAAGTTCAAATTACTTTTTTTAAGAAGTCATCCAGTC
Source organism: Lumbricus rubellus (assembly GCA_945859605.1). Taxonomy (NCBI): domain Eukaryota; kingdom Metazoa; phylum Annelida; class Clitellata; order Crassiclitellata; family Lumbricidae; genus Lumbricus; species Lumbricus rubellus. Next base: position 55,350,866 of record OX243812.1, read on the forward strand.
CAAATATCCTCGAAATATACCATTACTGTATACATTGTTTGAAACCAAATGGGGGGCCACGATACATGGGCATTTCTAAATGGGGGGCATGGCCGGATTGGCCCCCCCATGGATCCGCTCCTGCACCATAGTACACAACTTGAGTTTTCATTTCATACAGATGTAATGCGTTTTTACAATTGTACGCTTTGTTTATAATTGCAGGTGTGACGATAGCAACGAGTGAGCATGCGTTTGGATATCTCGATGGCATGCTGTTGACAAGAAATCTTCTGCTGCTCTTCGTCGGTGCCTTCCTCGCGTTCATGCTCGAATTGTCCGAGTTCCTTGTTGTCTCTCATTCCTCAGGACTGACGCTAGCGATCGCTGGCATCTTCAAGGTGAGACATCTGTGCACGCCCTCCAAGAGGGGAGCGAGCAGGGGGTCAAATGCACACTGGCCCAGCAACTTCAGGGGGTCTGGGCCTAGTAGCTATTTATATAGAGCTAATAATTTATACCCTATAAAAAATTTCTCTTGAAGCCTTTAGATGGTTTAGGAGTCCTTGACGGCTCTGTCTATGGGCCTGAAATGTTCTTATTGGCCGTGCATCTGTGCCAATATTCAACTATCAGTTAGAATAGTCACTGCCTTGTGTCCTGCTGTCCTCTCTAGCATTCTGGTTTCTCTGATTCGTCAGATATCAACTTTCTCTTTTTTCAGTGGATTTTGCGTCTTGATTGTGAATTAAGAAATCATTTGATTAGATCAGATTAGATGAATGTTAAGTATAAGATTTTATAAATGATTAGGCCTATATGAGATAGATGTGACACTGCATTCCAGAGTTCCAATTGGTGGCTACAGTGACTCGATAATGTTTATGTAGATGTTGACAACTAACAACTAGTACATTTAAGAATTGATTAACCCGTTTACCGTGTAATAAAAATTTCTTAGTAAAAATTGGACGAGTTAACTCGGGGATCACGGTAAAGGGGTTAAAGGCTGGTTAAGCAAAGGGAATTGTGTCCTATTGATGCAGGGATTTACAAGTTAACGTTTTTTGCTATAAGATAATTCTTTTGTTGGCTTTTTTGTTATATCAATTTCAACTGTTGATTCGTTGAAGTTGCTTAAATTTGCATTTCCCAAGGCCATTGCTGTTGGTTGCTGATAATGATTAACTGCTTGTCACTTTGACATAAATTATATATTTTTTCTGTTGGTTGTCAAGGTATTACTATGGGGCTTTTTCTAGATAAATCTTTGATAGGTCTCTAGTGACATCTGTTTCTGGGAGATGATAATACTTTGGTATATCACCAATGATATCTGTTTCTAAGGAGTGATAATGCTTGGGTATATCACCAATTATATCACCACTGAAAACTGTTTCTAGGAGGTGATAATGCATCAATGTTATGTCACCACTGAAAACTGTTTCTAGGAGGTGCTTATGCATTGTTATATCACCAATGAAAACTGTTTCTAGGAGGTGATAATGCATCAATGTTATATCACCACTGAAAACTGTTTCTAGGAGGTGCTTATGCATTGTTATATTACCAATAAAAACTGTTTCTAGGAAGTGATAATGCATTGTTATATTGCCAATAAAACTATTTCTAGGAAGTGATAATGCATTGTTATATTTCCAATAAAAAATGTTTCTAGGAAGTGATAATGCATTGTTATATTACCAATAAAAACTGTTTCTAGGAGGTGATAATGCTCTTGTTGGCTGCTGTGATAAATGGTGATCAGATGAACGTCTTCAACGTAGTCGGTCTCTTCATTTGCCTCGTTGGCATCATGCTACACGTCTTCTTCAAAACCTATCATCGTTAGTTAACCAACTATTTTCTTAATTCTGATCCAATAGTAACATAATCTTCATTTCTCATAAATTAATTAGGTTAGCAGTTGACTCCAGTTTTGGTCAACAATTTTGTCAAAACAAATTTTCTATGAGCTGTCAATTTCAATCTTGTTGAGATGCATTATGTTAAGTAGGCTGTATTTGAATTGATTTTTTTTGTTATTGTCTTCGGTTGCATAAGAAATTACTCCAATCTATCTTTTTATTTAATTAATTTGAGCTTACCTTTTAAAATTTACCTTTCTATTGGCTTTTTAGTAATCATAATGTTATTAAAATGGTTCCTGCCTAGTGGTTGTTCTTTGTGTAAGAGATGGTTTTTATAGAAATGGCTGACTGATAAGTAGAACCATCGACCTGGAATGTTCTGCCCTTTATGCTTTACTACCTTTCTAGGACTCCTTCTCAGGCATTTTTCTCTCATCTTTAGGCAGTTTTCTTTTTCTGTGCTGGGGTTGGGAGCGCCTCTGAGTAGTCCCTTTGAAGAGGTGCTATACAAATGCACGTAATGAGTGAATGATTGATGGAAAGGCTTCCATATTTGTTTGTTAAATTGAAATCAATAATAAGAAATGGCTGACTGATAAGTAGAACCATCGACCTGGAATGTTCTGCCCTTTATGCTTCACTACCTTTCTAGGACTCCTTCTCAGGCATTTTTATCTCATCTTTAGGCAGTTTTATTTTTCTGTGCTGGGGTTGGGAGCGCCTCTGAGTAGTCCCTTTGAAGAAGTGCTATACAAATGCACGTAATGAGTGAATGATTGATGGCAAGGCTTCCATATTTGTTTGTTAAATTGAAATCAATAATAAGAAATGGCTGACTGATAAGAAGTAGAACCATCGACCTGGAATGTTCTGCCCTTTATGCTTCACTACCTTTCTAGGACTCCTTCTCAGGCATTTTTCTCTCATCTTTAGGCAGTTTTATTTTTCTGTGCTGGGGTTGGGAGCGCCTCTGAGTAGTCCCTTTGAAGAGGTGCTGTACAAATGCACGTAATGAGTGAATGATTGATGGCAAGGCTTCCATATTTGTTTGTTAAATTGAAATCAATAATAAGAAATGACTGGATTTAAACAACTTCCATATATCGTGAAATGTTTTGTTGTTTCTGCTCAAAGGGGAAAAGTGATCTGCATCTAACATTCGTTAGCCTTCGTCTGGTTTCTGATCTGATGTATCGAGTGTACGAGTTCCTGTACAGATGACGACATCTATTGGCTGCCGTGATTTCATGTAGAAACTACTGTCACCAAAGCGCATACAGTCCTTGTCGTTTATGAGAAGACTTCCCTATGACAGTTGCGGACATCAGAACTGCTTCTTGCAGCACTGGTCAGATGACGGTGCGGCAGATAAATTTCAGGAAAGCAGGATGTAACGTGCCAGCGGTGTAGATTTTTTGCAAAGGATTTTGAATTTTCGGTTTAAAGACTGGAAGGAATATTCCATCTGAGGCTTTCTCCTTCAGATCCTTCTCTCCAAGAAGCCTTGATCAGAGGACTTATGGAAAGAAAAGTCTAAGTCTGTTATATAGTCCAAACTAGAAGATTGCTTTCAAGTGGCCAGGTGTACTAATTTGAAATTATTGTCCGTAGGTGTTATTAGTTGAGCACAATTTGTCAGTTATGGTAATTATTGATGGGGTCTTGTACTAATTAATGTTTATGTGAATTAATGAACTGTAAATATTTTAATAATTTATTTTGTGCCTTGTTTACATGTGGCTTGTTGAGTGTCTATGCTCAAGCGTGCTTTATATACTGCAGTCAATATGAACATGACTTTTGAGGTTATGCTCATCTTGGCTACTGAGCCGACACAGTGTTGTTTATGCTCAAGTGTGCTTAGAATTCTGCAATTGCCATGGAAATGTGCTGTAGTACATTCGAAATGTGATGATGTAATTGCTTTGCAGTTGTATTGTGTTTGTATTGAATCGTCCAGTCTTTTGTTTTAGTGCAATGTAAAGTACACTACATGGTCTTACTGTGAGCTAGGGGTTGTTAATTTTCTCAACTAGAGCGTATGTGATATGCTGTTAAGTGAGAGAGTGTTTGTGGTCTATCCATGGACACAAATTCGATGCTGACAAAAGGTCTCCCTCTCTTCCTAGGATCCCATTTTCTTCACAATGTATTAAAAACATTGTTGATGTACTTTATTAATTGCCTTCTATTACTATCCTGTTCTATTATGATACCTATTATTCCTGTAGTTCTTAAAAATATCCTGCATCGACAATTAAATACATGTGATCTAACATCAGATATTGTATTTATGATGGGATTTAATCTTAGTAGGCATCATAGTTATAGTAATTGACTGTGGTATAATTATTACTGAATGGTTGTGAGGTGGATCAAAAAGACTTGTTGGTTAGGTTGCACCTAGATGAAAACTAGCAGCTATGTTTTGTATGTACTGGTAGGTAGTATGTACTGTATAATTATATCTAAGCATGTAGAAAGTACTCTTGTAAGAACTTCCAAGAAAGTTCATACAATAGGAAGTATTTGTTGCTTTTTCACGACAGTAGAGTATTCCCTGATATGGCTGTGTGAGAACAGTCTACAGTACGATTTATTATATTTCTGTGAAGGTTATTGCAACTGTAATTGTAATCATAAGTTCTAATTTATATAGCACCTCTTCAAGAGAAGTAATCAGAGGTGCTCCCAACATGATTGCGCAAAGTCCCAATCAAACGGAATGGTATCCCTCTGCTTGCAAAATATAGGCATGGAAAATGGAAGGTCATCTTGTAAAAATTGCATGGAACCCTGTTCCAGAATGAGGGACCAACGACTGCAAATCTTCCACGTTGCATTGTGGTAGTTTGCAATGGAAAATCAATCAGATTAACCTGTGTTCAGCCAGATTACCCTTGTGTTTAAAATTGAAGTGATCTTTGGCTATTATTGTAAGGGGCTGTTCATGTACTACGTATGCACGGAGAAGGGGGGGTCACGTGACACGGGATTTGGACAATTTGTGTACAGAGGGGGTGGGGTAGAGGGGTAGGTCTCAGTAGAATCTATGCACGCAAAATAAATGTCTAATTATGACATCTAAATTAGCCTATTTATAACTCTGCATTATCCTGTAGTCATGTTGGCATTTGACCACAATAAAATTTTATTCTCTTCAGATCTAAACAGTAAACCATAACAATGAACAACTTTTAGAGCTCTAGCATATGATATGATATTAGCAAAAATAAATAGTAGCCTAAGGTAAAATACATGTTTCATACATGACATTAACTATTTAGCCTTTGTAGGGCGGGGGGGGGGAAGAGAAGCGTATTTGTGCATATGGATAGGGTGAGTCAACAAAATGTAGGGGGTTGTTGGAAAATACAATTTTTTCATACATAAAATATGGATGGCCCTAATACGTATGCCTTCGTTGTGTGAGCAATTGCATATGGTTATATTTTATGTTGATGTGTTTCTTGTTTGGTTTGGTATCATTCGTTCATCTGTCAGAGTATGATATAGCCGAGTTTTGCATATTATAATATAGCACAAATTCTTAACTTAAAACCTCTTTTATAAGCTGTTAAAATTCTACACATTCCAGAACCGCTGATAGTATCATAGAGTTGTTGCATAACATCTGAAAATTGTTAACACTTTGGCAACTGAATTCAATTGACTGTAGTGCCAACTTTTGTTGTGACAATTATTGGATAGCAAAGTGACATGAAGTGCCAGTATTTTGATCGTGATGACAGATATGGGACCACTTGTTGCTTACTAGATTAGACAGAATGTGCATTTCTCACTAATTACGTGAATGATCAGTATTTGATATGAATATTAACATTTGCATCTGAGCTCACGCATATTGATGTTTGCATCTAATCTCATGAATATTAATATTTGAATCTGAGCTCGTAAATATTATTTGAATATTAATATTTGCATCTAAGACGATGAGTATTAATATTTGCATCCGAGCTCACAAATATTGATTGGATGTCAGTAAAAGTAACCTGGAACTTGATGTGTTGCTCATTTTTCTATAATATCAGATAAAACTGAACTGGCAGTAGATTAATTTTAGATGACAGTACCACGTCATGCACTGACAATGTATGTTAGATAAGCCTAAGCCAAAAAAATGACCATAACGGACGAGAATGAGGTGACACCTATAATAGAATAGATTAGATGCAGCAGCAAATTCATGTTATATTGGTTTGTTAATGAACTTTGTAGATACAATTGCCATCTCAGACCTGAATGACATGAATTACCAAATGAATGAATGGTCTAAATAATCTACGTTTAGTTACATATAATGTCAGAAATGGTCAAGGAAATAGGTTGTGTTGAAACTTCAATTCATTGTTTTGAATCAAGGAGTGAGGTGTGCTAGAATTTATTCTTTTCTGCAGTAAATTAATAAACTGACATGCAGACGAAAGTTTTATTTGACTTGTATATAGTTTTGTTGTAATGACAGAATTTTTAGATTTCATATTGATTCAACAAATTTATTTTAATTTTAGGGGATTTGTGAAACAATTGCTTGTACAAAATGCTGTGCAGTGTAGTCAATGAAATGCTTGATTGGCGAACTTCATGAATTGCCATGCTGAATTTTAATCAGTTTGATATTGCATTGATTGTGGCTGGTCCTTTGAGGATCTGAATCTTCAGGAGACTCAGAGGTGTTACATAAATGTCTGTCATGTTGCATTATACAGCATGCTATGTTTTAGTGTAATGAATGCTATGTGTGAAATGGGCAGAATGAGAATATCATTGCCATTCTTATTCACAAGGTATCTTACCGGTTCTGTTCTAAATGTCTGCTGCTTAAAAGCACTGTTCAGTGGTGTGTAGACTGAGTTATCTGCTTTGGGTGATATGGGTGCGTGATTTAAATAAGAATATTTTAATATCAGATATCTATATAGTTTTTCTTGGCTGTACTTTCCTGCGAACTTTCTTTTTCGGAAGCAGGCCTTCTGAAGTTGGCTTGAAATTTTCTCGTTGCTTTGCTGTACCATTAATTAATGCCTAGTGGTCTATGATTCTGCGATACTCATGTAAATCACTGTATTTGCCAAGACCGTGGCCAACCTCAGTGATTCTGCTGTATAATCTGTATAAATAAAAATGTAACTGCATTCGCAGGAATCTTAGGGACCAAGGATCTTGGAAAGTCCTGGACCGATTCTTTTCAAAATTGCAGCAAAACGTTCCGTTCCGATAGGCGAAGGTTTGCATAATGCTTTTTTGCTAAAATCTTTTACAACAAAAAAACAACTTTCACTTCGATTCGACCGATTTCGAGTACAAAATGCGCTATACAAGTCTTGCGGAACCACCGTTTTCAAACGCGCCCGAATTGGGTCACTGCATGCATAATTATTGACGGTTGGGTCAAGGCATGCATAATTATTGACGGGTTGAATTTGAACTCGGAATCGGTTGAGTCGAAGTGAAAGTATTTTTTCCCAAGATTTTAGCAAAAAAGAATTATGCAAACCCGCGCCTATTCGAACGGCAATTTTTAAATTTCCCAGATCCTTGGTCCGAAAGATTCGTGCGTACGCAGTTACATTTTTATTAGGCCCATATACGCTAGATATTCAACACATTCAATAGCGGCCCTGTTGCGTTCGCCTTTACGCGTAGACACGGCGTGAGGGAGGAAAGGAGGGGGAGGGAGCGGGACGAAGAGGGAGCGGAGGGGAGGGATGGAGCAGGGAGGGATGCAGAGAGGCAGAGGAAGGGACGGAGGGATCGGGACTGGGAAGGGGAGGAGGGTAGGGTGCAGAGGAGGTGGAAGGGAAAGGAAGGGGAAAGGAACGGGAGGTGGTAGAGGGGAGTTGAGGGGATTGGACGGGGAGGGGTGGGAAGAGGAGGAGAAGGGGAGGGGAGCGGAAGGGGAGGGGGAAGTGGGGGGACGGGGTGGGAGAGGAGGAGGGGAGGGGAGGGGGAGTGGGGGGAGGGCGATGGTAAGGGGAAGGGGAGGTCGAATGGAGGTAGGGACGGTTGGTTGGATGCTCTTTTCAGCCACAGCAACGCGTGGCCGAGTTCAGCTAGTAGTGTATATATATTGAAACTTCCAATCTGTCAGTCCTAAACAAATGTAGATTTTAAAATATTGTTTAGTTTTTGGTGCTCAAGTATATCGAATAAACAATTGTGATGTTGGGATACATTTACAGTTCATTACAATGATTACATTACTACCTATTAAGGTTGTCAGTGTCCAGAATATCAGGCTGCCACCATACCACCATTCTGTCACCTTACCTTGACCTCCCCGGATTCTGATCTGGCACCAGAATGGAAAAAGCAGACAGGCTATCGCAGGCTTGATTTAGTATAGCACTGGTGATCGAGCTGGTAACCCTACACGCCACTGAGAAATTTTGAGGATGTACATTTATGAAGTCCTTGTAACGGATTAAATCCAATTCCAGTTAGTGCCGTATAGAGTTGATGTCCTTGAGTGTCCTTGCATCAGGTCAATGAATGACATTGGATGAGTCCCCTATCCATCTTTCAGCACTGATTGGCCACTGGCCTTAATGATTATACACTGAGTCATGTGTGTTGAATAGCAGGTCAGTGTGTCGATAGGAATAGACCTACAAATAGGCTACAATGTCAATGCTGCAACAACAGTGGAGTCTGTTGAGAGCTGTGGAAATGAGGGCTCTCGTGAAGTAATTGTCGATAATGAAACGGTAGAAACCTGCTCAATTTTTTGGATAAATGACTAATATTTGACATTAGGCTAACTTGTGTGACCTTGTGCATCATTCATTTGATTGGGGTATATTGTTTTAGGCAGTGCTTATTTCCTAAAATGAAAGATGCCAATACTCAAACATGGAATTGCTTGTAAAACATAAGAACTGCCGTAAAAGGTACAGGAATGCCCTTCCATTGTGTACTGCTTGAAAAAGTACTTGCTCTAGTCTAGGTAGAGTTATGGATCTATTCGACTGATAAAGCAATGACCCACGAGGCCAGGACTAATTATGCAGAGGTCAAGCCCAAATTACCTCGGAGGGCACCACCATAAAAGAGTTGGATAGTATCGAGATAGGCATTGGAAAAGATTTAAGCTGTCTCTGATGGGTGACACTATTCGTTTATTGGTAACCTAAACCAATAGACACACCGCTATCAGGTACAAGAAGCAGTTGATCAAATGATACCTAAAATTATCTTTGCCCATGCCTGTTGAATTTATCTTAAGATGATTTTTTTACATAAAATATAAAAAGATAAAATACAAAAAGATATTTCTGCATAGGCTACTGCAGGGATAGTAAGCCTATTGGATTAACCTGGGACTAATATCGAAGATTAACCATCCTTTCATCAGAATTATTAGAACAAAGCTGTAACTCGGCTCTTGAATGCTTTGACCATAAGTTTTTATAGCGCTAAATAAATATTGCGCTAAAAACTACTTAGACCATACGTCGATGGTTTAGAAGCTAGGCCAGGGATACCACTCTCAGCTTTATCCACCTAGATCTAGGGTTTTACGGTCTTGTCTAGGACTCAAGGTGTCTAGGTTTTTTTGGTCAGGATCTGGCCTTTTTTCTCACGGCGGTTTTCCGACTTTTTCACACAAATATTTTTTTAGCCTTTTAGGTGAAAAATGGACAAATGACGTGAAAAAATGAAAATGTGAATACGGACCCCAAAAATTGTAGCTTTGATAGTTTCGTTTATTTATTTGGAGCAAATGACTAAACAAAGGTTATGAAAAATTTTTATGGAAAACGAGCAAATTTTGATCGGATGACTAAAAAAGATCCTCTGAAATTTAAATTTCAAGCGCGAAAAATCGAAAATCTACTAAATAATTACCCTCTTACTTATTCTTTTATTGTATCATAAATCCTCAATCTAGCATTTTCTAGCCTTTTTTATCAACCAAATCTGAATTTTTCAATTTCAGAGTGGTATCCCTGATCCAGGCCAATCTTAAAGTTTAGGTATAGCCTACTAACTTTGATGAGGGAACCAAAGTTCACGATCTCGAGATTAATCAGAGGTCGGTAAACTTTACATAACATTTCTGTGAAGTTTTCGTAGGTCCGATTGTATTTACAATGTCGCTTCGAAATGCGACGGCTCTAATCACAGGCGGTGCTCGGGGCTTTGGAAAGTCCTTTGCTAGAGTAGTTCTTGAGGCAGGCGGAAAGGTAACTTGCACCATAATAATTATTATTAACAAGCCAAACTTACCGTGGGTATGTTTTGCTTGCATACTACTGCCATCATGTAGTGCCACAAGTACTTGCAGGCTAATTTGGCCCTTTTCCTTCTGACTTCTCACCTTTGAGGTATGTTACACAAGGATGCATTCGGTTGTAAAATTACTCGTCAAGACATGGCTGATCTCCAAATCTTTAGAAATATGAAACATTAGCTTGTCAGGCAAATTTATAACCAGTATGTTTTGCTATTTGGATGAGCAGAAGTTGTGCGAAACAATGCATGTGTGTTCGATTATAGTGAACGCATTTAGGTGATGGGTCTATCTTTAAGGTTTCATATATTCCCAAATGGTATTGTTTCCATGTTTAATAATATTTTTCTTGTGTTTGCTGAGAATATAATAAATAAATAAATAATAATGTGATTGAAATTTAGTAGGCTATATAGTTATCAAAGTGTATTAATACACTTTGTATAGTTATATAATGTGCTAATTTAACAGGTGTCTCTGATTGATTTGCTACACGGCCCTGGTCTTGACACCCAGAATGAATTCAACAAGCAGTATGGAAGTGGATCAGCGATATTTATTAAGTGCGATGTGCGTAAGAAACTGGAGTTGGAAGGTAAGTTGAGCACAAAATCTCTTCCTAAGTTTTGGGGGAAACCATCTTGTGTCAGAAAATTGAAAAACTGTTTGTTTTATGAGAACTTGATGTTTCAAACTCAAAGTCTAGCAAAAATATGCATTATAAGGGATTTTTATATTACACAGTTTAGTTTATGCGCTTTTGCCATTGAACAGTTCTTTGGATTGAGTGTATCCATGATTGCAGTTCATAGTTCGCAGGTGAGGTTTCTGGACCTTTATATAGCGCCTATCAGTAGCCCCCTTGAAGAGGTGCTATATAAATGCATCTAATGAATGAAAGTGAGATCCCTTGAAGAGGCGCTATATAAATGCATCTAATGAATGAAAGTGAGATCCATATTTCAATATGTGAGCCATGGGTCCCGGCTAATGTTGGTAGTTAGACGCTTTCAGTGTCCTCTTAGCCGGAATTTGTAGCAGTTACAAGGGCTTAAAATATGTTATTACCTTACCTAATTCTACCTAACCTTGCCACATGTCGTCTAGTTTACTTTACCATTCTACTATTGTCAGGGGCGGAAACCTAGGGGGGGACAGGGGGGGACGGTCCCCCCCAATGAAAACGTTGGGGGGGACGGCCCATGCATTTGTCCCCCCCAATGTTCAAGCGTTAGGACATGTACACAATCTTCAGTAGAGAACTAGAGAAAAAAAGTTTAGCAGATGAAGTAAATATTTATAATGATATGAATTCCAGGGCAATCCAGGTTCTAACCAAAAGTTATTAAGTCCCACGTTGGGTAGTTTGCGAACATTATACTGTATAGATAAGACACCTCTTTTAACTTGTTGCGAATTATTACAAAAGCCTACTGAGCGTTGGCAGGGCTTTTATTAAACGTGCAATTCTACAAAGATGTGTAGATCTAAAAAATGTCAGTTATAATGGACTTAGGCAGTTATAAAATCACATCCTCACAGCTAAAAATTGTTTTAAGCCATTGTCATTTGATTGGCAGTTATTTACCAGGGAGGATCAAACGGTTGAGAAAGAGTCATGCAGTTCTGAAACTTCCTTTGAAATGCTCCTAGCATGCAGGTATAATAATTACAGACATGAGTAGGTTTTCATTTCTATCAGTGTTTCCTTACCCGTCTTTCTTTGCATATAACAAATTAAAGAATTTGGTCATGAATTTGAACAAAATTCAGTACTTAGCATGTTTTTATAGTATAAGGTCGTTGATTGAATACATTACAGAGGTGTCTATGTTAAATGCTTCGAAACTTATTTGCAAAACAATTGTGTGAAATTTGGCACATTCCATCATTATATACATTCATGATGATTATAAGCTTTAAAAGGGGTGTCTGATTATCTAATACAATCTGCACTCCGATCGTGTTCAGTAACAAATTACAGTTTGAACTGCTTCTATCAGTACTGAGAAAATGGATCATTTTTTTATTTTTGATGACAGCTAAAATGATACAATTAGATGTCGACATTAAAAAACAGCCTTCCTTCACCCCCCCCCCCCCAACTTGGCGCTTCGCGCCTCAGCGATCGTCCTTCAGCCGCTCGTCCGTCCCCCCCAAAGTTCGGACCAGGTTTCCGCCCCTGACTATTGTACTCCAAGATTTGTAAACACTTGCTTTACCATGACCCTCTTACCTATGTTACCTGTTGGATTGTCACTCCTCAGTTAAGTGTTTGTTACACTTTGATGCCAGTAAAGTAGTTCTGAAGACCTGTGTTCTTTCTGCATGCCATATTATATGGACTATTCCAGTCTTTGGTATAGAGCTTCAAAGTTATAGATCTGCATTCGCTGAACTTTTAACATCTATAGTTCTGTACTATTATTTATGCATGCAGTGTTGTGTACTTTCTCAGTTGCGTAGGACTCTTTAAATGCATATTTTCCCCATACCCTGGATGCTTTCTTTATCGGTTCATAAGGTTACTTTGTTTACATAGTGTACATCTTTGCATGCACAGTCTGGTGATATCTTTCATTTTTTCAACAGCTGCTTTCAAGAAAACGTACGACACGTTTGGTGGCCTTGACCTCGTTGTGAACAATGCTGGAATTGGAACTTTTGATGGTGACTGGGAGAAAACCATTGATATCAACCTGGTTATTAAATAACCGTTTCCTTCCTTTTTAAATTTAGTAATGGTTGAGGATTTACTCTAGAATGTTTTTGTTTGATCAATAGGAACTGTTTATGTTGTTGTGATCCATAGTTTTGATCTATCGGTTATTAGTAGGCTGATAACACTTATTAAAGGGTTTAAATAAGTGTTGCTGACTTCAGTAAATGCCTCATCAATGGTGGTTTGTTTGAATGTTTTGTCGTATATAAAGTGTAAATGTTGTGCACAATAATTAGACTTTATTGCACTATGAGAGTTACTGTTGATTTTTTATTTTTGGGGGCCTGTTAGTCTAAGATCATTTGCCAAAGATATTTGCTAAAGACAAATACTAGCCCTTCTGAATTGAGTTTAGAAGGGATTTTTGTAGACCTTTGTTTTGTTATCTAGCTACTAACGCTCGGAAAAAAATACAAAGAGTTGGGATGTAGGGCATGTTATTTTTGCCTCTTTATATTCCACTTGTATTGCCATCTTGTACCGGGTATTAATTGGCATAGAAAATCAAGAGAAATTATCAGTAATTTTACTTGCTTTTTCATGTTCCTTTTATTTAATTCATTTTTCAGTTATTGTCTGGGAGAAGAAAAAAACACTGCATGATGCAATGTACAAATAGCTTCCTGTAATGAATAAGGTAAACCAAATGGAACAGAATTCTCGCTTATTGCAATCACTCATTTGACAACATATGGTATTGGTATTAAAGCTGGTTTTTATATATAGTGTTGTTTTCCATATAGACAGCAGTGATGCGTGGATGTCTGTTAGCATCAGATTACATGAGTAAAGGGAAAGGAGGTCACATCATCAACATTGCTTCCACAGCTGGTTAGTGATTCTCAAACAGCTATTTGCTTATGTTTTGAAAGAAAAGGTAATGCCAGTTTTTATGTATATGTTTGGTTGTATTATGCTTAGGACAGTAGGTGCAGTGCTTTTAACAATATTTAAGCCATCACTCATCTGCTCTGAGTACTGCTCTAAGTTGTCTAGTCTCATACTCATAGTCCTAGGTTTAAAGAATTTGATAACTTGACACAAGTTCAGCAAAAACCCAGAAATGGTGAGTGACTTGTTCTGGAACTGACTAGTTGAACTTGATAGACCAGGAACCTCTACCATGTTCTAACCCCAAAGACTACAAACAGTAAATGTTGCTTGAAAGGAAAAGGCACGCAGGAGTTTAATGAAAATGACAGAGTAATTAATGGCAATATGTGTTACACAGATTTCTTGAAGCCTGAAAGGTGTAAATTAGAAGTAATATTACTACAAATGAACATCTACTGCTTTATAAATAATTCAATGAAAAAGCTAGACTGCTTATTTTAATAGCTATTAAAAGTGCGGCCTTGACCTCAACGTTGTGCTTTACCCTTTAAGGACAATGGCTATAATTGGGCCAGTCCCTAGCAGATCAGTTCTGAAAATATAGAGTGTTCAGTTGAGAATGAAGTGACGTGCAATGTGGACATATACAGGAAGAGGGTTCCAAAGTCCAAAATACAGGTCTACCAACCAATAAATAATAATAATAATAATAATAAGACGATTTATATAGCGCCGTAGCTCAGCCGAGGCTGAAGGAAAGGGTGCTGTACACGGGATAACATGTTAGCCTACTGTCAATTAAATATTATGTCACCAAGAATGGTTCTATTTTTAGATATGACCATAAGAGAATGGTCAGATGAGCAAGGTGAATGATAAGCTTAATTATTTAATAAAGATTAGGGAATGATTCGCATAGAGAATTGATGAGGATTAAGGAATGATTAGCATAAGGACCGGTTTTAAGTAATACTGTATTGTGATTGGCCTGAGTTCAGTGCTTTATAGACTGAGCCCTAGTTTAAAACAAATCCGTGGCTTAACAGGTAGCCAACACAGAGATTTAACACGTTCATGGCCCAGTACGAGTTAACTCGTACTGGATCCAGTCATTTAACATGGCGTGTAGGCGGTGAATGTGTTAGCTTAGGTTACGGTATATGTTCCTATTTTGACATGTTATTTTTGGCTGTTGCCCAAGAGTTTTCAACGCTGATGTTTGTATTGCTTCTCATGAGCTGCCTATTGCTTTTCTATTTAGGTCTCACTGCTGTTCCCTTTGATCCAGCATATGCCGCTTCCAAACACGGAGTTGTCGGGCTATCAAGGTCTCTTGCAGTAAGTATGATGGAGTGTCATACAGTTGACCCATATAATCTAGTGTACAATTTATGTTGTCAATTCAGTATCGCTCCCGTGTAGAGGCTTTATTTTTAGGCTAATTGTCCAAAGACATTGAAGTTAATTGTGTCAGGATGATATTGAAGTAGATTGTTTTAGCGTATATAAACTTAGATGAATAACATTGTTCAGTTTTCTTTCACATTGTCGTATTTTTATGCATTGTCCTCAGTGTGGTTTTCGGTTATTACTATTCCAAGATGGGGGTTTCGCCTCCCCGCACCCACCTCCCCCATAGTTAGGGGATTGGCCAATCCCACCAATGGGTGGCTTTCTGTCCAGGGACAAGGTTTCAGATCCATACCTGCGAAATTGTTGACGTGCATTGTGGAAACAAATCCAAAGTCCCAAACACATCCTCCTATATAAATATACTGCATCTATAGATTGTATGACGAGACATACTCGTCTTCCGCGTATTACATATGCATTTAGATGACGAGACATACTCATCATCCGCAGCAAACAGGTTAATCATCTAAATCCCGTGACTTTTACGTACGTAATATATGGGCATCCACTTACTGATTTAATTACCAAGGGACTGTTGATTTTGGGAAATGATTTTGCAGATGCATTGAGTGTTGCAAATTCGTGTTGTAGCTAACACTCGGATCGTCATCAATTCGTGTGAATTGTTTGTGTCCGTCATTTGCCAAAACTGCCATTATGGAAAAGAGTTTTGAAGTTGGTATAGACAGAGCTGTAGTGGAGGCTGTGGGAATGATGAGGTATGTACTTTAACTGCTGGTAGCCTGTATAGTTGTATGTAAATTGCTTTGTATTTCAAATGGATAATTTGAAGCAAGGTAACGCTAATTAATCCTTTGCCAGTTTCTTGAGCAGATGATCACACAGTAATGGATTCTTTTATCTGAGCTCCAAACACAATGTCAGCAGTAATTAACAATGGGCAGCACACTTCTTGTTTTCAGTTGAAACTACGTAGTTTCACATTGAAGCTTAGAGCACCTTCCAATGAGTTTGTCTTGAAGAGGTGGACATGAAACATGAGCATGATTTAGGAATATGCTGTTTTTCAATTGCAAGCCCCACCCGCTGGAACAGTTTGCCTTCCATGATTCGTACTGCTGACTTGGTTGATTGAGTCTTTAAGTCGAGTCTCATGTCATATCTTTTTTCCAAGGCAAATCACTTTATCATTTGTGCTTTCATCGCTTTGTTAATCAAGTGCTACGTTTATTATACAGTTGTTGATAAAACAGTGATACAAAAGAAGAGTCTTAATGCAGGAAAGAGCTCAGGCATGAGATTAGCTTGTAGAATAGGGCAGGCCATTCCATGTGGAGAGGTCTCGGCTTTGAGCCCAAGGGCACCAAACACAAGGGGCAAATAAATAGGTCATAACTATTGTGTACATGTTTACATAATGTGTAAAAGTGTTAAAGCAGTTTCTATTTCATTTTGGCAATTTTATTTTTCTAAATACCTAACGTACATGAATGTAAATTTTTTAACTCTTATCATTGGTGTCTATTGAGAAAAAGTGGTGAATGTTGTTGCATATTCAGTTTTATTTTGAAGTACATCTATGGTTTTATTTTATAAATTATTTTATTTTATTACATTAATTACATTACATTTTTATCATGACTTGTGCTGATGTTGTTTTTCAGTGTGGAGGATGTTACCATAGCTTTTCGAAGGATCTTGGAGGATGAGACGGCTACGGGAGGAGTGATGAGTGTCACTCCTCAGGGCATCCTTTACAGATACAAACCATCAAAGTTATAGCATTATCCACTAGTACACTTGACCTATACACTTGAAATTGATGTACAAAGCAACAACTTGTTCAGCTGTTTAGTTACTGCAGCACAACATTATGCCCATCTAATCTAAAAGTAATCCTGTGAATGGTATGTCGCTGCAGACAGGGTTGTACACAATGGTATATATGGGTATACAGCATGTACACACCTCACGAAGAATTTGGCATCGTGTGCGTAGTTCTGAAAATGAGGGTGTACGCTGGTATACAGCGTATGCTTACCTCACAAAGAGCAAAGTAAAAATAGTTGTTATAAATATAATTGTGAGTAGAAGACAGCAGATGATCGTGATTTTTAGACGAATAAATCATGAAATTAGGTCTTTTACACCGTGGTGAACAGTTTCTGGCGGCGAAAACGTTCGAAAAGCAATTTGATGACTAAAAAAGGTCGTCAGAAATTTTTACAGAAAAAAGTCAAACTTTTTCGGCCACAGCGTGTACTCCCATCAACACGGTACCAGTACAGCCCTGATTGCAGAATCACAATGTCATGACAACAGACCAGTAGGACTGGAGCCTGGAGGTCATAAAAACTTAAATAGATCATGATTACTAAATTAATGGTTCATCGTTTTTTAAATACCTCTCTAGTCTTTGAAAATTAAAAACAAGCTTCTAACCAGCTAGGTTAATGATTCTATTGCATGGTTCAATTACTTGACAGTTGACACTGTAATGTTTAAGGTGAACATCCATACATTGGACATTAGGCCTACAGTACTGTAACATTTGAAAATAATTTAGAATATGTTAAGGCTTATATTTGTATAAATATTATACATGAAAATTATACATAAAAATGTATAACAATATGTTAAGGCAGACCTATTTATTGGCATATAGGCATTAAAATATAGGTCAAAATGTACCTTAAGAATATATTATTAATTTATTACACTGTAGGCGTCCAATGTTCCTGTCAGATGTAGCCTAGTTGATGAAAAATAATGTATATATTTTTATGTTAAGAACATTTGCAAGTCTCTAACTTAAGTCGCAAGCAGCATTAGAAGGTCTTATTTGTGGACCTAACTGACACTAACAACTCGTTGGGTTAGAAATGAGTAACTATAAGTGACGCTAACAAGCCTTTAGTTTCCATCTGAATGGCAGTAGCAAGTCTTATCGGTGACGGCATTAACACGTTTACACAGCGGACAAAACCGGAATGAAATTAAATGAAGAAACAGACTAACTGCACAGAGGGGGGACTTTGTCCGGGGGGGATAATGTCCGGGGGCTTTTGTCCGGGGGGGATAATGTCCTACAATCAATGCAGGCAAATTATCTGGATTGAGCCATGGCGATCCTGACTCAGAGGACAAAGAGGTCAAGCCGATCAGAGGACGCAGCGAAGAGATGCAATATAAAACCCTGATGAATATTGATATGACGCAGGCTTGAGTTAAACAATAAACATGCGCGTAGGCTAATACTAGGCCCTACATGCGCGTAACATTGCGTGCACGCGCTCGCCGTCCGTTGGTTTTTTAATACTTTCTATCCATCCTTCTCCCACCTTGTTGCATGTTTAGCGACACTGCCATATCGAAGCTTAGGACTGGCACTGGCAGAGATCAACCAGTGGCGGAGTTTCCTTTTCCCACCCATTAAGTCAAAGTTTCATACAAGTTCCCGCGCGCAGCGTTGCCACTCTGAAAAATAAAAAACCCAAGTTGGTCGGTCAAAAAAACCCCAAGAAAACCCAAGTTGCCCAAATCTTCCGAAATTTTCACATTTTCCGTCCGAATTTTTTTTTCATCCAGCCAAATTTTTCCGAATTTTTTTCCATTTTTTGCTGTCCAAAAAAGTTGACCTTTTTTTAGTCATTTGGCCAAAATCTTTGAAAAATGGCCACAAAAAATTTCCGGTTCGCAAGAGCAAAAACCCCAAGCTTTTGCCCGAAAAACCCAAGTTTTTTCCGAAAAAAACCCATTTCCCAAGTTTCAAGAAAAAACTCGATTTTTTGTGGTCGAAAAAAAAAACAAGAAAAAAACCCAAGTTCTTCGCAAAAAAACCATTTCCCAAGTTCGGATAAAAAAAACCAAGATCTTGTGAAAAAACCCAAGGAGTGGCAACGCTGCCCGCGCGGACGCCGCCCTTCCGGTGTCCCCCAATTCAAACGGTAGCGGGACATTTACCCCCTCTCCGGACAAATTCCCCCGGACAATTACCCCCCCCCCGGACGTCCCCCCCGTTTTTGACTAGGACATTTACCCCCCGGACAATTTCCCCCTCTGTACATATAGGTTAGGCATCGTGAGGGTTGGTTAGGTTCAGGTTAGGCATCGTGAGGGTCGGTTAGGGTTAGTGATAGGGTTAGTCAGTCATTCATTAACATAGGTTAGGCATCGTGAGGGTTGGTTAGATTCAGGTTAGGCATCGTGAGGGTCGGTTAGGGTAAGGTTAGGCATCGTGAGGGTCGGTTAGGGTTAGTGATAGGGTTAGTGCAGTCATTCATTAACATAGGTTAGGCGTCGTGTGGAATGGTTAGGTTCAGGTTAGGCATCGTGAGGGTCGGTTAGGGTTAGTGATAGGGTTAGTGCAGTTATTCATTAACATAGGGACCCTTATGGGGAAGGGGGAAATGTCCTAGGTCGGGGGGAAAACGTACGGGGGGTAAATGTCCGGGGGGAATATGTCCGGGGGCAGTGGCGGATCCAGAAGGTTGAAATGGGAGGGGCCAAATGTGGGGTGGTGGATGATCGGCCGAAGGCCGATTGTCGAGGCGCGTAGCATCGAGAGGTTTGAGGGAGAGGGGAGGGGCTTGGGGAGGGGAATGTGCCCCCTCCCCAACCAGAAATTTTTTAATTTCCGCACTGCAATAGCAGCATTTTACGCTGCCATCTTAATGAAATTGCTCCACTACTTAATGCTAACAAACCAAGCAAGAACTACCAATTTTGATTATTAAAATAAGGTGACTTCAGAAATTTTGACGACTTAAATAAGATGTCTTGAGAAATTTTGACGAATAAAAACGGTGTATCCAGAAATTTTGACGACTTTAAAAAAGTGTCTTTATAAATGTTGACCGCTAAAAAAGGCGTTTTCAGAAATTCTGCGACTAAAAACGGTGACTAAAAAAGATCTCTTCAGATATTTTGACACCTAAAAAACGGTATCTTCAGAAATTTTGACGACTAAATTAAGGTGTCTTCAAAAATTTTGACAACTAAAAAAGACATCTTCAGAAATATTGACACCTAAAAGGTGTCTTTAGAAATTTCGACGACTGAAATAAGGTGTCTTCAGATATTTTGACACCTTAAAAAAGTGTATTCAGAAATTTTGACATCTCAAATAAGGTCTTTTCAGAAATTTTGACAACTAAAAAAGATGTCTTCAAAAATTTTGACGACTAAAATAAGGTGTCTTCAAAAATTTTGACAACTAAAAAAAGACATCTTCATAAATATTGACACCTAAAAGAAGGTGTCTTTAGAAATTTTGACGACTAAAATAGGGTGTCTTTAGATATTTTGACACCTTAAAAAAGTGTATTCAGGAATTTTGACATCTGAAATAAGGTCTCTTCAGAAATTTTGACAACTAAAAAAATGTCTCCTGAAATTTTGACACCTATAAAAATTGTCTTCTGAAATTCTGACGCATAAAAAAGGAGTATTCAGAATTTTTAATCCTAAGAAGGTGTATTTAGAAAATTGACTTCTGAAATTCTGACGCATAAAAACCGAGTATTCAGAATTTTTTAATCCTAAGAAGGTGTCTTTAGAAATTTTGATGACTAAAGTAAAGTATCTTCACAAATTTTGACACCTAAAAAAGGTGTATTCAGAAAATATGTCAACTAAAAAAGGTGTCTTCAGAAATTTTGATTAACTAAAATAAGGGGTCTTCGGACATTTTGACGACTAAAATAAAGTGTCTTCACAATTTTGACACCTAAAAGGAGATGTCTTCAAAAATAGTTTGACAACCAAAAAAGATCTCTTCAGAAATTTTGACACCTAAAAAAGTGTCTTTATATATTTTGACGACTAAAATAAGGTGTTTTCAGAAATTTTGATAATTAAAAAATTGTCTTCAGAAATTTTTAAACCTAAAAAAGATGACTTTACAAATTTTGATGACTAAAAGGTGTCTTCAGAATTTCTGAATAACTAAAAAAGGTGTATTCAGAAATTTTGACGACTAAAATAAGGCGTCTTCATAAATTTTGACAACTAAGAAAAGGTGTCTTCAGAAATTTTGACGACTAAAAACGTCGTCAGAAATTATCCGCCGAAGAAACACCGCCCGATATCAAATCCTGTTTACGGCCTTGATGGAAGAGGAAATCATAAATGCTTGAAAATCTTTCTCAGAGCGATGAATTTTATCATATAGAATTATATGAAGTCCTGGTGCTAAAACCTTTCATTCATAAGACACATTGAGAAATGATTGGGAGCCAAGTTCTGCTAAAATTTCAAATGACCGGATTGCCATTCTGGATCCATTTGTTTAGAACTAATTGTAAGTGTTATTAGTGTTAATATTTTAACATTTTACTGTGAATATATACACGAATAACATATTGTATACCATAAATCATAGTCGGATACTGTTGAAAGATCGTTTCCTTTCGTTGTGTCATAGTAAGACAATGTAATTGTATGAGATGCTTAGCTTTAATGACATTTATATAATATATGACATTTATATAATAATGTGTAACCAAGAGCGGCCCGAAAAAGAATTAATATTACTAATTCTCCTAGCATGACTGACACTCTGCAAAAAATCTTGTGAGCCCCCATGGATTGGTGGGGGGCACGTCCCATGGAGATTTGAAATGGGGGGCATGGCCGGATTGCCCCCCTGGATCCGCCCCTGTATAGGCTCTGTATGGATATTCACATCGTGATATAATATATATATTATGTTATAGTGACTTCATTTCAAACAGAACACAGCTGAATAGAATTGTGTGTTCGATTGATTAACGCGAGGCCACCTAGCGGCTGGTGTGTTACGACCATTTCCGGATCCGGTTGGCTGAAGGAACGCGCCATGGTCGACTAGTTTAGCGGTCGTTTGACTGATGGCTCTCGCTGCAAGATGTCGCTACTCTGCGATGGTCGATAATAAGTAGCAACCAGCCATTATGTTAAGATTCCGATTCTTCCAAGCTTGCTACAATCGTGTGTGCGTGCATGCATGTGTGGGTTTGTGTAAGTGTGCGTGTGTTCATGTGTGTGTGACTGAGTGTGTGCGTGCGTGTGAGTGCGTGTGTTTGTGGGTGTGTTTGTGTGTGCGTGTGCATGTGTGTGTGTTCATATGCACATATAATTCCATAATATAATACTACGCGCGACCAAACATTATAGGCTATATATACAGGGTGGCCCAAAAAAGTGATAACACCTTGTATAATGTACTATAATTAGTTCAAATCTGTTTAGACTATATCCATAATAGCTGAAAAAGTTCACTAATTTACTTACTTAACTGTTTAGTCATATGACATCATTATTACGACAACTTTCGGTCAACATTTTTTATTTGCCAATCGTCAACTTCTGCGTGTTTTGAAGATATTTTAACCAGAATGACAAAAATCACAACAAAAGACCGTATGCTGATTAAAAATTTGCGAATTGAGAAACATTGGATTGCAAGGCATAGGAAAAATTTGTTTCCACACAAAGTCTATAGTCAGTTTGGGTTATTAAATAAATTGATAATGACGGCACAACAGAACGTAAACGCGGAAGTGGTCGGCCAAAGTCTGCTAGAACACGACAGAACATTGAGCGGGTGAGTGAGCTGATCTGCAGTCAAGAATATGATCATCACAGTCACAAAGTCCGTGGGAAATTCAAAGAGAAAAGGGTATGTCTAGGTCGTCGGTGTAACGTATTGTAAAGCAATATTTACAACTGAAAACGAACAAGCATGTGATCGGGCAGACGCTCAACGAAAATTGCAAATTGAAACGTTTGCAACGCAGTCAGCAGCTACTTGAACAGTTTCCTAATGACAGCTAGAAGTGTACGAACCATCTGGTTTACCCACAACAAGATATTCACCTTTGTCACGCCATTTAATTCTCAACATGGTCGTATTTATTCAATTGAAGCAAAGAACAGAAATTAAATTCTGGAAAGGAGACATACGAGAACGTGAACTTTTCAGCTGCGGTATCATGGTATCAGTTGGTGTTTCTCGCTTACAAAAAGTTGTTCAGAAGCAAGAGGGACACATTGAACATGTTTTATGAGTAGAGTAATTACTACTTGGCATAGGACAGTAAATTACAAAACGTTATATTGATTCAATTATATTAAATAACCCTTTGCTAGGTTGCGTTATCACTTTTTTTGGGCCACCCTGTATACATGAACCGATTTCCCCATAAATGCATGTTTTGTTCAACGACAACCTGCAACAGTGACATTGCACCTACAGGGTTGGTAAAAAACCCAGTGTACTCCTAAGGTTTTCTGCCAATATCTTCGCCAGAAATAATACGAATTTTTTAATCAGGTTCCACAATCTTAAAGGCAATTCATGAATACGTGCAACAGTCACATTTCGCCAAAATATTTCAAACAGAACAAAATGTACAGACCTATCACTTTTAGTGAGTCTGCCCACTGTTTTTCTCGATTAAAAATCGAAATGCATCAAAAAATAACAGAAAGCGATTTTATTAAGTCACATCTCAAGTAATAATAGGCTAATAATAAATATTATGTTGTTATCAAGTTGACAGCCATGCAGAGAGCATTCCAAGTTCAAGTTACACCAAAACGTGCTTCCGTCATGCAAAGTCACTGTTTTTCTACAGTATCCATGAATATCCATGTATACAGCGCCATAATTGGCTGGTTCCCTTGCACGCATTGATGCTATAGATAATTTTTACTTACTTGCGCGCATACATGCACACATGCAGTATATCTACGCGATATCTAAGGCGAGTGCGACGTCAATGCGTGGCCAGTGAGTAGATAGGCTACATGTATGCAGCCTATAATCTCCAATTCTGCATTGCATGCATGCGCTGCAAAGCCAAACGTACATTGTATAATATAGACCGCCCAGGAATATATTATGGACACACGAGGACGCGCTTCCTAGAGTCATTCATGTGTTTTCATCGTCTATAAAAGGCGCAATATAAACCTCGCTTGCGCAACACATTATAGATCTAGTTCGTTGACTGAACTGCGCTGTAAGGTAAGTAAGTATGCACTCAGCGTTTGACGATGTATTAATAAATTAGGAGAAGAATTATAACAGCTTCCGATGATGTGTATTCTGAACGAGTTTCTAAAGTGCTTGCTCAGAACATTCAACGTTAACCTACATCGGACAATCATCCACATGCAAACGATACCTGATCGAAGTATAATTATCATAGTCAAAATGGTATCATTTTCAAAGGAGCAGTCCAATGGTAGATTTATATATTTGTGTGTATATATATCCTATATATATATATATATAAATATATATATATAAAATAATCAATAAATCAGATGACCATTCAATAGATATAAATATAATTATATAGGCTATTGTGTTGTTTCTTGAAATTTTTTCAAGAGAGCCTTCATGTAATATTGTGCACACCTGCAAAGTATTACGTATAAGTAGACTTAGGTTTTAAACACCTTTTTGTAGACTAATAGCTAATGTACGTGTGAGTATGTGTGTATGTATGCATGCATGCATGTATGTATTTATGTATGTATGTATGCATGCATGTACGGTATACATGCATGCATGCATGTATGCATGCATGTATGTTTGTATGTATGTATGTATGTATGTATGTATGTATGTATGTATGTTTGTATGTATGTATGTATGTATGTATGTATGTATGTATGTATGTGCGTGTGTGTATGTATGTTGCATGTATGTAGGTATGTACGTATGTATATATGTATGTATGTATGCATGCATATAATTATATGCATTTAGAGCTGCGTTTGTACATGTATGTCTGTCAGTTGTATATACAGTTAACAATAAAGATTTGTAGGGAAGCCTCTGTAAGATCCTCAAATGGCAATCTAAGCAGATACAGACTGCATGTATGAAGAAATTACTTTATCGTCACACTATTTAATAGGCTATATCTACGTTTGCAGTTGCGATCGCACGTATAGGTCAGCCTATATATAAGAACAAAACCGAAAACCTGACGGAAATTATGGAGAATTTCACTGATACGAACAGTTCACTTCCGGAAGCAGCAAAATCAACTTCCGGAATTGAAGCGACATCTGTCGTAGCCGAAACTACAATAGCAACAACGACCATGTCGATGACGATGATAATATCGTCGTTGGTTTCGTCGTCGTCATCATCATCAGTGAATACGACAGGCGTTCTAAGTCCCTGTTCGTCTGAGTTACACAGTTCAGTCACAACTTCCGGCGGAGTTTTACTTTCGCCGGAAATGGATTGTGGACACAAGGGAACCAGCGTCGCCACCGTCATCTGGTGCGTGATCATTGGACTGACGTGTTTGGCCATCGTCGTTGTATTTCTGCTCATGATACTCATTGCCAGACACCGCAAAGATAAGGTAACATTATAATTATTGTAACATATTGTCATATACAATTCCACACACATTATTTACAATACTATGTGTAGTACACGTGTATATAAATTATATTGTGCTTATCAATACATTTATGCATTTATTTTACGGTAGCCTAAATATAGGCCTATATATACCGTGCTTCTCAATACATAATTATATTATGCATTTATTTTACAAAATACCTTATCATTTATCAGAGAATGTCACATTCGGATATTATTAGGATGCATGCAGCCAGATAATTATTTTCAGATTGGCTATGAATAACTAATGGAATGCCTATAAGACACCATCGTGAGGTCAATATAAGGCGCTATATAAATTTCCAACTATCCACTATACATATACAGGCCTACATAATACACTGTGTTTGATTGATTGATTGATGCAATAATTGAGTTGATGATTGTTTTCTTGATTGATTGATTGATCGATGGACTGGTTGCAGTGGTTGATGTTTTATTCGTTGAATATTGCTGACAATAATAATATACCGAATACAGACGAAAAACACAGGCAGAGAGCGATGGAAAGCTACAGTTGATTCTAATAAACACATTTATCCATCTTAGATCCTCGATGGGATTTGAGGGATTCTAGAACTCTCCTTCGTCTGCTAAGCTCCGGTCTGTGTGCCTGGATGTCTCTCTGTCTCTGTCTGTCTGTCTCTGTCTGTCTCCCTGTCTGCCTATCTGGTGACAGGACAATTACCCCCTGGACAATTACCCCCGGACAATTACCCCCGACATTTACCCCCTGGACAATTACCCCCCCCCAGGACAATTACCCCCCGGACAACTACCCCCTGTGCCAATTACCCCCCGGACAAATACCCCCCGTACCAATTACCCTCCGGACAATTACACCCCCCCGTGCCAAAAACCAAGTCTGTCATGTTAAACGCCTGCCTAATTAAATATTTAAAATTTAAATATTAGGTCTAATAACATTAATAATAATAATATCAATAATATTAATATCAATAACAGTTAATGTTATTGATAGAGTTATGACTTTAGTTAGCATAATAACTAAGCAATGTTAAGAGTAACTCCACAAATGTAGGCAAGTTATTGTTAAACGTTCAAGAATAATACTAAATAAAACCCAATGTAAAAACGGTTCTAAGCTAAGGTGTGAAAAAGGCTAAAAGTTCAATAAACCTCAACGTTTTAAACGCCTGTTTAATAAAATATTTAAATGTTATCGATAGAGTTCTGCATATTTTCGTGCTCAAACGAAACGACACCTTTTTGCTAAATTCTTGTGTTTCTTCTGTTTCACGTAAAGAAAACCTTTGAAACTAAGTTTATCTTTCCCTCTCTCAGGTTTAGAAAATTCCATCATTACTAGATATCTAAATTAAGTAAATTTAATTTAGGATAGGCTCAGGCAGCGCTGAACGTCTGATAAATACAAAGAGACTGGTAAAGAGATAAACGCGTGAAGGAACAAGCTCACACTGTGGCACGGGGGTAATTGTCCGGGGGGTAATTGGTACGGAGGGTAGTTGTCCGGGGGGGGGTAATTGGCACGGAGGGTAGTTGTCCGGGGGGTAATTATCCTGGGGGGTAATTGTCCAGGGGGTAATTGTTGGGGGGGGGTAATTGTCCGGGGGGTAATCCTGCTTATTCGATCCGCTTCTGTCAGTTTTTTTATTACGGACGAAGGCGACGATTTGAATGACATTGTTTCTTCAGGCCTATATTGTATACATGCTCAATAATGTTCATCAGTGCTCGAGAGTCACCTCCCATCATAAAAACAGGATATTGTTTTGTCTTTCAAAACTACTTGCAATGAAAGACTATTTGAAAAACTATTGCGCAGTGTTAATATGGATTCAATAAACAGTGGCTAATTGTTTGATTTCTTGTGCAAAATTTGAGTCTGTTGACCTAATTGTGGAAGAGTGCTCCAAGACGCCCATGAAAACGAAAATTGTGTTTTTCTTCTGGGTGGATTCCAAGAGAAAGTAGGCCTAGGCTACATGAAATACAAAGAATGATAAACAAAATTAAAATGGGAAGAACATTATTTTATTGAAGTTTTAAATCATGTCTTTAAGCAATGAGCTAATAGAAAATTTTGACAAGGGTGTCATGACGTTAAAATGACAGCCTCTAAGGTTCTGCCATCGCAGTGTGGAAAAAAAAATTCGAAAATGAGGAGGAGCACATCCCTCTTCCCAAACCCCTTCCCTGCTCGGCGCTGTGCTTCTCGGCGATCATACTTTGGCCGCGAGTTCGTCCCTTCAAACCAGGACCAAGTCTCCGCCTATGAACAGTGGTGATTTCAATAAGTTTCCTGTATAAGAAAGGGTGAAAAAAAAATCGCGCGCTCACGCGCGCATATTTTCACATTTTTGGGGGCACCCCCACTCTTCGGGTGAACTCGGCGCCTATGGCTATATATATATATATATTTTACTTAGACTTTATAAAGCACCTCTAGCGGGACGAACAGTTCAG
Organism: Lumbricus rubellus; assembly: GCA_945859605.1. Taxonomy (NCBI): domain Eukaryota; kingdom Metazoa; phylum Annelida; class Clitellata; order Crassiclitellata; family Lumbricidae; genus Lumbricus; species Lumbricus rubellus. The sequence goes on from OX243812.1 coordinate 55,378,762, forward strand.
AAGCGCTTCCAGTGTGCAAAGTCCCGCGAGAGCCTAGGAAGCATGTTTGAGAAGAGACAAGGCATCAGCCTAGATCGACTGCCAGACAGAATCGTAGAGCGAACAGAAGGAGAAAGTGCATTCCAAAGAGAAGGATCAATTGAGGCAAATGATCGAGACTGAGCCATTGCAGCTCTATAGAGCGAGGAACTGAGAGTTCAATTTTGTTGGATGAATGAAGTGGACGGTTGGGGGAAACTGAGTGAGGCCGATGTATACCGTCAACCAGACTTTTCAGGGCAAGATCCCGCTGAGCCTTGATGATCAGAGTCAGTGTTTAATCTAGACGTCTCTGGGGGGGGGGGGGGGGAAAGTTCCCCCCCAGGATTGGCATTTTCCCCCCCAGAAAAATTTGACAAAATGATAAGAGTTTTTAGTTGCTGTTTACATCATTATTTTACAAGAAGTGTTATAATATACCGTGATATTATTTACTATTAAATGATTATATATAAAGCTATTATTTACCAATTTAGTACATGATAGGCCTACTATCATATTACAAGGAGTATAATTTACTGTATATATTTGTACAAATACTATTTTTATCCAACTAAAAACAGAGATGACATCCCCTCCAGAAGCATTCGACAAAATCATGTTAATTTTTAGGTGCTGTTTACATCATTATATTACATGAACTGTTATAATATACTGCGATATTATTTATATACGATAACAATTTTTTTAATATAGTTAATAGTTTATATGTTTATAATGTTATTATTTACTATTATAATATATGATACAAATCATACAATCTTGTTGCACAGAGTATAACTTACTAAAAATATTTGTACAAACACCATTTTTTTTACAACTAAATGGCTTCTCTCTAATGCTTTCTTTCAAATTTCAAACTGACAAATTTTAAATGTTTTGGTCTTTGAGATAACATCATTACTACAAGGCTTCCAGATTTTGGTACCTGTAGTTTATTAGTTCTCGGTTGGTTTGTGTACCATTTGTTCTGAATTCTGCAGTATAACTTACTAAAAATATTTGTACAAACACCATTTTTTTTACAACTAAATGGCTTCTCTCTAATGCTTTCTTTCAAATTTCAAACTGACAAATTTTAAATGTTTTGGTCTTTGAGCACCTAGTAAGATAACATCATTACTACAAGGCTTCCAGATTTTGGTACCTGTAGTTTATTAGTTCTCGGTTGGTTTGTGTACCATTTGTTCTGAATTCTGCAGTGCATCCTGGTTAGCAATTCAGGACCATCTTGGGAAACAAATTTTTTAACAATCCAAAAGTAGATGTTAAAAAATAGGCACTATATATATTTATTTCTATAGAGATTTCTAAACATAAATTTGTGACTTTCACTGTGTGTATCATTCGTATCATTAGTGTTTTAATGCGAAGAAATTGTTAAAAACTCAAAAGTGGTAGTTAGAAAAATAAGTGTCACTTTTCCAGGGGGGGGGGCAAGTGCCCCCCTTGCCCCTATGTGCGGGCGCCCATGCCTGTATTTGATGGCTATGATTATAGACCAATGTTTAATTTTGGCATATGTAGGGGATGCCAAGATTAATAAAGTTGACTAAATTAACAAAGGGATAACAATTTGTAGTTACTGTTTGCATTATTGTATTACATGAACTGTTATAATGTACCATGATATTATTTACTATTATTATACCTATACGATAATGATATTATGGTATAGGAGGCGAAGTTAAAAGTGGCTGTTCAATCATCCTATTATTTTTATAACTAGGGCTGTTGATTTAATCGCGTGAACGCGTGCGATTAACGCGTTAAAAAAATTTGCGATTAAACATTTTAACGCATTAATCGTACGCGTTAATTAGATCTGATTAAACTGGAATCAGAGGCAGAAAACTCGTTTTAAACGGAAGGCTCATGCTTAAAACTAGTGATTCATTCATTGGCAAATATTCCAAAAAAGAATTTGAGTGGGTTATAATTATTATCGTAGCAATTCTTTGCTCAATAATTATTATCGCCTAACATGCGTTAAACGCTAACGATGAGCCGTCGACATCAGCCGCATCGCATCGTCCACTAAAGTTGTTTCCTCACCCCATCAGACTACATTGGTTGAACTCCAGGAGATGGCAAGACCATTGGATGCAGGTTTCAAATGATAAATGTTTACAGAAGGACAACTGAGACGAGGTGTGGCAAGAACCGCAACCTATTGTGAAAAATTGTGACTAAATAATGAGGTTCAATATAGATCTAGTAGAACTACTGTTGTTAATTAATAAGAGCATCTCTTGAAACGACCAATGTAAATAAAAAATGGTCTGCACCTACAATTGGCTGAATAATTTATTAATTTTGATTGTCAAAAAACAGTTGTCCAATTTTCATTTAGGTCTATATCATTTTAATTAAAGGTGGCTCAAATGAAAAAATAACGGGATTTTGAGGTTTTGACTGATTTGAACAGTGTTTCAATTCAATTCTGTCTGTCATACAAAACTGTTCAATAAACTAAATGCAGTAAATAGGCCTAAGCCAAAGGTTATTGAATATGTTTCCAATAGAAATAATGCATTCAGTCATTAAAATTATATGCTTCAGGGGTCCTTAGAAAATAGTAAGATTAATATATTTGACGGAAATGTATTGCGATTAATTTGGCGTTAATTGCGATTAAAAAAATTAATCGCGCGATTAATTTCGATTAAAAGTTTTCATCGAACAACAGCCCTATTTATAACTAATGCCTTTGTTTGATTGCCTAGTCAAAAGCTCAGTGGCAGGCGCGGATTTAGAAGGGGGCGGAGCCGGCGTACGCCCCCCTAAACCTGCAGCAAATGTTCTCATTTGTGAACATACATACATACATACATACATAAATACATACATACATTCATACATACATACATACATACATACATACATACATACATACATATATGCATACATACATACTTACATACATACATACATACATACATACATGCATGAATACATAAATCATACTTACATTCATACATACATACATACATACTGGTACATGAATACATACATACAATCATACATACATACATACATGATACATACATACATACATACATACATACATACATACATACATACATACATACATACATACATACATACATACATACATACATACATACATACATACATACATAAATACATATATACATAAAATTATACATACATACATACATACATACATACATACATACATATATATATATACATACATACATACATACATACATACATGCATATATACATACAATCATACATACATAAATACATACATACATACACACATATATACATAGGGCCTACAATCATACATACATACATACCTACAATCATACATACATACATACTTATATGTATGTATTGTATGTATGTATGTATGTATGTATGTATGTATGTATGTATGTATGTATGTATGTATGTATGTATGTATGTATGCATGTATGTATGTAGAATTTACGCCCCCCCTAACCAGAAATTCTGGATCCGCCCCTGAGTGGTCTTTAGAGATTATAAATGTTTTATGAATCAGTATGATTCAGTATCTCACCAGTGTGCACTGTGCAGTATTATCAGATTCTGTAAGTCGAAATAAGGAAAACCTATTTGCACGTAGGATATATAGTGGAATTCGTGAGTGGATAAATTGCAATAGGCCTATAGGTTTGTGAAATCATGGGGCCCAGCATGCACATTTGGGCAATTTGCACCCTGGAAAGTTAACACCTATATTTTTTTACTACTACTTTTTAGGGGGTTTTACAAATTAGCCTACTTCGCACGAGAGATAGGGCCTTCTGATGATAGGCTATTTAAACCGGAATCACGATAGGCCTACTAACATTTAGATACCGTATATCTATAAAAAAATACCCATTTTCTTAGCTTCCTGCTTTCCATTTGCAAAGCTCTTGCTAGAAACGTTTACCGTGACTGTTGTGTTTTGTTCCCTCCTGTAAAAAATATCTCCTGGCGTGCATGCCCAAAATCCCCCACAAAGTTTGTCATTGATTTCTCGACCTAATGCCAACGAGTAGCACACATTTAGAGTTGGACATTTCTAAATAGTTTATTCATCCTCGCGCGGCCATGCCCCCTCCTCGGGGGACGTATAGCTAGGAGTACGCGTGACGTCACACACGGAAATGAAGTATTCACGACGCGTTGCATCGGTAGCATTAAACGCCATTATCGTGCTACGAATATTTATTTGTCGTTACATCTTCGGGGGACCCATCGTTAGCTTAAATTATAAATTGGTCACTCCAGATTATTCAAGCATTATATAGCGTCGCAATAGACGGATTAATGGCTCCCGGCGTTATGGCACTGAAATGGCGGATGAGCAAATTATGGCTGAAGATTATATACAATAGAACGAACTAGATCTGCCATCAATGAAAACGATGTCTCTGCCTAATACACTGCTTAGTGAGGCTAATAAAAGTAGTCCAACATACAGAGGCGTAAGAAAATGTTTACAATGGTCTTGCGTTCTACGGATAGCCTAATTAGCCTTATATCTTAGATGAACGTTCCATTATAGCAGATCAAATCGCCCAAATTAGTTGCGTTATGAGGTAACTGTCTCATCGTCATCATTATGATCAATACAAGTAGAAGTTGTATAAACAAAATAATGGTTGTAGATGTAAGATGGATTGACGAAATTGATTCCTTCTTAAATGGAAGTTGGACTGATTAGGACATTCCTCTGTAAATGGCAGTTGGATTGTCGTAAAGCTTTGTCGTAAATCTTTCTCGTGAACCTTTTGTCCGTGAACCATTTGTCTTTGAATCATTTGTCTGTGATCCTTTGTCGTAAACATTTGTCGTAAACCTTTTGTTTTTGAACCTTTGTCCGTCAACCATTTGTCTTTGAATCATTTGTCTGTGATCCTTTGTCGTAAACATTTGTCGTAAACCTTTTGTTTTTGAACCTTTGTCGTGAATCTTTTGTTGCGAACCATTTGCCTGTGACTCTTTGTCGTAAGCCTTGTCGTAAGCCTTTTTTGTAAACCTTTCGCCCGTGAACCATTTGTCTGTGAATCTTTGTCTGTGAATCTTTGTCTTAAATCTTAGTCGTGAACCATTTGTCTTTGAATCATTTGTCTGTGATCCTTTGTCGTAAACCTTTGTCGTAAACCTTTTGTCTGTGAATCTTTGTCGTAAACCTTTGTCGTAAATCTTAGTCGTGAACCATTTGTCTTTGAATCATTTGTCTGTGAATCTTTGTCTGTGAATCTTTGTCTGTGAATCTTTGTCTGTGAATCTTTGTCGTAAATCTTAGTCGTGAACCTTTTGTTTGGAAACCAGTTGTCGTGACCTCGACACTAGAGTCGACAGAAACAGTAACCGAGGCAGTGATATAAAGAGAGACAGAGAACAGAAAAGACAGAAGAAGAAAAAACATATAAAGAATGGTTAAAAGAACGAGAGAGCTGGCGACAGCTGCTGATACAGTTGGCTCAATACAGCATCGAGAAATTTCTGTCGCCTATTATATTGACTAGTCTATGCATATTATATAATTGACTTTTAATTGTATATATATAATAATTATATACACATACATATAATCAGGCCCGGATCTACAGTTTTGGGGGCCCTGTGCTGATGGAATGATGGAGCCCCTTTCAATTTTAAGAAGCCAGGCAGACATACAATAACCCGAAACATAATTTGTTATAGGCTACTTTACAGCACATAAGAAGTAGATAGGACAATTGTCACGAGTTCACGACTCACGCATTGACGTCATGGGCGGAGTTTGGTTTCCGTTCTTGGGGGGGGGAGCTAAAACTTGAGCTTAGTTGGGGCGAAAACTTAGTCCAGAGCGAGCGGCGCCGAAATTGTTTATCCTCAGCACAAAAAAAGTTGATAACCTTTTTTTAGTCATCAGGTCGATATCTCATAAAACCATGCTATTTTCTGCGCCCAAAAAGTTGATGACCTTTTTTCAGTCATGCGGTTGAAATCTCATAAAACCATGCTATTTTCTGCACCCAAAAAGTTGATGACCTTTTTCAGTCATGCGGTCGAAATCTCATAAAACCATACTATTTTCTCCGCCAAAATTGACCTTTTTTAGTCATGGGATTGAATTTTCGGTTCGTGAAATTTTTTCCCGCATATATTTTCGGGTCTCGGCCTTCTGGGGGGCTAAGCCCGGAAAAATATACCATTTTAATGGTAAAAAATATGACTCTAGACCTTCTTGGGGGCTTAGCTCCCCTCCCCTTAGCCCCTGATAAACTCCGCCCACCGCTCAAGCATGGTTCGGCTTCCTTATAAGTTATATTGGTGATTATCCACGTAACCCTGGGACTTCTTCTGAGTATCTTCTCTATATCATCGAAAGTCCCTCGCATTTCCTTCACAAAAGTTATCAGTGACTCGTACAGTTTGAGAGGGATACATCAAAGTGACGTCATCATATACTAAGCCATTATTTGGTTATATATTTAGTCATAGCTATGATTGCTAATAATTCTTTGTCATGCATAATGCATTGCAATTTGCACTGTTTCTTTCCTGAATCATCACTTTATTTAGTTTTTACTTTTACAATTTGGGGCCCCACCAAAACGGGGGGCCCTGTGCTGCAGCACAATCAGCACCGTGGTTAATCCGGGCCTGCATATAATATAATATACATATACATACACATATTGTCATATACACATAAATTTACATTATAGTGTATACATGGTAATGATCAGTATCGCATGCTACAGACGTAGAAGCCTACGCATTGAATGAATGTCGTGAGCGAGTGAGTAAGTAGACCCACGGGTGCATTTCACTTCAGCCATTGAACCCGTGAAACACAGACGGGGCACCTGCTACACACCCATCGGAAGGGGGTCAAGCGAGTGAAGCGGCAACGTGATTAGGTCGTTCAAGTGTTATGTTCATGGCGGTGAAGTCCATCTATTATCGTCCATTCAAAGAGACGACGTTGGTTTGCGGATTAATTAAAAGATTGTCTCATGTTGCGTCTTGTTTTAATATGAGAAACGAGTCGGATACAGTTGCAAGAGAAATAGGCAATTGGATACTATCATTGTTATTGACGTCGTAGTCGTTGTTGACGTCGTCTTTGCCGTCATCATCATCATCGTCATCATCATCATCGTCCTCGTCATCATCGTCGTCGTCGTCGTCGTCGTCGTCGTCGTCGTCGTCGTCGTCATCATCATCATCATCATCATCATCATCATCATCATCATCATCATCATCCTTTTTATCGTTGTCGTCGTCCACCTCCTCCTCCTCCTCCTCCTCCTCCTCCTCCTCATCATCATTTTCATTATCGTCGTCATAATCATCGCAGTCATCAACTTCTCATTTCCTTCATCGTCATATTCTTTGCTCTTATATACGTTTCGTGTCTTAACGGTCCAACGATTATTTTCACGCAACATCATCATCCGCTCATTATAGAGTATACGACTTTATGGTTTTACGGTTTTATCGTCAAATTGCTTACAGCTCCCCGTTTTATGCCGGGCTTAGTTATAATGAGTTTTTTCCTTTCAACGGGCTTCACTTGAGCCTTCATAATTACAACTGTGTATATCGGAAGTTTCAGACAAACCCCATCCCCCCAGAAGCCATTCCGGATCTCTTGGGGGCTTTCGTCCCCCACGCGTCTGCATCACCGTGCGCCTCTCTGTCAGAAAACTTATGTTCGCCAATCTATACCTATCTCGCCAATCTATATCTTCTCCCCGGTTAGGATGTATTCAACGCCTGGGTGATAATTCCTGTAATCATGCGAAATCATATTAGACACTGGGATTTGGACGGGTTCAATTTCTTATAAGCTTAAGGGGTGGTTGGTTAACGCATTGTTTTTTAAACGCTATCTAAGGTTATATCCTTGTTCTTGGCGTCGGGATTTTCCAGTGTCCTAATGAGTAATTTAATCCCGTAAGTTAGTTAGTTAGTTGGCTATCGTTTTAGAGGTGGATAAAATTATATCCACGCTTTTCGACGCCATTTTGTGATTATGGCCGTGAAAAGCTGTGCCGAAGTGTTTTACTGGCTACGTCTATGTACATAAAGTCATTAGAGCATAATATTTCCATCACGAAATTCCCTTCAGTTCTTAGATCTTTCTCACCGTTTTCGACTACCGGTACCCGAAACCCAGCTGTATAGCGAGACTAATGACCGGAGGCTGTTACTCGTGCACTGTAACGGTGAAGATCAGGTGTTGACGGAGAGAAGTAGCCTTCAAGCCAAAGAGAATGAAGCTGATAATGCTTCATATGCCTCTTCCTGCCTGTCGAGAATAGGTCTATATCTTCAGGGACTGTCTTCTTAATTCTTCGAGTTCATAAGATTAACTTACAGTGAAGATTAATCTCTTCTTCATGTGCTCGCCAGCAGTTCTTCTCTCACCGCATCAGAATATCTTTCATTAAAGATTCATTTACCCAGCTGTAAACCATAACCAACTCGGACATGTTGATCCCTTCGCTTAGTATATGAAGGGAATTATTGCTCTCAGTGCCATTTGCTCGTACCTCCATCATGCAGAGCCGTGCGTTTTCTCTCGTTGGCTGGTCAGTAGGCCTATGGATTGGCCTCACTCTTTAGTCTTGACATGCATCTGTTCCAGTTCCCTAGGTCACCTTCGCTGACACATTCTACGAGCACTTGAAAACTGTTCTTTTGGTCGTGCTGGAGTTGGGAGCACCTCTGAGTAGGTCCTCGAAGAAGTGCTATAAAAATAGTTGGTTAGATGAATGAATGAATGAGTGAGTGAACTGTAATTGCGACGACAGTCATAATCACTAAGCAGTGAAACACCGTACCGTGCCCGATGCGCTTTTCCCGCTACAAAGCTGACGCAAAGCGGATAGGTGTCGCTGCAGGCAACAAGTCTTCCATTGAAACATCAGACCATAATGGACCGGAGGTTCGTTTGCCCCACCCTCCCCCACACCCATTGATTTGTTATTCTACGTCAGTCGCTTCATTCAGCCAACAACAGATGGCAGCTCAACGGCTGACTAGTGACTAACGCTCTCTGGCAACTGACGATGATAATCCACAAGAAATTACCAGGATTAGTCCGGGAACTGTGCTAAGGAAACATGTCCTATAAGCCTAATGTTTAAGGTTCGCTAGGGTTATAAATTCCGTAGGGTGGGGGATTCGAGGGATTCAACCCCTTGTATTCTTAGGATCAGCCCTTTGTAAAGTCTGATTTATACATGTGCGCCCCCCAACTCAACCGATTAGAATGTAATCCGATTAGAATATAATTCGATTAGAAAGTGATCGATTAGAATCTAATCCGATAAGAATTTTACCGATTAGAATGTGATCCGGTTAGAATGTAATCGATTAGAATTTAGTTGATCTCTGGTATAATACACAGCATCATTTACATAAGATATCGAGCAATACTAATGGCCAGCTTATGTAGCGCTTTATTACTTTCGAGATTGTTAGGTTGAACACACAAAACACAGATTCAAGCATTCTGTCGATTGAATTTTGACGCTTCAGCGACGAGGGTGTACAAAAATCGACCGGGAAGCCAGTTCAGCTTGTTGCTAAAGTGTTAAACGAGTGCCCC